>VZTF01005904.1:630170-683603 GCA_013397755.1 Cnemophilus loriae
CCAGGCCCTCCGTGCACAGCTGGCTGCCCCCAGGAAACGTCCCTCCTGCTTCAGGCAAGCGCTGCGGGTGCTGCATGGGCTGTTCCGGTGTCCCTGCCTGGCAGCACAGCCGGAGGACTAAAACAGATGAGGAAGAAGATGAAGAAGATGAAGAAAACTAAGACAATGAAGATGAAGGAGATGAGGAAGAGGAAGTCAAAGATGAAGAAGATGAAGAGATGAAGAAGATGAAGAAGATGAAGACAACTGTCTCAGTTTCGAGACAAATTTAAGAGAGGACACTCCGCAATGAATAGTCTCCTCCAAAGGGTTTCAACAATCCCCCTCCACCAATAGAAAATGAATACCAATAGAGGAAAGTGAAAGAACCCAAAACCAACCNCAAACGTTGAAGAAATCCCCATTCCTGACAAGGGGTGCAAGATGTCGCCAGCTTTCACGCCGGGGGAAGTGGAACTTCCATGGAGGAGTTCCATCCAGCAAGAGGCAAAACCCTGGTGGCTCTCTGGCATCGACCTCCTCTCCCTGGCAGACAAAGCAGCTCGGCTGGAGTCTCTTGGTGTGCTTTCTCTGCCCAGCTCGGCTCCCCAAGGCTTGGGGCTGGAACGGGACGGCCTCGCTCCCGCCAGTCCCACTCCTCTGGTGTTGGAGCAGGAGCTGCTCGGTTCAGCTCAAGGCAGCTGAAAGATTGCTGCTGCAGCTCCTCCAAGCCAGGGAAGGGAGAAGCTTTTTGATGGGCAAACAAAGCCAAGCAAGCCCAGCAAAACCGAACCGCGCAGCTCCACGGAATGCCTGGGCAGTGAGGCTTGGAAAATGCCCACCCAAAGAGCTCAAAGCTCCTCCCTTCCCCAGCCCCGGGCCTGGAAGATATAGCAACCATTTCTTGGACATAAAGCAGAGGATCCTGGAACAGACTCTCGGCATACATCACTCCAAGACAACGACAAAGAAGATGAAGACGAAGAATATGAAGAAGAAGACGACAAAGAAGAAGACAAAGACAAAGAAGACGAAGATGAAGACAATGACAACAAAGAAGGTGAAGATGAAGACTAAGAAGACGGAGAAGACAAAGAAGAATAATTTAAAAATACATATAAAAAGAATTGCAACAAGAATTTTAAAATACATAGAAGAAGAAGAAGAGTAATAAGAATAAGAATTTTAAAATACAGAGAAGAAGAAGAGTCATAGGAATAAGAATAAGAGTTTAGAAACACATAGAAAAAGCAAAGAAGAAGAGTAGTTAGAATAGCAAAGAAGAGGAGTACTTAGAACAAGAAGAAGAAGAATTTAAGAACACAAAACTGAAGATAAAATTATAAAATAAATAAAATTAGCAAATTATTTTATTATAAATTGTATATTTATATTACAGTCTGTGATACACAAACATGAATAAACAAATTGTTGTCATTATGATACGTTATAATTTCCCAGAAAATAATCAAAGAAAGACAGAACTGTTCCAATTACTCAAGATTTTTTGTATTTTCTAATAAAGTTTGTCAGGCACAAGAAAAGAGTCTCAGGATTTCATTTCTTGTCTCTCAGAGGCATTGATGTATTTTCACACTCAGCGCCCGGGAGTCCCCTGCGAGCAGTGACTGCTCAGCCCCCAGCGCCAGCGGGTCAGCTCCCGGCTGGGCCGGCAGGGCAGGGCTGTCCCTGCTCTCTCAAGGCAAACTAAAAGGCACATGTTGAGCCCGGCTGGGAGAGAACTGTGCTGGAAACCCCTCTGCACCAGGGCTGTGCAGCCGGGACAGCGAAGCCACCACAGCCACACTCTGATGCTGGCCATGGCCAGGGAGCCGAGCCAGCTTAGAAAGGCAGTGTGAGTTTGGCATGGGCAAGGAGCAACAGCTGCTCCTTCACAGGATTGCTGTAGCTGTAAAGGTGCTGCAAAGGCTCTTCTCTCTATTTTCTCTTCTATTTTGTACACATAACATCCACCAGAAGGAACTTACAGGTGACTCTGTGGCTAAAGCCTTGCACCCTCTACTCCCCTGTCCTTGCCCAGGGCCAGCTCAGCAGAAAGCAGCTGTGGAGTCACTTCTGCAGTCCGTACAACTTCTACCCCAACAGAATGGTTGGGCTTGGCAGGGACCTTAAAGGTCATGGAGTTCCAGCTGATTATCTCCTGCTCTGTGTCTCCTTCTCTCTGACAGGTGTTTCCTCTTTCTTTCTCTCTCCCTACCTCACACTTCTTGGGAAACAAAATCCATTCAATTTTGTTGAATAAAATCCCTCATTTGCCTTCCCATGGTCTCATTTGGCCCTTAATTGGGGCAGAGGCATTTCTCCCTCATCGGATCATGACGTGTTGGCAGGGGCACCTTCCACTATCCCAAGTTGCTCCAAGCCCCAGTGTCCAGCCTGGCCTGGTTACATTTCCATGGATGGGGCAGCCACGGCTTCAAACGAGATCCTTGTACTGTGTCAGTGAGGCTGTAATTGGTGTTTGCTTTGGACAGGGTGAGGACAGGGTGAGGACAGGGTGAGGACAGGGTGAGCCCTGCCCTAAAATAATCTCCAAGACAAACAAACCATCGAAACAGAAACAAACAAACAAACAAACCCTGCCCAGACAGTGTGCACATGGAATTCATACCCATGATAATATATTAAAGTCAGTGGAATGCCAGCAAAGTCTCTGAAATTAATGGAAAAACCAGAACTAGTGACAGCAGCCAAACCAAAGCTGACTGACAACACTTTTCTGCACCAACTGCAATGACAGTGCAAGATTTCCTTCCAGCCCACAGCAACACAGCTGATAATAAAGAAGATGATTTTTCTTCAAACAATAAACACATCCAGAGTTTCACAAGGCATCTCTATGCACATCGAAGTGGATAGTCAGCATGAATTCACCACAGGTAAGTCATGTTTGACCTGCTTGATTGCCTTCTACAATGAAACAGCTACCTGTACGGACAAGGGGAGAGAAGTGGATATTGTCTACCTCAACTTCAGCAGAGCTTTTGGCACTGTCTCTCATGACATCCTCATAGGCAAACTCAGGAAGTGTGGATTGGATGAGTGGACAGTGGCATGAGTTGAGAACTGTCTGAGTGCCAGACCTCAGAAAGGTATAATCAGCGGCACAGGGTCTAGTTAAAGGCCTGTCAATATTGGTGTGACCCAGGGTACAATACCGGGCCCAATCTTGTTTAACTTGTTCATAGATGACACATTTGCTGATGATATAAAGTTGGAAGGAATGGTTGATACCCCAGAGGGCTCTGCAGGCCTTCAGAGGGACTTCAACAGGCTGGAGNACAGTGGCATGAGTTGAGAACTGTCTGAGTGCCAGACCTCAGAAAGGTATAATCAGCGGCACAGGGTCTAGTTAAAGGCCTGTCAATATTGGTGTGACCCAGGGTACAATACCGGGCCCAATCTTGTTTAACTTGTTCATAGATGACACATTTGCTGATGATATAAAGTTGGAAGGAATGGTTGATACCCCAGAGGGCTCTGCAGGCCTTCAGAGGGACTTCAACAGGCTGGAGAGATGGACAGATATAAACATGCTGAAATTCAACAAGGGAAAATGCACGGTCCTGCACCTGGAAAAGAGTAACTCCAGGCATCATATAGACTGGGGACCAATCTGCTGGAAAGCAGCTCTGCAGAGAAGGACCTGGGGATCCTGGTGGACAACAAATTGTCCATGAGTCAATTCTACCATAATGGTTTTGTTAGCTAATCTTTCCAGGAACATTTATACTGTGTGGATGTTTTCCTCTTCCCCTTCAGAGATATATATGACGTCCAGCAAGAGTTTCCTGAATTTGTCAGAGGAGCCAATAGTCAGGAGCCCAGGAGTTTCCATGCAATGGAGAAACTTGCCCAACCACAAGGACATTTTTTCAGTGCAATTAATTTATAATGTTTCACTTTTGTTCAGGTGACATGGAACAAATACACAAAGACCATAAACCTATTTCACCTTCTGGGAGTGCAGCCAACAAAGCAGACAGATAACTGATATTTGTCACTCTTGTTTTCTTTTGGAAAAATGTCTAGCCCTTATTTTCTCTGTGGAAGAACTCCTTAAAAACATCTTCACATGCGGAGTCTAAACACATCTACAGTCCCACAAGCAGTTCTTCACGTTCCCAGCTTGCTCCATAACCAGCTGCAATCCAGATGCCACGTGACAGCATCAGTTTAAAGCTGAGACCAGACTATAAATTCTGCTTTCCCAAGAGCAGATATGCAGCTGTCTGCACCATGCATGAGCATCCTTGGTGTCTCAGGACTAGCTCGCCAGTAAGCCAAGGACACTGAGGGATCCAGTGAGTGTCAGCACTGACAGACCTGCCAGGCGAGGAAGCTAACATTGCGGGCAAGGTTATCATCTTGCAAGCAGTGCAGTGACACCCCAAATTCAGATATCCCCTGGACACAGATACCTCTGAGTGCACAGCCTGATCACTGCTGCTAGCCCAGGATGTGGTGTGTACACCAGGTGAGGTGGCAGAGGAGAGACTGATGCTTTACTAACACCTCTGAGGTTTGTTTGAGCACAGCACACTTCAGCCTTCTGCTTTCTCTAGACCACCTTGAGTAGCATGGCTGGATCATGTCTGGGCTTACAGTTGTTCATATTCTTTAAGCAAAGAGGTTTATATAAGTTACAAAGCCCAGACCCTCTATAATTATCCTTTATATTGCCAATCCTGTATATATTAAGTCCAGAAATATTAATGGCATCACAGGCTGAGCTTGAGTGTGTTTGAACACTTGGTTAATTGGAATACTTGGTCTCTCACTGCTCTGTACCTCACAGGTACATGGGAATCGCCACAGCCACATCACCTGGTGCACTTCCATTGTGTAACAAGCTTAACTCCAGTGGTTAATTTCTTTAATATTAACCTTCACATTCAGTATACTTTTTTTGTGTTACTAGTCAGAGAGAGAATTGACACAACTGGCTCTCTGCCTTCCTTTGGCCTACACTTGGTATTTCTCATAGCTTTGTCCCTTCCCACTAGCATGCATTAGTGCTATTACAGAAAATTCAGAATGCTTCTCAGCTTTGCTAAGGCTGTAACATTTATGCTCTTATTAGAAATGTGTTTCATTGCCTCATTAGCAGACATCAGATAATCTCACTTGTATCAGAATAGTGTAAAATTTTATCAGTCTGGCTATCTAAGACACAGTACTTCTGCTGTCCAATGTTCTGTCTAATAAATGTACAGCTGCCTTAAACTGAAGCTTGCAGCAATTTAGTTTTTGAGACCTGTTTTAGACTAACAATAATGAGTTTAGAAAGACATTTTCAACTGTTCCCTGAAGATTTTAAGCTGCCAAGATCAAATAAACTCTGTCATAATACAGGCACAATAGGTTAAACATGTTTTTCAGATTTAAATCATTTTCCAGCAGTGACGTTGTAATCTGCAAGCCAGAGCTATATGAAAATCGTACACTGAAATATTCCCAACAGGAAACCAAAGCAAAATATGCAAAAACTCACTGGAGCCTATTGCAATCTCACAGTCCTGAAACAAGTATTTCCCTCAGAAGTCAAATCACTATGCTATGGTGGTAGCGTTATTCTACTTTTTAGTTACAGCTGTGCTTCATTGCCTGTATAATTGTAGAACATAAAAAGGAAGGAAGCAGGGGAGGCATTAAAGTCTTTGAATGTTTTTGATGGGATCTTTTTCTGTCCCAAGCGTGGGAGGTGAGAAAACATCAGAACTTTGGGTGTAGTAAAGGCAGCTAATGATACGCAACTGGATATGAAAAGTCTTTTATGGGAAGTATGGAAATATGGCCAGGACAAGCTGGTTTATGGGCAGATGGGCAAAAATTTCTTGGAAAAAGTCCATGGCAGTGGAGTCATCCTTTAAAAATAGCACTAGTGGGGTTTAGCTTTCATTTTAGCATTAGCTGCTTCTCCATCCCATTTGTCATTGCAGCAAAATCTCTGGGAATGCCAACATCAGTGCATAGAAAGGTAAGAGGAGGTTTTCTGTACTTTTTCAAGGCCTGCTGAGGTGATTGGGAGTTTTCTTCTGGATTTATGAAACTTCTGTGAGACCCCAAAGAGAAGAGGGTGCTTTATACTTCTATATACATTATACTTCTGCTGTATTGCAAACATCAATTTATTGGACAGCAAATGAGCACCTATGCTTCTCTGTCCGCAGCATCACAAAGTTTTCTCTGACAGGCTCCTCTCTCCTGTCTTTGTATGAAAGATACTCAATTTTTTTGGCATGGGTGCATTTACTCCTGCCATTTCTATTTTATATCCCAGCATTATCACAAGTTCAGTAGATTTTGATGATGATGATTATTATTATTATTATTATTATTTAAACAAGCAGTTTATACTACTAATCAAGTAGATGTCTGAATAACATAGCTCATAAAATAGTGCTTCATTTTTTCCATAGGGAAATTATGTTTATGACGCCACTATAGCTGTATGAACATGACTCTATGCATGTCCTAGATCCCCCCTAACAGTACTCAAATCCCTTTGCCAGTTTCAGCTGAATTTAACAGAAAGTTCAGCACCTGCCATTCAGAGAGCGAAATAAAGAAATATTTGCTACTACTGCCTCTGCCGATGGTAAGACAAGGTGCTCTCATTCCTTATCCTCTCAGTCCTACTGAGCAGGGTGGGCTGGGCCACTAAGCAGGCATGAGCCCCTTAAGCAGCACACAAGGTCCCTGACACGAGTCACAGTGCTCTCAGGCCATAAAGATGGAGATGGGAGAGTGTCCTGAGGACATTTGGTTGTCATGAAGATCTGAGGGGTTGTGGGGCTCAAAGTAAGGGGCCAGAGCTGTGGGTGTTAAAGGAGGAGAGTGGGGAACTGGGCAAAACTGAGGGCATAACAATAATGTACAGAGAACACAAGTAGAGAGAGAGATGCGGTGGTGAGAGGAAACCGGGAATCCAGCAGGAGAGCCTGCATTTTATGAAAGACAGATCAGGAATCCATAGGTACCCTCAATTTCTGTGTTCAGGAAAAAACTTGTTATGGTCATGCCTGATGGGATATTTGGTGTAAGTCTGTTTACACTGGCACCACACCAAGTCTGTGGGTTTGCTGCTGTTCTCTGAATCCAGGGGTAGGCTGACTTTCTATGTCCCATGTTTTCCATTGTACAAATTCAGATGTACCAACAACCAAGTGTATGGGAAAAAGTTGGTCTTTTCAGTGAAAACAGAGATTCTAGTTTAAAGGTTACAAATGGCTTCAAAAGAAACACTTTCTTTTATAGAAATCTTGCTTTTTTACAACTAATACTACCTTCTCTTCATTTTTCTCGACATGTAAACAATATTTTTTTAATTATAGAAACATTGAGGAGTTAATCTCAAGTTTTTTGAGGGGTTTTATTTGAAAAGTTATGATTCTGTAAGCCTAGGTCAAAGGTTTTATTTTAAAATGGTTGTTCTTGTCAGTACTAAGAAGCTGTTGCTGGGGAGAGATTCTGTTCTCAGCTCTGCCAGTGATTCCTCATGGGACCATGACATTTAAATTTCGTGCTTTCTCACTCTAATCCATCTGTAAAATGAATGTAATAGGCAACTTCATGAAGTTGTTGCGAAGCCTCTTTAATGCCTGACAAGCATTTTGATGTCATCCCACAGTTGCTTGTATAAGCAAAGTATGGTAATCATAAGTGCTTTTTAATTCCTATTTCCTTTTCTCAGCCTAGTCTTGGTTTTGTGTCTTTTTGCTGCAGCCTTGTGACAAAATATTCTGATTTAATCCTGTGGAATCTATTTAATTTGTGCTAGATAAGGACAAGAAATGGGTTTGTCTTTTATAGCACAGATACAGTACCATGTGATTTCTAGGAATGTATCTCTTCCACAATTAACTTTTCCTGGCATCTTACCAGATTTTAGTGCTGTAAAATTTAAAGAATCTGGAATCCACATTGTACATATATACAAATTTGCTTTAATTAAATGGAAAATACACTACATTGACTATTTTTCTCTTAAAAATATTTGCTAGTCCAAGTTTTGAAAACAACATCAAAAACCAGTCTTGAGGCAGATTGAAAGCAGGATCCTGTTTCTCAGGAACCTTTTTCTGTGCAATTTCAGCTCTGTATTAGCTACTGCAATTGACCCATCTTTATTAAATTAAATTTTAAATAAAAAACAAACCATACATTATAAGCGTAGCTGAACATAGTGTAATTCCACATTATGATACGAAGAATAAAAGTAATTTGCCTGTCATATTCAACACAAAAGCTATCCTGGTTAATGCTAAATCCGTGTCAACCAGAAAATATGAAGTTAATGCTGACATTTTCTTCTCTGTGCTTTTCAACACATCATTCTCCTAGGAAATTATTCTTTGATTTCCATGAGAAGATTTCCAGGTGTCAGGGTGAAATGAAAACTAAAACATGCAGTGAGAACAGCTTTTTACTTCTTTCCTTGCAAGTTGGACTACAGGTTACAGCCATGAGCCTTATCAGAAGGACAGAATCTTTGCCTATTCAGAGCACAGCTGATATGGATTAGAACAGAGGACTGTGATTTAAAGGATTAATTAAGTGGTGGGAAGCACAGACTCTTTCCGCCAGATCTGGAGTTTCTACTCCCTTTGAGAGCAAGGCAAGTAATATACTTTATATTATTCACTCCTTGCTCAATATGCTGACTTTAATGCATCTTATCTTAAGTCTCAAAATTATGTACTAATGTAATAACTTAATATCTATTGTACAGTCACTTTAGATATTATACAACTACTCCTGATTTTATTTGTTTTTAATGGTTTAGTATTGAGGCAAATGGAACAAGAACAAAAGAGATCAATACTGAAAATGTCCTTTAGCATCCTTAAAGTACCACCTCCTTCACTATGAAGACATCAGTGTCTATCTCCAAATTGCCCATATTGTCGGCCAGCATGGTTTGTTAACATTTCTAATGTCTCTGGGATTCCCCAGCGGTACATCTCACACAGACTGTAAGCACCAGCCAAATAACCCACTTTTCTTACCTCAGTTCACTGTAAATTTTACATATTCTTCCAAAAGTTCGATAATAATAGGGCTTAGATTAACTGGTGTTCTAGGACCATAATTACAAGCTAGTTCTTTGTTTTTGTTCTATATTTAAATTTCAGGTTTCTTTGGTACAGAGAGGTTATTTCCCACTTCTGCAGCATGTAAAATAAGGTCCTACTGACTGACTAGGGATTCTAGATCTTGAAGCTGGATAACACCAAACCATACTCTGACGTCCTCTAAGAAATGTGTCAGAACCATGGAACACACAACAGTACAACACATTCATGTTCACACTCAAATGAATTAGAGATGGGTACCTACATGTAAAATTTAGGCCTTCAGTCCTCTGTTTACCCTCTAAAATTATCTCCTTTTGGCTCAAAAACAAAAGCATGTTGCTGCAACTGATACTGTTCCGGGGCACAAGCCATATCAACTACCATGCCCGAGTGCAGGAGAGATGCTTGTCTGTACTGGCCTGTGTATGCTTAATCTTAAATTTTTCACCAAAATATCTCTTAAGTAAATCCATTTTTGCTGCTGTCCACAAAGCCGTAGAGATCATGACCTGTACTGCTCAGCTCAGTTCCTGCCCCAGGTTTAAACCATGGTTTAAGATTTCATGAAGTGCTCTCCACATTTTAAGGAAGAAAGATTCCTGTAAGAACAGTTCACCATTCCCAAAATGGCAGATTTCATGCCAGAACCACCTTCTTATTTTTTCTTGGAAGCCTAAAGCTTTACAGTAGACCAAAGCGCTCTCTCTATAACTGAAATACAGGGATGTAAATGAGCCAAATTCGAGGCCACGTAAGTACAAACTGGAGCAGAGATCTGAGGACAACTTCCAGGAAAATGCTTTAACTACCAGCCTATTGAGCGTTTCAAGGCATGCTGTCTCTCTTGTTAAGGAGGTTGTGATACAAAACAAGTGAGAACCATGCAAATACCTGATTTAGAATGGATTGCTGAACTGAAAGACCACCAGTCTAAAGCTATTTAATTACCTGTTTTTGCATAGATAATTAAATAATCGCTGGAGCATGAGCTTGAACGTAACACTTCTTTATTTCAGACAGATCTCTGCTGACTGAGCTGTTGGCCAGAAGTGCAAATGCACCACATGTTCCTTCCCCTCTTCCTATTCCAGCCGTACTTTATGTGAGAAAGTCCTGGCCTCCCACCTGCTTGCAGAAGAGGATTCATGGTTGTCAATATTAAGGAGAAACAGAGGCACCTTCCTTCAGAATTAGCTGCCTAAGCCTCTTTGAGAGACGGAGTAGGATGAAAGGCTTCCCACATCCTCAGGTTCTCTGGTCAATCTCTTGCTTAGTGTCCCAAGAAAGGATTCCTGTCCTTTCCCTGTGCTAGTCAGACATCCCTAGCTGCCTGCATCAGGACTGCAAAATCTGCCATTCAGGACAATGACTGAAAGACGGGAACGTGAACCCAAACCCAAGCAAGTTGAGGTTGCCCTCAGAGACTTCCCGCCAGTGCAAATTTCTGAACTTATTTTATTTGAGTTATGCATACAAATGGGAAAACTTTGACTACTTCCAGACATATTTGAGGCTTGTGCTGAACAAAGTTAAGTGTATAAGATTAAATAATACTAACATGTGGCTCCAATGCTCCATTTTGGCTAGACATTATTAAATTAGAATATTTTATTACCAAATGGACACTGAGATTACAGAATTACTATCTACTCATAATATCATTTTGCAACAATTTTATTCAAGCCACCCTTGACTAATTAAATTCCTATTGAGGAAAAATAATAGGAAATAAAAAACAGACTAACGAGTCAAGATAACCTGTTATTTAACAGTTGTCTTTTTCCTATGTCAGCCGAAATGTCTGACCTAAGTTATGGACGTGTTATAGATCTTGCAGGCCCTTAATCAAAACCAAAAGGATTTATGTGATATCAAAATTAAAATCAGGCTGAAGATAAGTAATATCCATGTTGCTGTTGTTTTTCATTAAAAAAATATAACTGATTATCCAGAATTAATTGTAACAGGTGTTCCAAGTAGAAAATGTGTTTACTATTGATTTATGCCTTTTTTGCCCTGAACCATGAAAAATTCATATTTATAATGCAATATGACATTTGCTATCCATCAATTTTATTGCACATTGTTTCACACGCACTCAGCAAACCAGGCACTGCACAAGCCACAGTCAATGCCTCTGCACTCACTTTTAAAGATCACTTGGGGAACAGGAGGATAGTGCAGGGTCTCTAAATTGCATCCAAACTCAGACCCACAGTCAGCCTACAGACTGACTGCAAGTTGCCATCTGAGGGTACCCAGCACCCAATTTGCACACAAGATCTGTCATTTTCCAGAGGGCATTTCCAGTTACACATTCCCCTCACAGAGCTTACTTTCACTTGCTTTCAGTCTGGTCTTGGAAATGGCTACAGATACCCTGTAAAAACTAACCTAGAACACCTCAGAGAAAGACAGCCTTAGCTATGAAAACATGATGATATGATGCTTGCTTCTGCAAGGACAAATAGCACACATCCTTGTGGCTTGTTACTGCAGTAGGGTTTCAGTGCAGATGTATGCATCTGCCTTTCCCAGAGTGCAGCAGCAGGGCCTGTGACAATTGTGACAGCGAGTAGATCAGAATGAATAACTGACTCAGGAGAGACAAGTAAACCAAAACCCCCAACACCCTGAGAAAAAACCTTCTACTTCTATCCAGCAAAACAAGCAAAAATATCTTTCGCGTGATTCATTCCATTTCCAAGAGCAGGGAAAGCTGCCTTAGAGGGGGTTTCAGTAGCAGTAAATCCATGCGCATTACTGAAAGAAATACACCTGACCGCTGAATTTTTTTTCCTGAAAAATACCAGACTGCAGCATTTCAGTCTTTTTTCTAAAATACTTCTTTTTCTATGTCAAAAAAATTGTTGAATTCTACTCGAATTCACAAATAATTTCCAGAAAACTGAAATCCATGAATTTGATAAACAACTACCAGTAATGGTGAAAAGCTACCAGGCTACACCATAGGACCCTAAAGCTGTTGAGAACCTCCCAAGAGGCATTCCGTTCTGTAGAGACTCAGGCTGTTACAGTGGCAGCCTGAACCTGATGTCTCCTTGGATGAACCCTGTTCCACAGCACCAAAAGAGATCAGTGACTAAAACATCCAGTTCCCTCTCAGGTAACGTGGCAAACACCCATGTGACCCACTGAAAAAACCAAACAAAGGCTTGCTTGGGCAGCGAGAATCATGCCTAAGGTGTGAAAAGTTATAAACAAGTTCAACCAAATTTTGTATGCTTTTACCATATCGTGCTAAAATGGTGTGATGGTATTACTGCAATATTTAATGTTGCTTATTTGGAAGGGTACTAAAACTAATTTTCTAGCAAAAATACTGTTTTCAAATATGAAGAGATCTAAAATGAGATCTTATCCCTTATTCATGAGAGACAGATGTTATTTTTGGCTTCATAGTTTAATGAATACCATATTATGTTCTTTATAACCTTACACCAGAAATAACATACTTCTAGTACTCATGAACTTCAAGCCATTATCAGTAAAAGCTTCTATTAACATCCAGAACTTCTCTCAGTTCTCACTGCAGATGCTTTAAGCTGTCAGCTACAGTCCCTATTATGGCAGAATTTTTTTACCCTGAAAAGACATAATCCTTAGCAGAGAGCCAGTTGAGATTTAAAACTGCAATATTATTCCTGTTGTCTACTGTATTGAATTTACCCATTTGGTGCCTTGATGTATTTTTGTGTTTGTGTTTTGGTTTATGGCCTTCTAAAAGCAAAAATACTGCATCCTTTTAAAAATGCTGTTACACTTCTGTTTACTTTCACTGATTTGGAGCAATGCCTGCCAGTAAGTATGAGCTGAAACTAATTACCATCATACAAAATCTCCAAGCTGAACTGGGATGCTGACAAAAATGCAACCAGAAAATGAATAAAATGTTTCTTGGGAAGCACGTATCAGTTTTGCCAGCCAGTGACTACAATGAGAAATAAAACCCTGCATACAGTTATTCTTAGCATTTCATTTTGGTATGGATAACTTTCTTCGTAGAGTAAAGGTTGCAGCTAAAACTGCTTAGTTTAAGCCAGCTGCAAAAGATTTTGTGATTCCTGTGTCAGTGCGTACAGTAGGATTTTTCCCCACTGCATCTAATACAATGGCTTGAAACAAATAGGGCTGTTCTAAGAAAGATCCTTAAAATCTAAAGTTTCAGGCATCTGTCTCAGATTCATAGATGAGAATAGAGCAGTATATCTCCCAAACAGGTAACCACAAAGCCATCCCGAGCTTCCTGGGCCTGAAGCACAAATCGATAAAGCTCAGGATATAGCATCTGGAAAAGGTTAAATACCCTTGCGGCCTACCACAAACTCAGGCTCTGTGAACAGATCATCTTTGGATGTAAGTGTGAAACTGTCCAAATTATCACCTGTGTTCTCATGGCCACGATAAAGCCGTTCTAGCAGTTGCAGATCTTGAACAATTTTCAGCTACAGCAACCTGCTGCTTCACACAGGAACCCACCAACGAGAGTGTTGAGGTCAAAGGCTGGTTCAAAAGCTTTACTAGGAAATATCAAGCTGGCAAGGGACATCAGGAAACAGGAGCAACACAGAATTAAACCAAAAATCAAACTTATGAGCAGACCATGGCTCATACTGCACAGCTGGGCTGAGCAGAATTTCTACGGCAGCAGGGAAGACTAATTTCTGGCACTCCACCTCATGATTAGCCTGGTTATACCACAAGTCAACACATCACAGAGCAAAAGGGATGTGATGAGAACAGATCTCATGTTGTTACTGTTCCCACAGAAGCTGACACTATTGAAACAAACAAAAAAAAAAATGCCCAACAACACACTTCTTCCTAAGGCAAACAGAGCTGCTAGATGTGTGGAGCACACCCAGAGACAAAAGCTATCTGCAAAGACTCACAGCAGTCCACATGTGCCAAAATCTGGGAACAGTAAGGAGAGCCTCAATTTACACAGGCAAGTATAAATTTACGTCCCAGTACAGGATGACCATTTCTCCTGGGCACCTTACCCTCCTTTAATCTTTTTCTGAACAAAAGAATAGCCATGGCTTTAGCCAAAAGTTCCTCCTGCTCTGTATCTTGTCTCTGATGATAGCCTTGCAATCAAGAAAAATAAAGGGTAGCAGTAATACCAGTAACTATTTGCATTTGCCATACTGTCAGTGGGAAAAGGGAGTCAAATGTAAAGTCTGCCTTACCCATAGGAAATCCACATACTTATTGTCTGGCAGAAGAACGTATCTCTGAATGGATACGTGAAACCCAGCAAAGGAAACTAAAGTATTACTGGCAGCAAAAAAAAACCAAGTTAAAGTTGTAGTCAAGTGACTTTAATGCAGCTGAAGAGAAGACAATTTATGATGTTTAGACTACACTAGTGCTGGCATTGACAAATTGTCTGAGTAGGCCAAAAAAACACTCAAAACTTGAGTAAATTTAAATATATCTGCACATGCACATGAATGACTTTGAATGTTTTGTTATAATTCCTTCCTTTCCTTTTTTGATATTTCATACATAATATAATTCACCCTTCCTGACCACTGACTGGGAAGTTTAAATAATAAAATGCCACAAAATGCTTTGAAGTTGTAATGTCAGTGAAAAGTGCTCATAAAATGTCTTCAACTTTTATTATTGTTTGTGCTCTTTTATCTCAAAAATCATCAAATTGACTTTTTCAGATACCTTGAGATTTCCTTGTGTCTCCTGCACTCTGCTCCTGATGGTCAAGTTTTATCTGTAAAAAAACCCCCATTTTTACAGTTCCATTAAAATTAGATAAAAGTCAGAAACATAGGGCTAGGGTATGCTGATACAGAAAAGTTTTAGTCTCATAAAAGGGAAAAACAACATATTTCTGTAGGATACTGCCAAGAAAGAGCAAGATACTGAACAGGGAACACCAGTATTGTTCCTTCACAGTGCTGATTTGCATCGGATGATCATTTGTCCCCCAGGTTTTTTTCCTATTACATATTTTCCTTTTATCCTAGTGTTCAGAATGTTTGCCGGAAAAATGCAAGGCACGGGAGCCAAAATACTGTCTGGAGAGCTGGCAATTCCTTAAAACATTTCATCACACTGTCTCCACTTGGGAGACTTGGGATAAAATTCTTCCCTGGTTGACTGAGCTGATGCAAGGATTAATCAGTATTTTAGGTATTTTCAAAAGGACAAATTCCATACAGATTATAGTCCTGCAGAAATCAAATTCTTGAGCCCGCACCTTGAACATTTTGGGTTATATTTCGTGAATAGTCTAATAGAGCTGCTCTGCAGACTCAGATAACTACATATCAGCAAGCCCTATAGTGTGGTGGCGATAACTGTTTATGAACCACTGGAGCCCTGTTCCTTCAAGACCAGGCTGTAACAGATGGGAGAACAGCTTCAGCACAGAGAGATTCTGCACACAGTTAGGCGCTTAATTCTCAGTCGATTCGGGAAAATGGGGATTATGTTCACATGGTACAATGGAGAGTAAGGCAGAGACCTCAGAGTTAGAGCCAAACGTGCTAGCACGTACTCACAGAATGGAGCAAAGCTGTGCAGAAACCATGCTTGCACCCTTGAACCAGACATCTCCTCAGCATGTCATGGGCCTGATACTAATTAGACTGGCTGTGAGGCTCGTAGCCAAAAGACTGTGCATCATGCCAGCCATGTTGCTTCTGACTGCAAAGTTTCATAGTTCACTGCCTGAGGCACTTGAAGATTCTAAAAGTGCTTCTCAACACTTCTAAGTAGATCCATGTACCTAGGTTTTAAGTAAGGAGTAGTTCTGGGACCTCTACTAATGCACCTCCTTGAACTTAAGTCACTCAAATAATCAAGTGTTTCTCTGATACAAAACAGCTGGAGCCATGACTGAGGCTGAAAGGGGAGGTAAGGATGGAAGATGACAGACAAAAAGGGGAAAGCCAAGTCAGTTTTAGGATCTGGAAGGAATTGAGAACTGTATAATTCAGCCACCTGCATCTTTGGAGCAATAGTTTTAAACCCAGAAGCTGTCCTTGATGGATGGACAGTTACTCTAGCTAGAAATGCATCCCATAACAGCAGTTTCATACCCTCTCTTGGCAGCTGTCTTTTTTGTTCCATTCTTCTAACAAACTCTCCCCGCTCAATTTATATTTTCATTCCTGCTCCATCCATAATTACTTCTACCATCCTCATAGATTAACACGAACAATTATGCTGCTTCTCCTTGTAAGACTGTTTTGATGTAAGATAGTCAGGTCCCGTGTTCCCATCAGTCATCTCTGCATTACATATTCTCATTTCTTTTCCACACAGGTCTTCGTTTCCAAAACATCTATCACATTAGCTGCTCTCCTTTGATCTCTCTCCAGCTTGTCTGGGTCTCTTTTAAAACATGTTGCCCAGAATGGAACACGGGATTATCAATCACATGTTGACTACAGCAAGCTAGGAACACTTGCCTCACATGTAATACTCTTGGTAGTTCAATGAAGAGCATGAGTAGCTATTTTTCTCATTAGTAATGCACTGTTTACCAATTCAAATCACCATCCACTATAATCCCCAGATACTTCTCTATGGGTTAAATACATATCCCAAAAGATTTACCTCATTCTATATTTATTTTTTCTTATGTGAAACATCTTATTGTTTGCATTTAAAACTTCACTTGATTGACTTCAGTCTGTTTCTACCATTATCTTTCATACAGTATTTTTTAACTCTGTTCTATGAAGCATTCATAACTCTCTTCAGACTATTTTTATGAAAAGGTAATAATGAGGATTCTGAGAAACATTTAAACCCCCATGAGTACAGAGTTCTCATACATCAGCATATCCTGGCAATGGATAAATAGCAATTACTGGTTACATTTGTTTAAACTTACTTTAGTCAGAACAGACTAGAGTCTCACTATGGCAGCTATAGCCCCACCACACACCTGAGCTTTTCAGAGGAAATCTTCACCCAAGAAAAAAAGAGTATGGGCACTGCATTTCTTTCCTTCATTGAGATAACCACCAAACACATAATTTAACTTGTCATGAGTCATTTGTAACAAACCCACATTATCTTCTCTTCGTTTTCTTACTTTCTTCTCTTAAGATTTCCCTATGCTCTCTGTTAACTGTAGTATTTAAGGACACTAGCGAGTTAGAAAAAAATATATGAGATGGTTTTTTTCTGTACATATAAACAAGAAGAGGGTTAATTAACCCAAAACTTGGTCTCTTTCAGCACCTGAGCTAACACACGCAAAGCTACCTCCATATCTCTACATTGCACTCCAGCCTGGAGTAAACACAGAGAAGCTCTTGTTATCCTTAAGTGCAGACACAGAACACAGAATAAAGCAGATTTCTGGCAATCATTGATAGATAGCTGAGGATTCCTAAATTAAACACACCTCCAGCTTCTCTCTCCTCTCATTATGATCACCACAAATTTAAAGCCTCCTCAAAATGAGAAATTTTGTAAAGCATTTATAGTGTTTCATTCTGCATCTGTCAGCAGAGAGGTCCTGCAAAAGACAGGCTTCAGAGTCCAGAATCTCCTAAAGCACTTGTTGTGTTCATCAATTTTCATTTATTTCTGCCAGAGAAAGCTATGAAACAAAGCTTAAAAAGTGGAAAGAATAATGCTCCCTAAAAACAAAACATGAAAGATGTCTGCTTAAACAGAGTGCAGAAAGAAGGCCAACTGATTGAAGAGTTTGAGGGTGATGTAAAACTGAAAGACAAAATTCTCATATAGACAAATCAAGAGGAGAAAGGATAACAAGGCTCAGTAACACAAACCAGATTGTCACTAGGATCAAAGTCCAAAGGTCCAGGAGACAGATTAGAACCTTTGACAGATAACCCTTAACAATGCTGGCATGACCTGCAATTTGGATGAAACTGTTCACTCTGGAATGAGGCGGATATGGCTACTGAACAAGAGACATTATGATCAAAGACACTACAGCTGAACAGAGTCTGCACATCAAATTAGATGGATATTTTCAAGGTTCACCAAGGTAGAAAACAAGGTCACTAAGAAGTGACACATCCTTATCAAGGTTTTTGGGTTTTCAGCTCAGACAGGCATATACTACTAGAATTTAGGCAATATGCTGCTCACATCTTCAAAGAAAGAAAGCATTAAGAATCTTGTTTTCTCCAAGAAGATGTCAGGCAGGCATAACATTGGTCATTAGAGACAAGAAAGTACCAGGACACAAAATAACTCTCACAGATAAACTCTTCGTTTTTGAAAACCAGCAGTGCTGGTTGACCACATGTGAACTTCAGTCAGATCCCATAAGAACGTAACAAAGTTACAGGACACTGTTTATAAAGTCCAGTAAGAGTAAGAAAGACTGCATTAATCTAGTATGCTGGTCTGACAATGCTACTGAAGAGCTGCATCAAAAATGTGCTAGGAAAAAAATATGAGAATTGGACTAGAAATAAGTAAGCCTGAAAGGAAGCACTGGAAGTAATTAACGATGAATGAAATTACTGACTATTCAAACCATATCTCTTTAGAAACCTTCCAAAATAGAGTCTTTGGGATCAAAGAATAACTGAAACTGCCAGAACACATAACTTCCTTAAACAATCTTTGAGCAGCAGGAAGAGGGCCCTCTGGGCATTACAACTTCTGTAACTGACAGAAAAGCCCTAGACCTCAACTTAGGTGTGATTTTTTCTTTCCTGTTGCTATGTTTCCCCTGCCTACCCCTCTCTTGACTACCACCTCCTTCACACCTTGTGTCCTTTTGGTATGTCTCATTTTTTAGTCATTTGCCTTGGATAAGTCCAATTTAGATAGCCCAGAACTGTCTTACCAGCCACTGGCATCATCCAGTGTCTTCAGAGGAAAATAAAAGCCGTGTTGAGTGAACTATTGAGTTTGCCAAGTTTTGTAGTGACTGTAGCTTTGTTTCTCTGAGAGTCAGAAACTCAAGAGTCCATGTTTGCTATTTCTATGCTCTTTTCTGCCTCCTTCATCTGCTTATCTTTCTTTGCTTTTGGAAACCAAATCAGATTTTAATGACAACAGAGTCATCAGGTCCAGCCACAGAACTATATTGTGTGTTCTTTTTCCCAAAGTGGAAAGGTATTACATGTCACATTTGAAAGATTATGGAACAGAAGGTTTCCTTAGAAAAATTCTATCATCCACAGTTTAAGGGGAAAAGAATCTCACTGAAACAAAGCTTTCTTCTACTTTCCAAGTAATCTAGCTGTCTCCTTTTCTATCTTTTAAGGTTAAAAAGATTTTGAGAGGCTCTAAGGGATAGCATCCTCAGACCATAGCCTCGTGGATTTTAGGAATCTCCATCCTCAGTAGTGAAATACAGAACTGCCGTGGATCCACATTGGTATAGCCTGAAGTGAAGTGTAGCACCAGTTATGGTAGCTCAGTCCAAGCACCCCAGGGTGCTGCTGCTCCGCAGCTAACCAGACCTGACTTTCAGTAGCATCAAACTAACATGCTGGAGGAGGTTCACATTAAACCAGTGCTGTAATTATGTTCTGTCTGCTCCCAGCTCAGAGTTGGGTCCTAGGTGTCACTGCAATAGTTGCAGATGTCTGCAGAACAGAGATGTATAAAGTTCTTGCATGTACCTGATGTTATCCAGAACCAGCTGATGCTGTACTGAGAAAAAATCTTATCCTTTGTAAACATCGTGAAAGGAGAAAATGTGGGCATTTACTGACTGTGTCATCATGATTGCTGCAAATAAGACTCAGCTGTACTGTGTCTCTTCTTTGAATAAGTTAGACTTTTTTGTAATCAAGAGATTGATTCTCTGAGGCTTTAAGTTAAAAGTCCGCACTTTAAGTTTACCTTTAGTTCTGATTGTGTTCTTATGTGGTGTTTTTATCCCCGTAATGAGGGGAACTGTTCAGAGAGGTAGAGTGCAGAATCCTTATCTCCTTTTTAATATAAAATTTTATTTCAAAGCATTAATCTATTTCTGACTATCAGAAAAACAGAAATTTTCATTTTTACTGCCCTGTCATCTTCTTTTACCAGTATCACTACAAAGCTAAATTCAAAATCCTTCCCCGCTACATACTCCAAAAAATACTCGAATCACGCCTCAGAATCAATATCTCAAAATTACAGTGCAGATCAGTGTTCAGAAATGCAAGCAACTTTTAGATGTCACGTATCCTGGCTCCAACCTAAATCTCCATACACCTGCTGACAACCAGGCCCGTTAATATGAAAAAAATCTTTGTAAATGAGTGTATTGCTTTATTAAATACATCTTCTATAGAAATACATTGTAACTGTTGCAACCAAATCATCTCCTGAATTTTTCTCCAAAATATCTCATCTATTTCCATGGATCAGTAGTCCAGACGTAGTAACAAATGGATGGCTTTATGTTTGTTTCTAAAGACTGGAATGGATACAGATCCTAATCAAAACCTCACTGAAGTTAAAGAGATTCTTTCCTTTTTTGCAGTATTTCTGGAGCAGTGTCATTACTGAGGCTTTTATGCTAAGATTTCATCTTTACACAATAGGCCAACATCAAATCTGCCGCAAATAAGTACAATTCTTATGATTTTATGTTGGCAACAAAATTTGAAGCATTCTTTAACATCACAATAATCATTGAATATGATGCAAGCAAATGTGTTTATCGGTCAGGTTGAGTTTCCACAAACTTGTGACATCCATGTTTTCCAACTTGTAAATCTTTTATCTTTTAAAAATAAAAGAAACAAGGGAAATTGGAGTTCAAGAAAAAAGATTAGCAAAACAGTTTATGCAGCAGTTTCTATGATGCACTTTGACCTACTGAAGCAAGGTTTAGATAGATATCATTGTCCAACTTCTGGAAATAAATCTAAAGGGCAACTCAATAATTATATTGTGTTATGAGTTTTACCATAAACTTTAAACTAATCAGAAGATTTGGTTTCTAATATAAAGCTTTCCACTGATGCTTGAGACATGAATAAGTAAGACCATCCATAATAAATAATCTTTTAGATGTCACATAAAGAGTAAATGGTCTAACACAGGAGATGGAAGAGTGAGTGAAGATTTCAGACACTACATAACAGTATTTTTCATTTATCTTTCATGCTGTGAAACCTAAAAGAAATTGTTACCCAGTTAAATTAAAAGGTCAGTAAAAGTCAAGAAATTTCTGTGACATCCTCCCCAAACAGCTGAAAACAAAATCAAAACCCCTTTTCTTCTCTATTTCCTATCATCTGCATTACAACAGCTGAAGTCATTGTTCTAGCAGAGGTTAGGAAAAAAAAACAAAAGAGGAAAAATAGATGTGTAGATAGATAGATAGATAGATACCGATTTTGGAAAACAGCAGAATAATTTTAAGCTTCGATCGTGAATCCTTATGTGGTTACTTTGTTGGTATGCTGGCTGTTAGGAGAACAGAAAGAAGAAAAATTATTCAATTCCTTGATCATCTTTGTTTCATAGTGTACATTTATATCAAGGCATTCATTTAAGGCTTCTTCTAATTGTCTGAAATTGTCAAGAAAGAACTTCTTTCCCCTTTTTTTGTAAAATTTGACTCGTTTTTTCTTTTCCCTTTAGTCTTTCAGATATTAGAGATAAGTCACATCAAAAAAATCATATAGACCAATGCATTTGAATGTGGTACTGATTTTGTACTGTTGCAAGATCTAAATTCAGTACAGGGTGTGTGCCTTTTGGTCTCTGATAGAGACAGACACGTGGACTAAAAAATCTTCTGTACTAACCATGTCAGATGTGGTTCCCCAACCTTGTGGAAGTCAAGACTCAGTGATATAACCAGTCCCTTTTGTCCTTTCTACATTCATAACCTCCTGTGTCTGAGGATACTGAAATACTTGTATTATATATTTACTTATATTATTATACTGACGCCATTATAGAATCATAGAATCATGGAATATGCTGAATTGGAAGGCACCAATCAGGATCATAGACTTCGATGCCTGATCTTCCCCAGGACACCCCAAAAACCGTGTGCCTGAGCATGTTGTCCAAATGCTTCTTAAACTCTGTCAGAGCTTGGTGCTGTGACCACTTCTGTGGGGAGCGTTTTCCAGTGCCCAACCGCACTCTGGGTAAAGAACCTTTTCCTGATATCCAACATAAACCTGCCTTGACTCAGCTTCATGCCATTCCCTTGAGTCCTGTCACTGGTCACGAGAGTAGCAATACCAAGGTGCCAGCACTGGAATGTGAAACCAGGTTCTTCTGGTCCACCAAGGCTGGAACAGGGTAACAAGCCTCATAAGGAAAGCTGACAACTAAAGAAGGGATCACCAGATGAAAACAGTGTTGGTAAGGCAATAAAATGCAAAAGGGAGGAGATTGTTAAATGTAGTGAAAATAGTATAAAAAAAACCCCTACTGGCTAT
This sequence comes from Cnemophilus loriae, assembly GCA_013397755.1. Taxonomy (NCBI): domain Eukaryota; kingdom Metazoa; phylum Chordata; class Aves; order Passeriformes; family Corvidae; genus Cnemophilus; species Cnemophilus loriae. Next base: position 652,642 of record VZTF01005904.1, read on the forward strand.
GGTACAAAGCAGAACCTGATGGTGCAAAACCTATTTGCAGTAATTAGGCCTGGGTTACAAATCCTATTCTGGTGCGGTTATATATAGCGTATTGGAAACCACAGTAGACCAAGCAACTCTGGGTACCTATTGCATTTTCCAGTACAGCTATTATCTGAAAATCATTGTGCTGAACGTCACAAATAGCACTCACCCAACCAAAGAAAATATTAGGAAACACAACAAGAGTACATTGTAACACTGTTCCATTTTGTTATGGCGTGCCCCCAGCCAGAGTACTGTCTCACAGACTTAAATCTTTGGCTCAAAGACACCCAGGCTTTTTACAGCCCTAGAGTGCAGCTAATGAGACCTAGGCAACCTGGCTAACAAAACAAATCAGACTGTTCATTGCCCCCCATTCTGACATAGCCTCTCACACTCCTCCTTTGTTTGAGGTTGGAAGGTCACAAACTGAAACTCCATGCTGTCCATTTTATCGCATCTACAAGACTTAAAATTGTTTCTGGAAGACCTTAATCACAGTATATTTCAAACATCTAAATAAATACTGCTTTACATTAAGCTAAACTTGTGAATCACTTAAGTCATTTCATAACATCTTTCCTTGAAAAATACATGCTGCAAATTGACACTATTTCTAAGTTTGGAAGTAGAAACAATAATGGCAACATCTACATTTGTCAAGTCAAATCTCTTAATCAGAAAATCTCTGTGTTCTCTGTTGAGAAAGTGGTGAAGATCCTGTCTGTCTACCAAGCACTCTTGGGAATGCAAATTCCCTCTTTCACCTCTGGACCCTGCAAAAGCCTAGGAAAAAGTTGTCCAAGAGTGCCACCAGAACTGCCAAATCTGACCTGGGCAGCAGATTTTGCATTGAGCATGATGTGCTCAAGCAGGGTGTACCCTTATCAACACCACAAGTGAGAAAGGATGTTTCCAGGGATAGGACATCCACCATATATGTGGGCAAGCTCTCATTGTAAAAATCCTCTAACTAATAGCAAATCTAAATCGACCATCCATCAGTTTAAAGCCATTACCTCTTGTCCTAACACAACCGGCTCTATTAAAAAATTGTCCTTGTCTTTCTTATCAGTTGCCTTAAGTACTGGAAAGTGCCATCCGGTCTCCCCAGAATGTTTTCTTCTCCATGCTGAACAACCTCAGTGTTCTCAGCCTGTCCTCACAGGAGAGGTGTTCCAGCCCCCAGTCATCTTTGTAGCCTCTGGACTCACTGCAACAGGACCATGTCCTTCTTATGTTGGGTACCCTGGACCTCAATGCAGTGCTCCAGGTGGGGTCTCACAAGGGCAGAGCAGAATGTGAGAATCACCTCCCTCAATGCTGCTCTGGATGCAGCCCAGGGCCCCTTCGGCTTTCTAGGCAGCAAGTGCACATTACAAGCTCATGTCCAGCCTCTCATCCACCAGTAGCCCCAAATCCATCTCCTCAGGGCTGCTCCTGAAACATCCATTCCCCAGTCTGCATTGATACCAGGGGATCTTCAAGAGTTCCAAGATGTCCCTCCACAGGACAACCTTACTGCTTTTGCTGTGCTGTAGCACAGATCAGCTCGTGCCTGGCCCCGTGCCTGGCATGCAGCCCTGCACATTTACCAATACCACACATTCCAGCCCAGCACGTGGTGTTGGCGGGGTGGTTTGCACAGCTCAGTGTGGTGATAGTGAGGGGAGGGCCTGTGCAGCCTTGCCCACCCTGTGTGTCCCTCGTGTGTCCAGTCAAGGACACTCTGGTGCAGGCTGTGCATTCCTTGGTGCCCTGGATAGGTGGTCACTAAGTGGCCTTGGGTGACCTAAGCAGGCTGGCTGCAGGCCCCAGAGAGTTCTCAGGCACTGTCCCCACACCAAGCATCAGCCCCCAGTGAGGGGCTGGGGGTTTCCTGTATGGGGAAATATCAGTGGGACATTTTTCTAACACCTCGAAGAGTGTTAAAAAGCCGCCACATGGCTGCTGGCCTTCCTAGTGGGAATGGGACTTCATGACCATTCTTCATGTGCATGTGGGTTTCCTGCAGCAAAACCCACATCTCTCTTCCTCTCAACAGTGGGGTAGGAATTTTATTTCTGTTTCCTATAAACCTTGGAAAAGGCCTCAGGCCACAACCTCTCTTCATTTTGGGAAGAGGTTTATAGAAATCCCAGAACTAGCAGCCCCAGTAGCAGAGAGGAAACAGCACTCTGCCAAGTGCAGAAATGAGGAGCAATTTGACAGACTCATTTTTACAGTTGCCTCCAGGTGTGGGTGGATGAGCAGAAAGCCACGTGGTGATGTGAAGGTTTTGCTGTTCTTTCCCCCCTATTAAAGTCACATTCTGTCAGCCCAATCCTCAGCTCTTGGGAAAAAGTCTCATTAATTTCATTTTCAGAATATAAAGGAGCAGATAATCACAACGCAAAACTCATTAGCAAAGTTTAAAAAGGGAACTAATTTAAGCAGCATTTACCTCTCCACTCTGCAACACAGTTCTTAGTCGGTTCAGAATTAGGGGCAGATGAAGAAAATATTTCCAGCAGCGAAGAGGAGGTTGCAGCATACCATTAAATCTGCCTGTGGCATTCCAAAGCAAAACCTTTTGCTCGATGTATACAGCTTACTGAGGGCTTATCACAGGAATCCTCATGCATGCCTGCACAAAGAATTGCTATGGACCTATGTACATAACTATTTAAAAATGCATAAGAGGGGGTTGCACAGTTTTCCATTTCCTATGCCATCTAATTGGAGCTGTGATCCTAGAGGTCAAATTATTGTAGGTAGATCCAATAAGAGAGTTAACCCCCACAGATCAGGCACCAAATACCTGGCTTCTTAGCATCTGGCTCCTTCTGTGAAATTCAAAACCCAGAGCTGGGTGCTAAGCCTCCCTTCATTGAGCACATGCAGAGTGAGACCTCTCAGAAGGGCCATCCAAGAAAGCATATGTAGAGTGGGAGCCACTTGGAGCTGGAAATGTTAATTGCAGGAGCGTGGCCTGAATTCTTGTACCCTCTCCAGGGTTGCGGCATCCGCCCATGTCACAGCTCCAAATAGACCTGACCCTGCTCCCTCCCACCAGCAGGCAGCTCTCATCAGGCTTCTGTTTTCTTTCCAAAACCCAGGCAGGAGGCTTGAGCAGTGTTGGCACTTATAAACATGGCATGCCCTGGTGCTAGTAGCAGGGTACCAGAGGGAGGCACATGGGTGCACAGGCTTCTCATCACCTGGGGGACCATCTTCTGCCTCCCAGCAAAGCTGCTTCCCTGAAGGTGTCTTGGATGATGTGAATAGGACTTGCATAGCTTTCCATGGAAATCTCAACCTTTATGATGACTCTAGCAGCAGGTCTTAGCACTTTGGGTGTGTACAATGAATACGGGTGGAGTTTCAGCACTTCACAAGGACTGATCTCCTATGGCCACCCATCCGCTGATATTATCCAAGATTACTGGGAGCTTTCTTTTACTCTTGTGGATATCAGATCATTCTTGCAAAGAGCTCTCTAACTGTAACCCAAGTTTCACCTGCTTGAAATCAAATGCACTCTCTCTGAATTTTGTTGCATAAAAGGATAGCATTTATTGATGATTTGGGACAATTCATCCGAACATGTTGGGATCCTTTTCAATTCTCTCTTGCTAGTTGTACAATTTTCCCTTTTGGTCACAACACACACACACACACTCCTGTGCAGTAACTGTCATTGTTTTTAAACAGGAATATGTTATATGACATGTAACTGGGTGGAGTTAAAGCTAACCTGTCATAAGATCTGAGTTAAAAAGAAAGACATATTTTGTAGTGATATTTGATGTTAAACAAACGTCCTTAAAACACATCACTTCTTGTGAAGAAATATTTCTTTTAGCAGTGAAATTAATTTTCCTCAATATTATCTCTGAATCTTAAATAAATAAATAAATAAATAAATAAAAGGTCATAGTAACCTTCTTGCGAAATGTGAACTATCAGAATTGATGTCCACAGACATTAGTGGTAAAATACTGCTCTGAAATGTAACTCTAACACATATGTATGGTGACATATTTCTGGTTTTTAGGTTTGCTTTGAGCACCTGCACCTAAATTCCCTATTGGGAATTCAGCTAAAGTTGGTATAACATAACAGATAACTATATTTAGGCTCAGAAGGAAAATACTGAGATTCAGATTACACAGCAGAAAATAAGAACTCCCATCAGACCTGAATAATTAAAAATAAAAGTTGACTTTTAAAGTCTTAAGGCTTGAAACCGGGTTACTGAGAGACCTTTTTTGCGTCCAAAAATACTACTTTAAATTTTCAAGTGTTGCATCACTGGAAAAAAATTCTGGAAAGTTAGTTATGATTTACACCCTGCAGTATTGCTATAAATGAGTAGTTCAAGAAGTTCCACAGAAACCTCAAATGCATAATTCCAAAAAAAGTTGCGTTGAAGCGGAATTTAGCAAAATATGTTCCCTGACTTGTGGCAGGAGAGAGCACGCACCTGCCAACTCTGTGCCACTTGCAAGTCAAGAGTCTCACTTCCCAGAGAGAGGTACTGCAACCCCGTGCTATTAAATAGAAAAAAAATTAAAAAGTGAAATGAAAACCAGGGGCAGAATGTGAAGAACAATATCCTTGTTCAATTCGCAATAGCAAACCCAAAAAGAAAATGCTGGCAAAACCCTGAAAACTTGGGAGTACACCAAGAAAAACACTGCTGGGGCATGGACATGATAAGCTTTTAGGCAGAGCAGCCATCTAGAGAGTGCTCCCTGACACCAACACATGGCACAATGGCTGGGGAAAGAGATGGTGTTTCTAGGAGTCAAAGGTTTTGCATTTCCCTGTGAAATGGCATAAAAGTGAAAATATGTCTTTCCAAAACAAGCCTATAACGATGGAGCAAATGAAACGGTTACAACTTGATTCTTCAGCACCTCTTGCGGAATAGAAATTCCACTTTTGCCATTGTTCAATCCTTATACCACTATGAAAACTGTCCAAGTTTAGGCAGCTTCCTTTTAAAGTCCTATCAGTTTAACGCTTTCCACTACTCATGTCTGCTAGACCTTCCTTATCTGAAGGCCCCCTTTGACTCCCCCTTTGACTGAAGTGGAATGAAAGAAGAAAGCCAAGATATGCACAGGATGTCTCTACCTGAAAAAGTAGGAGCAGGTAGATAACTTTTATCACATATCCAGGCACTGAGCCAAATCTTCAATGCATGTAGACAAGCATAGCTTCACTGCAGTTTGTGAAGTTTTGCCAGTAGGAAACCCACTTGAGTCTATCATTCTCTTTACCACTGTACCAAACTGATATCCTAGGAAAAAAACTGAATTTCTTAGGCCAAAAATAAATTAAAAAAAAAAAAAAATGACAGAAAGCAAAGCTGTTGAATTAATAAAAATCTGAAAGAAAATCAGATACCTGAAACTGTAAGCTCTTGCTGTAATTGTGATGTAATCTATTTAATGAATATTGCATTTGTCTCCAGAAGTTTTAGACAAGGTAACATGCGGTGTTTCTGTGCACGTGATTGTTACGAGAGCTGCAATACCTCTTTCACTCTGGATGAAACTGAACGATTGATTCCTTAAAAGTAGGGTTGAATTTCTCAGGACAGCATGGCTAATTTGTTAAAATCATTCTTGTGCAGTTACGACTCACTTCAACTAAATGAGGACAGATCTTGCGTTGAAGTATATTGACCCTGTATCTTATTTCCAGAAAATGTAGGCACTTGTGCAACTCAAACTTAAATATTGTATGTCAAATGATCACATATGCTGACAAGATTACTAAACAGCAAATAGATAAATATACTACTCATAATACAAAGGAAAACCTGTTGCATGGCTGTAAACATACAAAGCTTATAAACAAAAGAAGAGTACAAAACTTTATATATATACTAAGTTTTATATATGAAATCTATTACTAGCATAATTTCAAATATTTGGAATTTAAATCCAGCAGGTCATGAATCTCAGCAAGAAATTTCAATGTGAGGGTTAATGATATATATTATTCAATACTTCACTGTGAATCCGGGTAGGAAAATTATATCTCTGACTATATTGTTACTAAATTCTTTCAGTGTCCATGACAGCTTCCATTAAAAGAAATTAAGTATTTAATGTCTCAGTCTGAATAGAATTGGAAGACTTGCAGTGGCTAAACTGAAATGTATTTGATGTTAGGTAAAATTTTGGGTTGTCCATGGCCTAGAATGCTGAACACGCCTCATCACCTAATCCATACTTATTATATATTGTTGCCCCTATTGCAAATGTAGTAACTCTACTTAAAACAGAGAGAATCAGTGTGGGAAAACACAAATCAACTTGTAATGAACTTAAACTATTTTTTTTCATCTACAAGGATACTATCTGAGCAACATTCATTAGCATTCCTTTCATCTATCTGATATCTGCCTGTTGAAGGTGCAGAAATAGATGCCTGATGGTCTAGCTCACCAAGTCTCCCATCAACTTCCATTCTGGCACAGGGAAGTTTATATGAGCAAAGGCTTCATGTGTCTTTAGATTTTGAGTCAGATTTCCAATACACAGCAGAGTGGACTGTGCAATTTTGAGAAATTTGCCATGTTTTTTGTCCTCTCACAGTGCATTATTCTTACTGTTTTCATCTTAGCAAAGTTAACACTTTGTGATCATTTGTAGAATTAATGACACTTTAATTTACACCTCTCCAATCTCTTCAGTACAAAATAATGATTGTACTCAGCATAAAGCACAGGACTTTTCTGGCTCTCCTTCCACGTGAATTTACACAAGTTCTTTTTTCTATTAACATTTTTCACAGAAAAAAATACTTTCTACTGAGTAAAGATTTATACTGCAGTTTCCTAGAATAATCTTCAAGGAGGAAAAGGTATTTCCTCCCTCACAAATCCCCTCACTCCATGCACACACAACAGTGTGCTCTGGATAGGATGAAGAAAAATTAGAGAGGATATGATTACTTTACTAGAGAAAGCCTACTCCCCTCCTGTGCCAACAAGATATTATAGGTCAAGTCAAGTAAGGTCAAGTGTGTTCTTGTCATATCCAAGATCTCTGATTTATTCTGTCAGCTGTTCACTGCCATGCAGCACGATGGGTTGAGTGTCAAGACTGAGATAGTGCAAAGCCACTGGACAGGTTGGTTTAGACTCGGGTGGCTCACGTTCATTTGAAACACACGGAGAGCCCTGCTGGGTGATTGTGGACATCATGGGGAGTGTGGGATGAACAGTGTATTAGTATACATAATTTATGTATGGGGCTTTCTTTTCCTTTAAGAGCGCAGCTCCTGGGATGGGGATGTCCCACGGGTTCCCCTGAGTTCTGCTACATTCTGACAGACGAGGAAACACTGAGGAAGTAAATGAGGAAGAGCTGGTGCAGTTAAACCCACCACTTCTCCTCTCAGCAAGAGCACCCAAGGTAAGGCAGCAAAACAGAAATACAGCTAGGATCCAAAGCCATGAGTTCCTGTTTGCCAGCTCAGTGGAGTGTATTACTTCCTAGCTCATTGAGGCTACACTACCAAGGGCTGAAGTTCAGTATTTCCATTGGAAAAGCGGACTGTATATGCAGATTGTAGCGGTGGTGTTGCGCAAGTGAGTGATGGCATCAAACCTGCCACTTTTTTTATACTTTACTTTAACTGGTAGATTTTTATTTTTGGCAGTACTATTATTAGAGATTAGGCATATTTTTTTATACCGATCTTTCTCACTCCTTCTTTATAAATACACATTTTCTGTGGGCAGAATGTAAAGCAGAACAGTTGCTGAAATGGATCTGATGATTATCAAAGCATTCTGAGCTGTCTTTAAATCACTAATTTTTGATACCCTCAGATTTTATGGGAATGGGTTTCAACAGTGCAGGAGCCAAGGGCCACTCTTTGAGTGGCAGCTGCAGTCATTCATTAGATATGGAGTCAAAGTCAGATCCATAGTCAGATGCAATAGTTGCATCACTGTCCAAAATTTCAGTTTGTTGTAGCATATGAGTATGGGATGTAGACACTTATGTATATGTAGGGCATTTTTGTGCATTAGATTATGCAAAAACAGAATTTTATAGAGTTCTTTAATAAATGTGGTCACACTCTACTGTAAAATACCCGTAAACTGAATTACGTAGAAGTCAGGTTATCAAAAAACCTCATGTATTGTGAGCAAAACCATACCTCAGATGAATTAATTTGCAAAACATCACTGACACCTGTGTATGCAACATTCCTCAGTGTGAAAATATTATGAAGCAGGATTTAAACAAGAGCAGCATGAAACAATGAACTTCTGTCAGTCACATGCCACACTTTTTTCTTGATGACTCTGGTCTGGGGCAATCCATAGCCTATTACATTTCCGCTTCTCACAGAGAACTGGTTTTGCACCAACCTCTTCAATGCCAAAGTTCACGGTTCTGCATGGCCTTCCATGAGAGCCATAACAGAACATGAGGCTGGGCTGATGCTTTGAAAAACACACTGAAAAAGCATCTGCTCTGTGGACTAAGGGGAAGGGAGAGGATGTTAAAATAACAGGAAACAGTATGAAAAAATGACTTTTCTGTATAGACTTTGATACCATTGGAGCCAAAGGAGCTGAACACTGTCAGGTAAAGCAGATAGGACTGCACGGTCATGCTGTGTCTTTGGAGCACTGCGAGTAATTCCACTAATTTCTCTTCAAAGAACTCAATTTCATTTTGAATTTCTGGTTTGGAAAAAAATTTCTAGTTTCCATTTCTATTCACTTCCTGAAATGTCCCACAATTCATTCCTTTCTGATATCAAACGTATGAAATAACCATGGAAATCACTGTTTTCAGACCTGCTTTAATTGGTTAGGATTCTAAACAACAAAACACTGAGGCACACACATAACGTCAAGCAAATGAGTAATCCCAGCACTTTGGGCTACACCACTGAAGAGAGTGGGAGTCTTGCCATTGAATTTTATAGGAGCATTATCGGACTGTAAGTGCTTTCCTGGTTCAAGGCCAATATTTTCTCAGACTTTAGAGGAAGCCAGATTGGGCCCAAACCCTACACAGCCTCTCCTAGAAAGACCAAAATAAAAACAAATGATACTAAGCAACAGGAATGAACATAGCATAGAGGAAAGGAGCGTTGAATACAAGACAGGCTGAGGAAGCATTACTCATTGTATAGGAGAGAGTGGTGGCAGGTTGTTTGGTTCACAACATCCTTCACGCCCAGTTTTGCAGACAGACAGTTTATCCATTTAGCAAACAAGCATCTGTCTGACTGAGATCCAGAGAGACAAATAAGTCTGCCACAGGGCCAGGCATGTACCTTACTCCAGCAGAAGAGGCTTATGCTGCACTGGTTAGAGAACAGGCTGTGCAAAATTACTGTGTGCACTGATCATCTGTTTCACACACTTATGGCAGCAGTGGGCAACACAGGCCCCAGCTACAGGCAGAGCAGACAACTGACTGCAGCCTCCAGCAGAACAAGAATGGCCCTTTTGCTGCTTTAGTCTGTACCTGCAGAGCTGAGAGCAGAAGGGGCGGCCACTGCTGAGTGCTGGGGCTCTCTCCTCACAGCCAGCACCCTCACATCAATGCCACAGCAACCCAAATTGCAGTCCAGAAACATCCATCCACATCTGCCACTAACAGGAACAGCCTTTCTGGAGTGGCAGCAGCCAAGTCCTGAGCCAGTCATGCTCTAACACCTCTACAATAGCATTTCAGGGTAGTCACCGATTCTTTATTACAGCACTATTTGACTTAATACAGCTCTGTTCAAACTGTGTCAGTGCTATGATACTCCCTTCACATTAAGAAATTCTTCTCATATTAGGAATTGTGTAGACACCCATTTTGTCCAACATGTTTATCATTTATGTGCGCTCAGAGCTTGAGATATTATGCGCATGACCCACTGTATGTTTTGACGTGGCATCCACCACGTGGGTGCATAACCGTGGCCAGTGATCACATGGCTTCTCTAAACCAGCTGAATCCTGCAAGAACAGAGTCTCTCAGGTCCAACCCTTGAATTTGGAATAAAGCAGCTTCAAGGTTTTCTTTGGTTCTAGGAAGTGAGGGGCTTTTTCCCCTATTGAGGATGCATTAGGCAATGCCTCCTTAAGCAAAGCTATCGGGTATGCCCTTTGGTTCTGATTATGTTACTCTTTTAAGAATAATTCAGTCACGTGTGCTGTTACTCCCATTGAAGTCGGTGTGATTATTTTTGTGGGTAAGATTTATTCTTCTAAAGCCACAAAACCTAGACCCTTGGTTTTCTGCTATATTTTCTTCAGTGGGAGAACGTTTATTTACTCCTCTCATTCCGTTCAACCACACAATTAGTCAACTCTTTCAGGCATGTGTATCTTTTTATGAAATAGAAACCAACTACCAAATGCTGTGTTGTTTCAAGCCAGTTGAAATCTATGCTCTACAGAGCGCATGAACAACTCAGCTCCATTAAAGGCACATACCTTGAATTGCTAACCAGCTCTGGTTAGACCAGAGCATTTTAAATGACAATGTCACATGCAACTTGTGAGTGAGTAAGAAGCTATGCCACTGTGATGTCTCTGGAAATAAGTGCTACTGTTTTCCCTAGGCACTTCATGACCTTGTGTGTTGATCTCAGTCCATTTTCCAGGACTGTAAATAAGAGCACTTGGAAAAGCTTTTCTGTTCACACATTTGTAGTTACGAGGGAGAACTCCTGAATGGAAGCATGGCATCCATCAGGCAAGCACAGCAGGTGGCACAGGACAGACTGCATTAAGCAGATCCTACGACTGGGACTTCGACAGAATTTTATTATGGCAACAACTGAATATATATTCATCAAACAAAATTAAATAGAAAAAAGTCATTCCTTTGCACAGTAGTAAGATGGCAAGCTTCCAGTTGGCAGTTTTACTGTTGGCAACACAAAAAAGTCACTTGCTGGGGTCACCAAACTGCTGGGAATCTGCAATTATTTTTATCATATTATATCATATATGTTATTTTATCATATTATTATTATTATAAGGAATTTTGGGCTTCTATATACTCCCAGAGGAATTCTTATTTGGTCAAAAGATACAGATGAGTTAAGCTGAACAACTTCATTGATAGTATTGTAAATGTTTAAAAAGTTACTTTCTCCCCTTTTTCAGTGTCACAGGTGGTGATATTTTCTGCTTTCTCTATTAGTCTCTATTTGTATTATTCTGTTCAGGGCTATCCATACTGAATGATTAAGCAGCAAGTAAGATTACAAATTGGCTTTTATATTGTCCATCTTAGAGTGCATAGGAAAAATGTTGCCAGCAAAGCATCTGAGTGCTGATATGAACTAGCTCTAACCCTAAAGTCAGAAAAAAAGCCTCATGAAACTCGGGAAACCACAGCCATTCTACCACTTTCACACAAGGAAAAGGAAACCCTGAGATGGAAAATGGCATCTGCAGGATAACATATGTGCTAAACATGCTGCCAAAACAAGGAAGTACTAAGTCCTTGACACCTGTACTTACCAAAATCACTAATGCAATTATAGAGAGCACCTGACTATTTTAAAAGAAAGACTTCTAGTCCCCCATTTCCTGGAATCACATTTAGCAATTTCAGATACATAGAAAAGAGGGAAAAATAGAAGCAGAAATACGGAAATGGCAGACAGCCGTGGTTATTGGCAGTTTCTGCTGCTTTCTTCCTGTAATCTTTATAGATTCTATCACCTGCATATTGTTCTCTATATGATCATCTATAGATACATATCTGCACTTGCAAGGCCAGACACTGGCCCAACCTGCCTGGGAGCTCCCACCTGATATTTGAGAGGACAAATGAAACACAGGAGATGGGCCCACTTCAATGGCCTCATTTCCAACTGCAGTAATCTATTACTAAATTTTCGAACAAATACCTTCTATTTTTACCGTGTTGGTGCTTACACTTGGGAGCGGTTGCCTGAAAGCAACCACAAAGATGCCTCACTGTTGTCTTTCAAATTCATCCTTAAAATTTACTTTGCTAGTGGTGTCAACCAAGAGCTGGCAATAGCAAAGTGCTGAGATTGTGGCTCAGCCCCCTCTTCACTCTGCAGGTGCAGCCAGATTTTCTCTCCTGTACTTTTACACTATGCCTCTTTAACGAGGAGGGCTTACTCTGATGGTCAGTAGAACTAAGAAATTAGGATAGCTCTTCCTTTCACAATATCCATTTCCCTTCACACAATTATGAAGGGTTTAATTAAACATACTGTAGCCTGTCAATGGCTTTTATGTTCACAGAAAGCTCCCTGACAAGAGCCCTTACAGAAGGGAGGAAACTTCTCGTACATGGATAAGAGGAATGAGACTAAAAACTCACAGCTTTTTGATATACTAAACAGAGTACCAAAAAGTGGATGTACTAAACTATCAGATCCTCGTATATCAAAAAGTTCATTTGATTTAATGCAAGATGACTATTTCTTCTTATAAAAAAATGAAAAAAAATCTGAGGTTTTACCAGTAATTACTCGTTCCCTGAAGCTGAAGAAGAGAACCTGTGCCAGGAGGAGGAGGAGGAGGAGAAACTGCAATGATAAACCAAAGAAAGTCTAAAAATAATGCAAAGGAAGTGGTAAGGAAAGAGTTTTCAAAAGGTTCCTTACACACGGCAGAAAAAATATTTCTTCCCTGTAAACATCTTCATCTTTGTTAAAGCCCTTATTGGCTAAAAACTGATTCCAGCCCTGCAGTGCAGTATGGAAAGATGATGAAGAATTATAAGACAAAAACTGCACTGTAGAAAATGCAGAATTTCAAGTAGGAGTCAGTCTAAATAGAAATCTTTTTTCCTGTGAATTTATAGTCTGATAGGTTTAAAATTTTATCATCCCATGGCATTATCAACACTTCAGAAATGTGGCATTTTATGCCATACTGACTTGAAGGGCAGGAAGAAGGAGACTGCCAGTGACAATACCGAAGAAAGGACACGTCTTTTCTCAAAACATCTGATGTTCAGAGTTTGCTTAGGACCTCCAGCCAAAGTCACTTGTGGCACTGAGGTCTTGTCCATCAATGCCATTAAGTTTCTGATCTCTTTGGGGAAGAGAGGCTGACAGTCATTTTTAATCCCTACCAAAGACATGTTTTCCTATGCAGCCTCTAGAGCTGTCAAACCCTGAGACAGACCTTTCTATAGCAACAAAGCACAGTAGGAGTCATGCCTTCTGGAAGCTTGGAAGGGCAGGAAGAGAGATATGCCAGTGACTCTCTATTTATACCTTTAAAGCCTGTGAGGAGACTGGCGGGGCATGAGGACCACGGCCAGCTAGGAATTCCTTGCAGAGCTAGTATTGCTAGCTACTCTGAACCTAGATTTCTCTGTCTAAGCTAACTGCTACTCTGTGGAAATTACAACTTGTGTGTTTTGCCAATATTTTAAGACAAATAAATTAAGATACACAGGAAGCTAAGGGATCATGTGTTTTGTTAATCAATGCAGACTGCACGATATTTTCAATGGCCTAGTTAAGCAACACAAAATAATCCAACAATTGTGCGATTTAAAAAATTCCACGTGTTCCAGCCTGAAACTACCGGGAACCCATTGAAGAGGCTACAAAAACTGCCCACAGAAATGGACAACTAAAGGATGGCCAGCTGTGTGCAATAAAGGCACGTATTTTGTACTAACAAAACCAATTTATTATACAAGGGAAAATATTTATTTGATCTAGCTCTGCATAACATCTGACAAATATTTCTTAGTACATCAAGTTTTTCCCAAATGAGTCAATGTTAAGTGTTATTAATGTGCATAAATACCATTAAAAAAAATCAGATTTGGTTCTGGAAGCCAAGAGGAAAGGAAAAAAGCAAAACAAGAAGAATCCTTTCTAAAGAGAAGAATAACCTATTAAAAGCATGGCTCACAATCCAAGAAAATGAGAGTATATTTAATGACAAGGCAAATCTGGTAGCATTTTATTGAGATAAAGCAAAATTTGCTTCCATACCGTCCAAAATGTGAATATCTGTTAGGCAGGTCAATAAAAAATGGTTTTAACTTTACTTTTAGGGCATTTCTTAATTGTTCCCATGCAAAAATACATCTTTTCAGTACAGATTCTGAGAAATTTTCAGCAGATTATTTATTTTATATTTCTCTTCTTTAATGCAGCCTAAAGCATTCAAACCTAATTTTGCACTGTCACATTTCTGGGAGCTTGACTCAAAGACATCCCCAAGGAGCTCTGCAACACCTCAGAACCACTGTATCCCCACACCTCAAAACAGCCTTGGATCTGCACCCACGTCCTCATCCTAGTCTGCCCTCTGGAGAGAGGCAGAGCAATGAAAGGTTAAGTCAAAGCTGCATTTACACCTCTGTATCAACAAATTTCAGAGAACTTTGAATTAAACCCTCAACTGAAATATAGTTCTGATTATTTATTGCTAACTTACATTCTTCCTCCATGTGCTCATTTTTTAGATATTCTCTGGCAAAAGCTCAGTATCTCTGATCTGTTGATTCATGAAGTTCATCTTAGCTTTCATTCTTTTGAAATTCGATTGGGGGCTGCAGAGATTTTCCTAGGGAAAAAAAAAGCAGTCTTTCTAAAGAGGGCCTAGAAAAGTTGCCAATGGATGAGTATGTTGGCTCCATGAGCAGCCATTATCTTCATGAACAACTCTTGAAATTTGGTCCTAACCATCATGTTTCATGCTCTGCCTTTAACAAGTCCAGAACTACTTGCTTTAAATGCAAGAGTAATAGCACAGCAGTAGACAGATGGAGACATGATCTACTCCTTATGAGAGGTCTCGTTCCAGTACATAATTGTTAGCAGAAATAATAAATATGAAGCTCTTTATTACACAATGTAGCATTTTGTCAACCTAAATCCTTTTTATTTCATTTTTTTTTCCTGCTTCATCTTAATTAGTACCTGGCCTTTACCATCTGCTGAAGAGAGATATGATAGCAAACACTAGATTATCTTCACAAGTATCTGATACAGCTAACTGCTTCATGTCAGAATTGCCTAAAATGTTTTTCTCTGAAGGAAATGATAAATCACAGCTCTCATTTTTCAGTACACGTTCCAAGGCAATGGTTTCCAAACTGTTTTGGACCTTGCCCCACTGTTAACTCTCAGCATTACTTACACGCCATCAATCGCCATTACTGTCAAACATTCAGCCGAACTCCCAGGAGAGCATGTCTCGGTGTGCCAGCTATACTCCATGCCCTCACGGGCCACCAATTGGGACAACCTCCCACAAACCCGCTAAGAAACAGGTTTATATGCACAGGCCACAGTACAGCTAGAATCAAGCCTCCCCTTACCACTTAAGAGGGAGATCTGAGGCACAATAGAATTTCCATCTGCTCTTAAGTCCCGAATGACGACAAGGAATTAATGACAGCCCAGTGTTCAGATGAGCTCAATGATCCTTTCTCTTTTCATGCTATAGATTAATGACAAAATGTTTTTTATTTCTGTGGAGCACAGTACAAAATCACAGAATCATCAAGGTTGGAAAAACCCTCTAATATTTTCAAGTGAACCATTAACCTAACAATGCCAGGTCCACCAATAAACTGTGCCCTATCTAGACTTTTTTTGAACACTTCCAGGAATGCTGATTCCACTGGTCTGTTTCAATGTCTGACCATCCTTTCAGTGAAGAAATTTTTCCTAACATCCAATCTAAACCTCCCCTGGTGCAGCTTGAGACCATTTTCTCTTGGCCTGCCCCTTTTTATCTGGAAGGAGAGGCCGACCCTCACCTCACTACACCCTCCTTTCAGGTAGGGAGTGATGAGGTCTCCCCTGTGTCTCCTCTCCTCCAGGTTAAACACCCCCAGCTCCCGCAGCTGCTCCTCATCAGACTTGTGCTCCAGACCCTTCCCCAGCTCTGTTGCCCTTCTCTGGACTCACTCCAGCACTTCAGTGTCCTTCTTGCAGTGAGGGACCCAGAACTGGACACAGGGCTCGAGGTGTGCCCAGTACAGGGGGACAATCACTGCCCTGGTCCTGTTGGCCATGCTCTTGTCTGGTCCAGGCCAGGATGCCATTGGCTTTCTTGGCCACGTGGGCACACCCTGGCTCATGTTCAGCCACAGTCAAGCAGCATTCCCAAGTCCTTTTCCAACAGGCTGCTTTCCAACTGCTCTGCCCCAAGCCCTTAGCATTGCATGAAGTTGTGACCCACAACAATCAAAAGTTCAAAAATTGGAAAGCATCTGGTAGGAGGAGTCCACCAAAACAGCCAACACAAGTGTTGAGGTGCATGGAAGGCACATAAGGGGTACATGTTTATATATTTTTCTCATATCTCTCTGCGTGCTTGCAGAGCTCATGCACAATGTGTACTTTTTTTTAACCAGCAGGAAGTTTCTAAAGGTGCTGGTTTCTCCCAGACACCAAGCCACTTCAATGAAGTATCATCCCTGTCACAGCACTGGCCCTAACCAGCTCTGTCTCCCACTCCTGCACACTCTCCCTTGTAGGACTGCTCTTTCCCTTCATGAGCCAGTGCTAGCAGCTCCAAGGAGCTGAACAAGGCATTTGATTGCCTTGATTCAGTGACCATGAATTTCCTCAAACACCTGGACCTGACCCTCCTGTCGCTGAAGCCCAGGGTTTTGTGTTTGAATTTGTGAAAGCAACACTGAAGTCTGCTCAAGAGTCTCAAACTTTCCTGACTGCACTGGTGGAAAGACGGCTGGTTTGCATTATGTGCCTGCTTTATGGCTAAAACCCCAAATTTTGTTTCTACCAAGCTTTCCCTAACAGGTCATTGTCAAAACTTAATAATTATGTATATGCTCAAAGAGAGGAGACACAAGGAATTTCTTTGCAGCTGACTGACTGAGGATTTTAACTTTCTGGCCTACAGTCAACAGAGCATCTATCTGTCCTTGTGAAGCTATAAGTGTGTCATCAGGATACCACATGCTTTGATAATTACTCTAGTGAGTATTAAAGTTAATCCTGGGCTGTATAGATCACTTACAAAACACAATAACTGAACCAGAAATCCTTATGGGAGACGGTAATGAAATCAATGTCTCAGAGTGCCAGCACGTCTCTGACACGTCCGGCGTAAACTGGAACCCAAAATTCCTGCCTAGAGCAGCCAGTCAGGAATCCAACTGTTCTGTGATTATGAAATCTGAGGCATGGCAGAACAGCTTATGTCAGATCTACTGCGTACCCATAATCCTTAAACCAAGACTTGTGAATATAACCCATGCCTTTCCAGGATTGTGAGAAGGGTCATGAGCAACTGGTGAAATTTCAGACTGAAATAACCAGTGCATCATTCAATGGACTCAGCTCTTCTTCCTTTAAAGACCAGACACCCATCCCAGATGCACCGATCCTACTCAGCTATATTCCCAGCATGAAATTTCCTGTTCAGCAGAAAGCCTAGAGAAAAAGCATTTTAGGCTTTCTGAACCTTGTCTCAAGGAAGAACACAAAGCCAAAGCCACCTTTACAAGGATAGTGGAGAGGAAGAGATATCCATCCTTCTCACCCTACTGCTCTCCTTTGCTATGTCCCTGCAGTAGCTGGCACATCACTGTGTTCTCACAATAAATTCTTGCTATATTTTCCCTGGTGAAAATCCTAAGAACTATGTTAAATTAGTTTCAGTCTTTCTCAACGGGAGAAATTCAGTGAACTAAATAATAATGGCAAACAGCATGTCCCTTTAATACCTCCCTTGGATCAGTATTTTCTCTATTTTTCCCTACATCTTTGTATTATACTGCACTGGATAACATATTCAATGCAGAAGCTGGACGTTAGCACTGGGTAACAGAAGGCACCAAGTATCAATACTAAATATGACCACTGACTACCACCACAGCTGTCTAGTGCTTGGACAACACTGGCTTAAAAGTGAAGAACTGTTATAACCCAGTAACAACGCTGGAAGGTAGTTTTATGCATCCTGAGTCATCTACAGGCATGTAATTATCATCTTTGCTTAAAGATTTCCAAGCCGCTGCCTCTGCCATGCTGGATTCACCACGTGATCTGAAAACAATATTCAATAATAATCCTTTCTGTATCCCTGGTTAGGTGCAAGAACTCTCCCTTAATTTCAGATGAACACTTCAGCTTTTAAGTGACAAATAGTCCAAACACCAAAGTAGCACAGGATGTTTGGAGGACATAAGCTCTATCTGTGTTTAAATTGGCTCAAATCAGCCCCAAGGTCTTGACCACTGTCTTTGAGGCGTTCTTTTTGCCTAAGTCCAGGAAATATAAAAGGCTATGTGTTAAGGGTAGGTAGGAAAAATTTCCTCTAAGACCAGGAATAAAACCCTGGGTTCCTCAATACTCCCTACTCCACATATATGGCTGTCTCTCTGGTCTCATTCTCCCCATAATTAAACACACAGAAAAACCCACAGCTTAAAAAAATACATCTCCTTGCTAAAATAAGATATTTTACAGGAGGAGTGTCTTATCAAGCAAAGAATAAAGAAAACTTAACAGAACCTAAGAGCTCAGGCAAATTATGGGGCTCATTAGGTGACACAACACGGAACAGAGTTCACCTAACAATAAGCTCTCTTAAAACCACAGGAGGCAAAGGTCAAGTCAAAGCCTAGACTGCAGAGAAGGTGAGGATATGGAGAGGACACAGCTGTATTGGCAGCAGCCGGGGTAGCTGAAGGATGCAGCAGCCTTTGGGAGCAGAAATGGAGATGCATCATCCCACTGGTGAAGCCTGTTTCTGTAGGAACCAGTAAGGAATTATAATTTCCATTCTAGATTATATACAGTGGGTCCTTATGTATATCCACCCTTACCTAGCAAGGAAAAGATGTGTCCTTTCAAAAGTGATCCATTCAATATGCTCCCAAGAAGATAGACCTCTGTTCTTAATATCACAAAAGAGGTGTGATTCCCAATTTCATATATGGCTCTAAGAATTTAGAGGGTTTGGAATTTTATTTCTTCTATTTCATATGCAAACACGGGTTGGAACAGGCTTAAAATTTTCTATTTGGTTAAGCCTAAGAGTCTTTTAAACCTCGTTCCCTGACAGTGTTATTTCCGCTACCTTTAATAATTTTAATCGGGCTGATTATCCTATTCTTCAGATTTGAAGGAGAGGTAATTCTCAACGATCTCTGAGTTTCAGTTCCACTAAGACTAAATAGTTATTAATATTAATCCAAATAAGCCCTAAAACCCAGTCAAACTAAGGTTAAAACCACAGCAAATAGACAAATTAGCAGGAACACTGGAATTAAATGGCTATTTTGGTTAGAATGTCAAACTGAGAGGACAGGAAATAAATCTTCATAAATCCTTAAACAGGAAGTTAAAAGAGGTAGTTATGTAGGTAGTTACAAATCATATGAGCAAATTTTTGCCTGCAGCAGTAAAATCAAATTTCAGTTGGATATACATTTTAGTGTTGAAGCAAATTACTGTTTATGTCTAGATCACAATCTCAAGGCCAGCAAAGGCTTCCTTCCTACATTTCTGTTGCATGAAGACTAATCTGTTTCTTCTGCCTCCTCACAGAAATCATAGACTTCAACAAGTCAATCTTTGAGAGAAATATCTAGCAGTTTGCTCTCCCAGATGTATGTGTATATGGGTGTGTATATATATATCACAGCTTAATTTCTCTGGAACTTGTCACAAAACAGAACATGAAGATTTCAGCCTGAAATTTAGGCCATAGAAACTAAAGAGGTTAACCTTGCTCCCCATTCAAGGTTTTTGCAGGAATTTGTAGACACAGGGCAGCATCAAGCCAGTTAGCTTTGTTTGCTTTCCCAAGGAAATCTATTGTCCTAAACATCAGGCCCTCAGCCCAGTTTTTGCCCCCAGCTATCCTCCCCACAGTATCTCTGCTGGAGGCTCCTGGCAGTGTGAAATATGCCTTGGATTTGGACAAGAATTGTACAATAGAGGCAGTTTCCTATAAATTGCTGAGCTTGAAGTTACCTTAAAATAGTGCACATGATTATGATAAATACGATCAAAGCAATAGAAAGCAATTTGTGAAGCCATCTCTGAACTTTCCCCTCTGGAACAGGTGGTCAGAGCATACCTTTGCTATTACTAACACCTTGCAGAATTTCTAAAAATCCATAGCCCACAATTCTCTGGGCAACCGCGTTCACACATCCACTTTGTCTGGGCAACCTGTGCCAGTGCCTCACCAGCCTCACTGCAGAAAAATTTCTTAATTTCTTCCATATGCCCAGTCTAAATCTACCCTCTTTCAGTTTAAAACTATTAGACCTTGTGCTGTTACTTCAGGCCTTGATAAAAAGCCGATCTTTCTTATATGCCTTCTGTGCTGGCTGAAGAGCCTCTCAGCCTGTCCACTTTTGCCCTTGCCTATACAGCCCTTCGATTATTCTGGGGAAATGATTATTCCCCTCCTAGCTACAACTGTTCTCCTGTGTAGATGCGACTACATATATCCCATCCCACTCACTCACCACCCCAAAAGTCATCCAAACTCTGATTCATATCCTTTCCCAGCGGCTACTTTAAAAATTCCTGGCCATAATTGCCATGGGAAGACTTTTTTCCTTCAGGCCATGAAAAAAGTTCTGTTACCCTGTGTGTTTTTACATGGTATGCCTGCCTGACTTTCAGAAATAATAGCAATCATTCACTTTAGGGCTGCTTCATAGGAAAATAGTTTGGCAAAAATAAGTACCAAGTGGAAAACAGATGCTGAAATTGGTTGGCTGGTTCCTCAGCCACCTATGGCTCCATTAAAAGGTGCACGTAGTTGTTATGGTCATCCTTGCAGCAGTGGGCTTCTGTATCAGTCCAGCATAGCCAGCTGCAGCCGTATTCTCTATCATTTGTCAAATCAGAGTGCAAATTTGTCTTTCTAAAGGCTAAATAGACAGTGTCCTGAGTCATGCAGCAAAACAGCTGGTGACTGGGACCTCTTTCTCCAGCTTGTTGTAAAGTAGCAAGTTGTAAAGATTCAAGCAAGCACACACTTCAGCGGACAACCACGATCTTTAGAGGGATTTTTGAGCAGGCCCGGAACTTTATTACTGTGTGCAGATTATTTCATGAAAGTGAAATCACACTTAAAAGTACAGACACTCATGTCCTCCTTCTCCAGCTCTTGCTCCATTCAGTTGAGTTTTGCATACAGCAGGAAGTGATTCAGAAAATAATGATTTTCTGTGGTAACGGGATCTGGAAAAGCATCAGTGAAATTATACCACATCAATCAATGCTCACTTACAACCTCCCCAAAGCAGATGCAGGCAGAGGGAAAGCGCTCTGCTCTGGAGGAGTTCCTGGTACAAGACTTCACAGGAAAGCTGTAGCATAGATCCCACAGTCTGAAGCCGTCTACTCTGGACAGTTTTAGTTTTATCCTTCGTATTTTGTGAGGGAGAGATGATACCCAGCTGACCTCTCAGTAAACCAGGGAGAGGATCTTGCTTACCCATGCAGGAAGGATAAAGCTTTGTAGCATGAGAAACACTGCTTTACTCACGTCCTTCTGCATAAATTAAAAGAAAAGTGTTATGCAAATACATCCTACACTACCACAGATATAACCAAAATATAACTTTCTATTGGAAGATATAATTTTAGGCCTTGTACTCAGCATATATTAGAACATACAGTTCCGAATATTTTTATAATTTTCTTGATTCACATATGAGTAGCAAACTTCAAAACATTATTTTAGGGGAAAGAAAAGCAGACAGACAATTTCACATGTCTTCTGTAGAAGACAGAAATACATTCATGGCTTTTTCAATAATTATCAAAGTATTACATCTGCTCTAAGTCCACAGCTAAGAGTTCAGGGACAGAACTGCAGTTACCAGTGACTTCCCAGTAACTGAGGTGACTTACACTGCTTATGCAGGGAGAAAATCTTACATTTCTTTGTGTTTAGATATAATGAAGGAAGGATGCAGGCTCTGACACTTCTTTATATTCATCCAGTCCTTAGATCTGACACAACAGCCAGCAGCTAGAGCAGATGAGGTAAAAAATATTCAAGAATGACACACATGCAAGCACTGGGTGCCCAGACTGGGGATACCATGAGAAAATTACTTTTTCAGCTCATACAGGTCTTATGTCTGTCTTTGCTTCCCAAGCTACTCTTGGCTACAGTCTTAAGGCATTTGCTTATGTCATTGTAGGTTTTCACAGAGTTGTCTTTTTTCCTCCCAGCTCATTTTTTCATTAGCCTTGTTCGCTATCTACCGTCTGTCTCTTCTTCTTCTTCTTCCTGATCTGACTGATGTGGTTATTACTAGACAAATTCTTCATTCCATAACAAGAATTTGAACAATTGTCCATGTTATTTACTTTGGGAATTCCAGTAGCCCAAAAATAAAAGGATCAGATTCTGATATCGGCTAAGCTTATGTAAGCCTGGAATAACTCCACTGATTTGAGGAGAATTTGCCTGGATTTACATTGGTATGAGTAAGATCAAAATCTAGCCCAGAGTTTCTATTTCTTCACTCACATTAGAATTCAACAATCAGACAACCCTGGATGCTAACAGTTTGACTAAAACTGGAGACAGAGTTTTTCACAGAGGCTGGCACTTTATGGTCTTTTCCAGCTATGGAACATCAGCTGTCTCTCCCGGGAAACTTCTGCTGGTTGAAACGATTTAAACCACCAGCCTAAATTCCAATTCATAATATAAAGCTGCTACTAAAGTGTTGCTACAATTTTTTAACAAGTCCTAAATGCATGAGAAACATAAAAATCAGCAGGCTACTACTAGTTTGGGCTCCAAATCTCATTTGTAAAGTAACACAGCTATACACTGGCTGTAAGTTTTGCCGAATCCTTCTCTTTGAGGATGACTTGCAAACACTCAAGAGATATAAACTGACTTTGCAGTAAATAAGAATTGGGCACTTTATGTGTAGCATTTCTTTTGCTGTTTACTGTCAGCAATTCTCTGCAGCACATTGATTACATCTTCTGGACGAGCTACATGCAGTTGTTTGGCTTCTGCTACTGAGACTTTTGTCCTCTGTTGAC
Organism: Cnemophilus loriae; assembly: GCA_013397755.1. Lineage (NCBI taxonomy): Eukaryota > Metazoa > Chordata > Aves > Passeriformes > Corvidae > Cnemophilus > Cnemophilus loriae. The sequence goes on from VZTF01005904.1 coordinate 675,673, forward strand.
TCTGCCTGTCCCAGGGTATGCTACTCTGGCAGTGGCACCAGGGTGTGCATCACCAGCCTTGCCTTGTGGTTCCTCATCACACACAATTTCCCTCGGGGCAGCAGCAATAATCCTGCAGTGCTGGCAGTGGGCATCAAGGGCTTTTTCACTGTGGGGTCACTATCCATAGCAGACTCTAACACTGCACAATTGAATGCCACTGAAGCACCATCAGACTGTAGGTCAGCAGTGTTTGGGTAGCAGCTCATTCATCCCATTGCATTGTGTAAGGCATGGTGGCTGCCCATTACTGTTGCACTGGGTGATAGTCCCTATAAGAAAATTATTTTTCTCTCTGCTGATTTATTCAAAGCACTTTGAAACCGGTAGAAAACCAATGGCACCATGCAAATTTTATTTTAGCTGACTGGCACAGGCATCTTCAGAGTTTAAATCAAGAAACTTACTGTAGCTGAAACTATCTAAACCGAGATCCATCAACAGGGTAATATCATTTTTAGCTTGCTGCCTGAGGGCACATAACTGACATTTTGTCTATATAAAGTATTGGCGTTCCTCATATGTCAGAGTTTAAACCACAGAAAGAATCTTCTGGCAGATTCTAACAGAAGCTCCCAGAGGCAGCTGAAACAGTCTATTATCTGTGCGTGCCTGTGTTGACTAAAAGTTACACATAGGCTGCACTCCACTATCCAGCAAGCAAGACACAATGCCAGCCTTATCCATGCAGCATTTCAGAACAGGAGCTCTCACCAGCATCAGGGTCTCTTTCCCACATCCATCACGGGAAGAGCTGCCCTCTGCCAAACCCAGCAGGAGCTGCACGGGGAGCGCCCCATACCCTCACCACAGCTCTTGAAGTTCACCACACTGCTCCAGCCACTTGACAAAAGGAACTAGGATTGTATAGAGATGAGAGAACACTGTGACTGGTCACCTACCAAATTCTTTTAAGATGTTTAGTGAAGGCTAGAAAGTCCATGAAGAAACTTGTGCCAAAATTACCAAGAAGTATGTTCCTAGTATCTTACACTTGAAGATTTTTCACTCAAAGATAGCCCAAGGCCTAGGAGGAGTGGAATTTTTCATCTGTACTGGTTTCTTAGGGCTGCTTGAATGAGCTCTTTTCAGTCTCTAGTGCTTGTTTTTCAAATCCTCACTTTCTTACTTGTAAAGCTAGGATGCAAATAATAAAAGCTACCAGAGAGAGCAGTGTTTATCCTTGTGCTAGTTTTTATAGACAGAGCTTGAATGTCTGTTTGCACTAGTAAGCTCTGCGAATTTAATTAAGAGAAAGCTAGTGAATGTAATGGCTCATTTTGGCTCTTCCATTTAGAATCCCACGAGACAAAAATGAGCAGAAAGGCTTAATTAAACAGACACTTTCTCCCCAAGTAAAAACAGCAACGTTTTGGAACAAATGGATCTGTGTTATTCAGACCAGAGTTTTATTAAGGTTTTTTGTGTACGACATTTTAAGTCATACCAGAGCTCTTGCTGCTGTTCTTCTGGTATTAAAAAGAAACAACAAAACAGTCTTACAGTTATCCTGAATTCAATTTAGATATATAATAAATTTTATTTGTATTTTCAGTGAGGTTTATTGCCAAGTAAGGTTTGCCATCACTTAGTCCCTGGCTCATGGTCACAATCCATCCCTGCAGGTAAAGCAGTTAAGCATGTGGAAAGCTTAGCCGTATTAAGTGGGAGAAAAATAATGCTTGTTTGTGCTTTTCTCCATTTTTTTTTAATATTCACCAGATTTATGCTTCTCAGTAGCTGTCTTCTTTCAAGTTTTACACGAAATTGGCCCTGAGAAATTTCTATTTTACCTACCAGTTTTCCATATTCTGGTCAAACACCACAGAAGAGTGTGATAAATTTTTCTATAGGTGTATATCTTCACATGCAATAAAATACTTAGTTAAGATGGACAGCATTTCTCCCATTGTTCAAAGCTACGGTTCTGTTTTCTGCCTGTTTCAGTATTACATAGCTGCTGCCCTTCCTCCGCAAACATTAAGTTCATCTTGAGGGTAGGCTCAAGTGGTTGACCTATAACAAAGTAAACACATGTAGCTCAATCAGATGAGCTCAACGCATGCTTGTGTGAGGTTGCTTGACAGTCTGGGGTCTGTGAAACAAAATGTGTAGCTGCAGCAGTGCAAGCTGCTCCAGAGGGGAATAGTTTACATGAAGGCAAAGCAGAATTTAGATTAATAACCTCTGGTACCGTGATGTTGCAACCTTGTCCAAGATCACTCACCTCGCAGAGCTTCATTTCACAGCCTCCGGGGTGGTGAAAACCACACTGTCTGCTCACCAGAGCACTCCTCCCTTGCCAGTCTGCCTCTTTAGGAACAATCCTGGGCTATTTTCTGCTCTAGCCAGGCTCTCAGCAGCATCAAGGCTGGGCACATAAGAAAGGGAAGAAATAAAAGTTCTAGTGGTTGTCCACAACATCACCCCTTACTCCCACAGTAATGAGGAGGACATCTCCCAAAGTCCAGTAGGAAATATTCAAGTGGAGTTTTAGCTTTCCCTCCAAAGTCATTGACTCAGGAGCACAAACACAAATATTAAAAACTGTAGTAGAATGGATCCACAAGCCATACTAACATTTCCGTGGCTAGGCTGGAAATCCTCTGTCCAATCAAGCTTGGCCCTGTGCTCTAGTCCTGCTTCACGCCCATTCCAGCCATACTGCCCAAGTGCCCCTTCTCAGGCATCTCCCTTCACCCCTTCCAGACAAGCTACTCCAGGTCTGGCTTTACTCGTGCTAAGAGGGCTGAAACAGAATGACCATGGTATTTGCAGCCATGGCACTGTTCTCTCCACTTGTTCATCCTCTCCTTTTTCCCTCTCTGCCTGCATTCACCTACAGCATCTGCGCTGTGTTGCAAAGCCCAGCATACTTTTTGGTGCTTTTAGCATATGAAAGTTAAAAAAAAAAATATTTCCTGCACATAAAACAGGACATTTTAAAGAGCAAAAATTCAAATTGCACCTGCATTTAATGAAGAGACAAATTTTCAGGAACCAGCTTCCCCTGGAAAGCTGATGCTTGAAACCAAGCACACAAGTCACTGTCTGCACAGGCAACACCATGTCTAGGCACATCAAACTACAGATGCAGATAAGAATTTAGTCCAAGACAGTTGCAAATGAAAGGGGAAATCTCTCACTACAAAACTAACTCAAATTTCTGTATGGCATAAACGATCACATCAAACTGAAAATTTGGTCGCAGTAACACAACATCCTATGTACTAAGTGATGCCTGTACCTCTGGTAAATTTGAAAAGCAAAAGGTCGGTAACTTACACGAAATAATTATTCTCTGCATGCAGAAAACAGCTGTTTTCAGCATCCAATACATGTCACTGGTTGTCTGCAAAATGGTTCTTTCTGTACATGGAATTGATCAAAATGCATGTGAACACCTGTTCATATCTAAATGGATCTTCTTTTCACTTTTGGTTTCTCCTTTCCTTCAAGATTTTTCATCACAATGTAAAGTGACTGATCATGATATTGTGATTGCTGGTGGTATAATATTTCAAACCCACCAGAAGTTAAGATTTATGCTCAAAAAATAATCTAAGCTAATGCATTTTTGAAACAGAGCTTTTCTGGCAGGAAAGCTTGGTGTGAACCAAGGGCTAATGACCACAGCCAATAATCAAGAGCTCCAGCTTCTCTAGCACACTTCCCAGGGCCAGCATTCAAGGTCTGACTGGTAACTCCCAAAAGCGAACGAGTTCTCTCTTAAAACACACAAAAAATGTTAAGCTAAATACATACAAGTAGACAATATCCTAACAGCAGCTATATTGTCTAGCTCATCTTCTTCCTATATCCTCATACAGTAAGACAAGCCTGGCCCAGGATGAGGACTCCAGTGCTCATCCTGCACAGAGGTCAGAATCCTGCCTCCCACAGCAGTGGGGCACGGCAGTCTCTGTCATGCCCTTCAGGTGGTGTTTATTCCTGCTGTCAACAGCAGCAGTGGCATGCTGACAGCGTTACCAAAAATGTTTTGACTTGCTGCAGAAGGAATAAACAAACTCACTGGACTGGGAATTGCACCTCTCAACAAAATCCATCCTGCAACTCCTATGGCATTACCAGGCTCCTATCTGCATGGCTGTGTATTTTAGGGGTGGTGGGCACGTGTGTGGGCATGTGCATTATTCTGGAACTTAAGTTCAGAACATTCAGCAATTCACATTGTCACTGGAAATGTGACTGTTGAGCTTCTAACAGCTTGGAATCAATTGTGAGTTAAAGGTCAATTTGCATCAGGTTTTCTATTTAATGAGTAAAACTTAAGTGCTCAAAAATATGTCTCATCCAAATGAATGTATTTAGTCCAGTAGGTTTATTTCCAAGCAGTGATGCTTTGAAAGCTGTAAGCATTATATTTACTGTCCTATCATAAGGACAACAAAACCCAAGTGCTGTCCTGAGAGGTTTTCAGGATTTTATCACCTACACAAAAGTCAAACATTCTTTTAAAGGAACTGCCTTAAAATAGAAAAGCTATTTTAATCAAACTCCTGGACTGCATTATCTTGTCACCTATGCCCAGCAATGGAAGACTTTTTTTTCCTTTAATAGATATTTTTTCTTAAAACATCCTGATCACAAATGACCTTTGGTTTTTTAAGCAAAACACAACGGAACAACTTAGTCCTGCACCTCTTCAGGTCAGTGGGAAACCTGCCACCCCTTGCAACACAGAGCATCTCAGCCTGTGACATGCACAGGCTCTACCCTGCAAATCCATTTCACCCCCCAGCAGAGTTCATGGACAAGGGGGGGGGGCTCTCAGTCCCTCTGAGGATCACAGCCAAGAGATGCTTTCCAAATGATCCACAATAGAATAGCTCGGCATGCAGCAGCCAGCTGACAGATGAGAGTCCTGTGGGAAAGAAGCTTTCAGTTCTGATTTACAGAGTGAAAGGGCAGCAGTATCTCTGGCATCTTTGGGCAGGGACTTTCAGGGATGAAGTAGCAGCTGCCCAGTCTGCATAAATTTATGAACGGATGAGACAAGCAGGCTACTATCTGCTGGCCCTGTGGAGAATGAAAGGTGTGACCAGATTGCACAGAGAGAAAGAGCTCAGGTTCAAGCCCTGAAGGGCTTCACAGAGTCTGTGGAAAGCAAATTACCTCAAAGGAAATACTGAAACCAAATGTAACCAAAGATGTAGAGTAGTATTCAGTCGTGGCTGGTGGAGCCCTGGAAGCATGTGCAAAACAAATTATGGCAATGTTTTTCTATGCAGTAAACCACCATGAGAGGCATTACAGGTAAAACTGTCTACAAACAAACTGTTGTCAGGGAAAGGTGCACAGGCAAAATAGCTTTTTGTTAACTTGTGTTAGCCTAGAAAATAGCTCCACTAAGAAGTCTAAAGATACTTTTTGTCACTAGTTATGAGAACCCTTTAATTTTGTTTTGAAGTTTAATTCACTTGTTTTGATATTTATGTTTTACCATGACACTTTTGTACAAAAACTACTACTTAAATCTCCTAATGCAATAGCTAGGAGACACAACGCTTACTTAACTTGCAAAAGTTATCAGATACTGAATATAATTTAAAAAAACCTAATCAAAGAATTTACTATTGTAGTGTAAGACACTTCAGCCTGCTCAATCTATTACAACGAACCCAGACAAGACAAATACAGAGTTAAGTATTTCAAATGGAAGAGCCACGGGTCCAGGAAACACAGTACTGATATTTCTGAAAATTTTAAAGTCAGAGTTCATCCCAGGAAAAAACAATGACCCAAACATTCACTCTTCCTCCTCCAAAAATGCTTCTCTGGTAAAGATCCCTAAGAAACAGCACCTAAGAGAGAAGATGAGCAAAAGAGTGCAGATTCCTAAGCAATTGCTGGAAGTGTAGTCAAGAGTAAGTTTCCAGATGATCTAGTCCCTGATACAGCATAGAGAAAGCATAAGAATTTTAAAACAAAGTGGCTTATGAGTAGCATCTAATACCACATTAAAACACAAAATTTTCCTGGGAAAAGCACGAAGAGATGTAAAAGCAGAAGCCCAGAAGACACACAATAACCTGCAGTGTGACCCCAACGGCGAACCTGAAATCCATCGGGGGATGAAGGGGCTAAGGTGAGCAAGGATCATCAGTCAGGGAGCTGCAAGATTTTCCACATTCAGGGCAGCAAAAAAATGGCATTGCCAACCTGGGGGAAGTCCTAGACAGCAGAGAAATAAATGTAACTCACAACAAATAGGAGCCAGCTCCTCTGAACACTGTCACAGGCTCCTTCTGCTGTCAGTCTGAACTGAGTCATTAGAGACTTTTCAATTTTCTACATTTCAGGGGCTTAATTACAGACTTATTCTCTATACAGAAGTCTAGGATTAGGTGTCTTCCCAAGTAAAATACCAGGAATACAGCTGCTTACCTTGTTTTACACGAGGGTTTAATATTATCATTAGTGACCACAGATGACACTAAAAACTTGCCTATTAACCAAATTTTCAGATAATTTCCAGAAACTAATCAGCCATCTCAGACAGATCATTTTCTTTGCAGTCACTCTCCCTCTTCACAGATTGCAAGTCATAGAAAAACTCTTGCATAGAGGACTGCTAAAACTGTGTGTGCCAAGTTAACTCTAAATCTTGCAGGAAAACAGATATAGCTGTGATGAAGCCAAGGGGGTGAACTACTCCCATGTGTTTCTCATTTCCTAGTCAGCACAATCTGCAGTAGAAACACAGAGAGCAGACAGAAAAATGCAGTTTGTTTTAGCTTTGGTGGTTGTACAGTCAGTTATTGGGAGTGCAGCTGTTGAAAGATGAAGGCATTTCTCTTCCCTTTGCCCATCAGACAGGTGATGACATCCCAAGGAACCTTACCTGAGAGAGTGCACACTCATAACACCACTCTTAGCATTTATCTTCTCAGGTGTCGTCAGCTTTGCAATAATTCATTAAACTTGGTTATCATTAAATACTTTCTGCTGTGCTCAGTGCCTTTGCCCTTGCGTTTTCCCATGCACCTGTGCTGCCTTTCCCTCGGAGACAGGGAACAAGCCAAGATCCACGTTTTTCCTTAGGCTACGTCTTCTTCTGTGAGAAGCTGCCTGCAAATTTTCTGCCAAGAAAACTTGGCAGAACTGGGACAGAAGCACAACTAAGTCCCTCTAGCCTTTGTGCCCAGGGGAACTATGGAGGAAGGAATATCTGTCTATGCGTTGCGTATGTGTGTTCAGTGTAGGCACACAGCAAGGGCTGGACAAGAGCAGCATTCATCCCAGGGCACTGCTTAGGCCAGAAATACCTCAGAAATTAGGTGGGCAAGTCATTTCCAGAAGTGGACATTTTGGGAAGGGAGGGAAGGAAGGGCTTTCAGAGACACAGGGCACTGAGAGTCAAGTGTGTGTGTTTCTATAGGGATGCAAGTGTTTATAGCAGCCAGCCCAGAACGCAGAACCAATGCTGTGTGCAAAAACCAAGCCTTTGAGGACTCCTGCCAACATGTGTCTAAGCATCGGAAAACAGGTCCTCTCTACCCTGCTCTCATCCAAGCCTGTTTAGCAGAGATGCCTCTTCTGTGAGACTGGTCACCTCTGCTTTCCTCTAACACCAATGACACACAAAACTCCTGCTCATCTCTTAGGAAGGTCAGATTTCCCTCTGGAGAGGCTGTACCCTCCATGAAATACTGAAAAGTCGTCTGGAAAACTGGTTTCTCAGTTGGGCCCCTAAGCTGCCTGACAAAAATTAGGTGGAGGGGGGCTAACTCGTAGTACCTCTCCTAATATCTTTCACTGGGAATTTCCCAAAATAAAGCAACATCAAAGATGTAAGAGGGTTCAAGAGGATCAGAGTTAAGGGTCTCTGTGTATTTACCCTAAATCTATTCCTCTGATCGCTCTCTCCC
>VZTF01005904.1:692097-728119 GCA_013397755.1 Cnemophilus loriae
TTTTTTTTTTCTTTTTCTCCCGCCGTTGTGTGCGTGTCCGAGCGGTGCGCGGCTCCCGGCAGTGCTGGACCAGCTGGCGTTACAGGAGCGCTGATGTCTTCATCTGACTCCCCGCAGTTGTTGATGGAGTGTCTTTCTCAGATTTCCAGGCAGGGTCCCAAGCGCAGCACCCAGCGNCCCGTCCGGCCGGTCGACTCCACGGCGTTAATGTCCATCTCGGGTCCGACGAGACCAGCTCAGAGGTGAGGGCGACGATGGGTGTGTGGAGGGGAGGGCGGGGCGGGCGGGCAGGTCTCCGGGGGCACCCCGCAGCTCCCCGAACACGACGAGGCGCGCAGGCAGCNCCGAACACGACGAGGTGCGAAGGCAGCGGCCGGCGGAGAAAGCGGGCACCGAACGGCGGCCGCGCCCTAAGCGCCGCCGCTGGACTGGGACTCCTCGGTTCCCCCCGGCGGGGCTGCGCTTTTCGGGCCAGACAGTGCCCTGTGCCGCCGCCCGGGCCAAGCCGAACCGGGCTGGGGGCAGCTGTTAACCCGGGGCGGCGAGCAGAGGGCAGCGGGTACGTGCAGTGGCAGACTTCGGGCAGGGCGGCCGGGGAGCGAAGAGAAGAAAAGAAGAAGCGACAAGAGAAGGGAAGGGAAGGGCAGAAGGGAAGGGAAAAGAAAGAGAATTGGTGAAAAAAAGAAGGAAAGAGAGAATGAAAGAAAGTAGGGGAGGAGAAGAATACAAGGAGTGGGAAATGAGATGCAAAGGGAAAAGAAGAGGAAAATTAAAGGGAGGTGGAAACAAAGAGGAAAGGAAAAATAAACATAGACGGAGAAAAGGGAAGGAAAAAAGAAATCTTGAAGTAAGGGGAAAGGGAAACAGGAAGAAAAGTGTAAGACAATAGGGAAAAGGGGAAGAATGGAGAAAAAGAAGAGTATAAGGAAAAAAGGTGACAAGTGAAGATGAAAGGAAAGAGAAAAGGAGAGAAAAAATTGAGGGGAAGACTGGATAGAGGAAAGGAAACAGTGGGAGGAAGAAGAAAGGTGGGAAAAAATAGGAAAAAGGGAAAGGAGAGAGGCAAGGGAAGGGGAAGAGAGGGAAAGGGAAAGGAAGGTTTACTTGTAGCAGATCAAGTCCGCACAGACCAGCAGCCCAGATCAGCCCAGTCCTCCCCGGTCCAGCCTGGGAACAAGTGCCATGGTGCTGCCCAGGTGCTCAACAAGCACAAGGTGACCCGCCTGCCAGCGAGCACAGGGACATGGTCACGCTCCCATGTCCCTAGAAACAGACTTCTGGGGCCTGCGTTCCTGCGTTCCCCAATGCAGCTTTCTCAGGCATAGAGGGACTGGAGGCCATCCTGTGTCTTCCTCTCCCTCACCACTCACTCACTGGGGAGAGCTCACCTCACCTGCTCTGGCTGCACTGGGAAAAGGTTGTTGTTCCATCTGCTCTGTTTCCAGGCCTGGCCTGGGTGAACCAGCGTGATCTGGGGTGCAAGACTTCTTAGCTTTGTCTCAGGGCTGGGGCAGGACTGGGGGAACACAGCAGCTGGGAGCTAACCCTGCCTCTGCTTTCTGCCAGGGGCCCGTGTTGGAAGGAGATCTAAGATGAAGTTATGGGATGTTGTGGCTGTCTGCGTGGTGCTGCTCAACACGGTCTCCACCTTGCCCCTGCCCACCGGTAAGACGCCTCCCAAGGGGTCCCCTTCAGTGGTAGAGGGACCTGAAGATGATCTCTCCCCCATCAGCCTGCTGCCTCCCTATGCTGTGCACAGTGACTGTAAGAAACATTCCCCTTTGTAGCAACTGCTGTCTGTCTTGCTAAACCTGCTTCCCTTTGCTCAGGCGTCAGGATGAGGAAAGGATCCCCCACTTTGTGCCCCTGTTTCTCCACGGGCAGTGTCATTGGCTTTGGTTTTGCGCGAGCAGCTCCAAACCTAGTCATTCTCCAGCTTGGGGTTGACAATTGTAGTGGCAATGTCCCCTGCCCACTTCAGCCCTGCCTTCCTGGCAGACTTAGGATCCCTCTGGTTGAAAAACATGGGGAGGTGGGAATGTTCGTCGTATGCAGAGGAGCCGAGAGGAGGATCTGGTTCACACACCTCGCAGAGCAGGCACTGAAACTCCTTCCCCACTGCCTCAGCCTCCTCTCCGTGCTCAGACCTGCCAATGCAATCATTCTCTGCCTGTAGTGGGCGCAAGCCCTGATGGAGGTTTGGCTCCGTGATGGGAGGCACTGTACACATCCTGGAGTACTGCTGAGCTTCATTAAATCCTCCTTGGATTCTGATCTCAAAATTAGTGTGTCCACATGGAAATTTACAGAAGAGTAGCTCTGGCAGGGTTAGGAGCTTGATGCAGAGCAATCCACATGAACTAGCTCACAGTAAGACAGTTTACAATGGAAATGACAGATAATAATGCTTTGCTAATAATAGGTCCTGTACCTACAATAGCAGGTACAGGATTTTCACAGCGGTATGTGAACATTATGTTAACTCTGGTGGCTTTTTAAAGAGAGAGTTAATATGACTCGGTAAGAAGTGGCAGCATACTCACATGAATAGTGGAGACGTTCGCTTAGCAAAGGCGCAGACACAGTTTGAAGGTTGCTTCTTTTGCCCTTGCTCAGCCATCTCTGTTTAGCTCGTTACAGGATGCAGACAGTATCTAGTAATTGAGATTCATTTCTATCTCCTTTTCTGGAGGCATGTCCTCTCCCTGCGCCCGCCACAGCTCCAGTCACAGGCAGCCACGCTCTAGTTTCTCTGGGAGCAGCCAGGCTAACACAGTGTGGAGGCACTGAACATATGCTGTGACTTCACTTCGACCCCTCCCAAATACCCATCTCCTCTTCCACACACACACATCTATGTCCTTCCCCGTTTAGTCTTCTCTCTTTCCTTCTCTTGCTAGTGTTTCCCCCCTGCTGGAATCTTGCCTAGGCTCCCGCCTCCGCGTGTCCCAGCCTGGGCTCCCGCTGCTCACAGACTGGCAGACCCTGACATCCTTTCAGCCCCTCCACACAGGGAGGTTGGCCAAAAGTGTTTCCTCACAGGGCTCCAGCCTGCCAGGATCGTGGGGATATCACACATGGTGATCTTCTCCATGGTGAGCCATGTGGCGGATAAGTGCTGTCCTACAAAAGGCAGTGATCAGCTTTTCAGGCCGCTGTGCTCTTCCCCTCTGTACAGGCTTGCTGAGGTGCTGGTGGCAAGAAGAGCGTTAGGGGGAAAGCAGAATTAGTTAGTTTGTAGCTCCGGCAGAAGCTTCACGGTGGGAGTGCATTAATGCTCCGTCTTTCCAGAGTGATAGTATTTATACGATGCCTGCTTTTATCTTGAAACTACCTCCTGGGAATATGGTCCCTGGTGAGCTGAATCCTCTTCAGCAGCTCAAGGGGACAGGCAGCAGTAGTGATTCTGTCGGTTCCTAGTACCCAAAACTTCTCATCATTGCTTCTTCTTTTTTTACTTTTCTGTGGAGTGGATGAACAAGAAGCAGGAAGAAAGACAACCCGTGCTTCACCTGAGCTATGGTAGTGTCAATACTGTCTCTGTTTTCAGGGTACAGACATAGACTTAGCTATGCAGAGCTGGGCCACAGGTTATTGCCCAGAATAGTCATTTGAGAAAGGGCTGATAGTTTGGTCTCAATCTTTTAACCCTGTGTATCACAAACGGGTGGGCCTGGCTGCAAGGGGAAAGGAAGCAGTGCTGTCCTTCACATCAGAAATTGAGGAAAACCCAGGGTGTTTCTGTGATTTTTGTATGGCAGCAGTTAACACAACAACTGAGCCTGAAAATTAGAAATTCATCTCTATGTTGCCAAGTTAGATGAGTCAGGGGAGACCTGCAGAATGGCGGCTGTAAGAGAGCAGTGGAATACTCTGATTCACTTTTATACTGTTTGTAGTTGATTTGAAAGTGTGTGGTGCTGGGAGAACAGTCTGCATATAGGCTACGAGGCTGATCCCACCCAGGCACATCACTGCCTTCCTGCTGCGGTAGCACTTTGCTCAAATCACCTCCATCAGTGTCTCTGACATATTTGTTCTCTCTGATTACAATGTGGTGGCATGCACCCTTCAGCACAAGAAAGACAGAGTACCAAGTACGCAAGAGGAATCAGTGTCTGCACCATGTAGGTTTCCCTTTCCACTAGCAGGTTTCTCTCACCGTGAGAGTGCAATGCGGCACAAGCATAAAGGCATGCTTGCAGCTCCCCGGCTGTCTGCTGGTGGACCTGCTACGTATTCACATCTCTGTGGATGCTGTTGGTCAGCTGCTTTGCTAAGGGCTTTTGCAGGAGACAGCTCACAAAGTGGTGGGAGCACCATCATCATCTGTGTTGCCTCATGTGCATAGGGCAATGTGTGGGTCCTGAGCAGGACTGGGTGCTGTGTGCGTTCAGAGAGGTGCACTGCTGTCCCCTAAAACAAACCCTGTGGAGGCTGAGTGTAGCCATTTTGCTCCAAGGTCCACTGCTTTTACTCCAGAGAGGCTGGGTCTCCCACACGCCACTTGCGTTAGGGCTTAGTAGGACTGTGAGGTCAAGTCCACTGCTAAGGGCAGGCCAAACAGCTTGCTGGAGCACAGATCTGCTTCCCAGGCCCTGGACACCTTTTTGCATTCTCATTCGATGGGATTGCTTTCTCTGCAAAGAGCTCGGAGGTCACCTGATGTTACCCCATCCCTTTCAGGTTGGCTTGAAACCTTCCTTCATTCCTGGCTGGGTTCTAACCTCCTGGGCTGATCAGGTGTAATGTGCTGACCCTTGCTGTTCAGGGCAGTAATTAGAGATGGCAGAGGGTGCTAGCAATTGCAATCTTCTGCATTTTTAATTGGACTGGAGGTTGGAGTGTCCTCCACAAATGCAGTGCATTGGAGATGAATCCAGTATTTGTAGGTGTTTTGGCATCAATATTCATGGCATAGCTTATTTCACACTCACAAATAAAAAGAAGACATGTAGAGCTTGTAACCATTTCGTTGGTTCTCTTACACTACAGTCTTCTGGAAAAAGAACACTATTAGCTCAAATACCAAATGCAAGTAGAACAAATATAAACCACATTGTTATAAACTAAATACTAAGTCAGCAGCCTCAGAAGCATGACAGGGCAGAGGGAGCCAAACACTTGTTTGCATTTTACACAGTCCCCAGTGCATACATCTTGTAACTGCTTGCTGTTGGATGCACATAATCAATGTGTACGTGAGGACTGGAGTGTCCTAAAATCCGTGATATGATACGTATTCTCTAGATCAAGTGAGAACCTTTACTAAGAACTAGTGGTAAGCAGGTAGAATTAAATTAAATATTTCACCATGAGATTTTCTATCCTAGTAAGAGGAAAAGGTGGGTTTTTGCATCGTGGTGTCTGAGTTACTCTACAGCTACTGAATGGTCATTAATTGTTGGAGCTCTTTTGGTATATGCTGTGACACACCATGGTATGTGTGTGTTATACCTCTGTTAAAAATTCTTCTTACCCTTGCTGAGGCGTATTTAATATTCAGCTACTGCTGCAACTTTATCAACTAATATGAAAAGTATCTAGAAAAAAATAGTGGTATTGTAGGGCACTTTAAGGCAAAAACAGTATTTAATTATGCTTCCGACTGAATGCATTTCCTTCCCTACAATATTTATTAGGCCCATTCAATGTTACAAACTACAACTCTCATGTTTCTGCCCAGGCTTTCCTGCTCAGCACATCTACGATGTGGCAGATGTGCTTTAGCCTAAGACACCCAGAAGCTGCAGAGGTAGCTGCCCTGCACGGTGAGCCCAGTGCATCAGGGAGGTATCAGCAACACAGAGCAGGTGCCACTCTGAGTCATCTGACCTGTGTGTGCCCAGCACAGCCGGTGCATCCAGCACAGCTGGTGCATCCTGCCAGTGTCAGGCCGAGTGTGCCTGCGTGCCAGAGCCAGCACATGGATGTACTAAAGTTTGTTTGCACGGGGATGCCCAGGTCATCTAGGCATTCGGAAATTCCAAGCATTCAGATTGGTCCATTCAGGGGCAAAATTCTAGAAAAAGAAAAAAACAGAGCAGATCTGGTTAAATCCAGAGGTGTGTAGCCCTAGAAGCAAATTCCTCTACAGTCTCAGGTAGAAATACTGAATATGCTCCAATGAAGAGCATTCTGTGACTTAAGGAAGAAAGTTCTGAAATTTCAGGATAATATAGTTATATTTTCATTTTGAGTTGTCCTTTGCTGAAAGTTTTAGTTCTTTGCTGCTTTTCAATTTAGGGACCTCAAAAAATTGCCAGTGAAACTGTGGATCCTGTTAGATGTTTTGCAGCTGTTTACTGACAGATAACATACCCGGACATACTTTTCTTCATCATCTTTCATAAGCCTCTTCAGTATATTTTAGAAATCCCCATGTGCATGGTTTGCAGATGAAAAGCTTCAAAACATTCCTTGAAAAGATGAAGAATTCAGTTGTGTGAAGTATTCATCAGACTGTTACTGAATGTAGTGGGGGAAGCATTGTTTGTCCACTATCAGAAGATCCTCAGACTTGTAATCTCTTTGTAAATTATACTGTTCCCGGTTAGTACTGCAAAAAGTGGTTTTAAAATAATTGAAGTTACAAAGGTTTTGCGAAGCCATTCGGGTCATCAAATCCCACCCTGACACAGCTGCAGATGTTCAGGGATGGAACATCCCTAGTATCCAGCGCAGCAAATACCCAGTTTTCATCCCCCCCTCCCCACTACCTAGAGATTGCCATGTAAAACTTGTACTACATAGGCCAAACCCTACATAATTACATTTTTTGTGGGTTCCCATATTTCTGAGGTAGTAAGTTAATAAGCAGAAATAAACAAGGAATACAAAATACTGCAGCATAACCATGTTCAGGATCATCAGACATTTAAATAGGCCACTGACAAATTAGTGCTGGTAGAGTGGTCAACACTGCAGAGTGGTCATTTTTTACAAAACCAGCTCAGTTTCCGATCAAGTCGTACCCTTTATTAAAGTGAAGCAAAGGAAAGATTTCAGTGGTTCATAGAATTTCAATCCTGTTTACAAAGAGCAGAAAGAAGATAGGATCAAAAGCATTTACTTGAGACAGCTACAAATAGAATATTAAGACACAAAACATATGTTAGAATATGTTTTAAGATCAAGCACTTAAAATTAATTTTGTGAGGTATTTCATGTAGTGGCATTCTATTTAAGAAATAAAGCCACTTGTATGACCTAGCAGAAGTTTAGGTTGTGTGTATCATGTAGCACTTAAACGGAAACCTGCTGGTACATTTCCTTGAAGTCTTTGGAATCGTGCAAATACTTTCAAGATTATTGAACGGGAATATTCTCCAAAAGAAGCAAACACTGAAATCTATGTATTTATTTTCCTATGTAGTGCCTGGGCAGTGTTACAGCAGTATGCCAAAACTTCTCTGGTGGCCACGCTTTTAGAGGCAAGTTGGTCATATCCCCTTTAAATAACAAGCTATGTACAAACACCTAGACTATCTCTGCTTCCATGCAAAGCATATGTGATTTCTTGGCCAAATCAGCCATTACTCAGGAAATTTCTGAAGGGAGGTAGTATCCAGTGTAGCAGATAGGAGGGACCTTGCTCTTCTGAGCACACGCCAGCTCTATCCAGCAGGCACCAGTCCACACCTCCCAGCACGAGCCCTTCTGCAGTGGAGTACACACACCTGCCCTAGAGACAGGGACTGATTATTATAATAATAACAATTTTCAACAAGCAATATTAAAACCTTCCATATTGTTGCTTTTGTAAACACATTGAAATGCAGGTAGGGAAAGGCAACAATGAAAGATCATGTGTTATTTATAGATCAAATCAAATCTGATAGCAGCAGAGATTGCCACAAGAGAAACATCAGCCAAGATTTTGCCCGGACTGCTTTGCTAGTTTACTGCCCCAGGAAAGAGACTAGGTTAGGGTTCCTTTAGGGCCCCTTAAGGGTCTGTTCTTCCTGCCTTTCTTCATGTCTTCGTTCCTTGGGGATGCTCCTAAAACCCAATGGGAGATGCAGTGAAGGAGCACAGGCAGCCCAGTAACAGCTGATGTTATTGACTTAGGCATGCTCTTTCCCTTCAGTGAACTGTTGCTGAAGAGGGGCTGGCTTACCATTGCAGGGTTTTACTGATGTCGTAAGAGGGCTGGGCTGGATCACTTCTGCACCAGGGATGGTGAAGAAAATACCATCAGTATTTCCTCCATTAAAACCTGTGTGCTTGCCTATTAGCTGACTGGATGTGTTCTTGCTAACAGGTCGCAGGTTTCAGGTCTCGCTCATATACACTCATGTGAGGCTCTCGCAGGATTTGAGGTTCTAGCTTAACCAAATATTCAGCGTAAACCTAGGTTTTACTGGGAAGCTGGGTATTTACTCAGCATGGTATGGATGTGGAAGGGTACCAGATCTTAGGGAGGAGACAACAGCTATGTGTCTCACCCAGGTTTGGCTCCTGCTCATTCAGTGGCTTCAGGCAGGGCACTGGCACTTTTTCTGTCTTTCCCTTTTACACCCTTAATGCTGTAGCTTCTTCTGATGCAGGGATGCTCTGAGGGTGCTCACGTACCCACCACCCCACAGGATAAGGTCCTAGTGCAGACTGGCTCCTGGAAGCAGGTGCAGGAGCTGCCACAAAATCTCAAGTGTGACTGCTGAAAAGCTGTCTGCTCTGTGGTGCTCAGAGCTGGTGATTCAAAGCCCTGTGCCAGAGGCAAGACCGCATCCTCCTGTTGTTGCTCTGCTCCTCGACTGCTGGGTGAGCCGCTCCTCTGCCCATCCGAGAGAGGCCAGAGGTGGGAGTGGGCAGAGGAGGGCAGCCCACCATTGGGCAGGGTCCTGTGAGAAACCTGCCTGGACTGGGTGAAGAACAAGCAACTCCCGTGAGCAGGTCAGCTCATGACTTCTTCTGCTTCACACAGTTCATCTGACCTTGCTACCTCTCCCTGCTCTCAGGGACTTCCCACACTGGCAGCAACTGTGGTTGCCCTATTGTCTCCCCACTTTTTTCCTCTGTTGGAACCAGCATTTCTACCTGCACGAATGCACACAAAGTACAGGAAAGGAGGCACTGCCAAGCATGGCAGAGTGAAAACACAAAGGACTCTGTGGATTTGTCATTATGACCAACACATGGGAAGCTGCAGGTTTAGCTAGTGAGCTACAAACACATAACTTGTCTGCTCCACCAGGAGCAAGAACACCAGGAAGGTCAGTCCTGTGCCTTTTACCAGTGTTGCCCCATCATACCTGCCCGGTGTGAGTGGCCCGGGCATCATCCACCAGGTTATTTAGCACTCGCCTTGATGAGAGACAAGTGACACTGGGGACAACTCCATTTCTAAGGGCTCTCTGAGTCTGAGGGGAGGCCACACCGTGGGCTAGGAGTGAGGTAATACAGGACTGTATTAAATATTTAAAGATGAGCTGACCCTGGTGTGTTTGATGCTTTGTTTCCTAATGGATACAGCCAGCTGGTTTCCATTTTACTCTTGGTCCTGTGGATTTTCATGCAAGGTGTGAAAGCAAAGTCATGCCTCAGAGAGGTGGTATTTTAATTGTTTAAATACCAAAAATGTTTCAGCATAACTATTTTTAACACCCGCCTTCACTTACATGCCTTCATATAATATTCTTTGTCTTTTTATACAAAATATTTAATTTTCAATAAAATAAATGGTTTATCCCCACCACAGTTGCTACTTTCTCACTTTGTAAAGCAGAATGATCATCACATTAGTAATTTTAACCCGGATAAGGTTGCACTTCCACAAACGCATTGCTCCAAATGTCTCCAAATGTATGTCCTTGCTGTGAGATGGAGGCGTCCTGTGTCCAGATAGGACACTCCCACTATAATAAGCACTTGAAAACAGTATTTAGCAAAGCAAGCTAAGTACAAAAATAATTATTGAATAATGATTTTGAAGGTCCCAGATTAAAGTAACAGAGCCGTTTTTGAAAAGGGACCATTTAATCCAAATGCAGATCTGGATCTTAATTTTCTAATTATTGCTGCCCATTACAATGAGCTGAACTAAACACCTAGAACTTTGAAATCATACTGTTGTTTGAACTTCTCTATCTAATTGAAAGACTGTGCTCAAGTGAAATAATTTAGTTAAGGGTTTGGTCTAGTGTTTTGATGTGATAGCTATGCACTGTCACAAATGCAGGCATAAAAGCTACAATCTAAAAGCAAAACCTAATTTTATAATGTTTAATATATCTTTTGTGAGTTCTGTTACATCACTTTAGCTCAGGGTATGTAAAGTGCCAAATGACGTGGCAGTGACGTGATTACATTTTCCTGAGATCAGTATGGAACGCTGTTCTATAAAGTACAGTTCCAAATAACTTAAGATGTAAAGTTTTATGAGGTTGGAAAAAAAAATGGAAAACCCTCCTATGTAAATTATTATTCTGCCATATATAGTGTTTAAGCTTTTCTTGTATGCCATGAGAGAGAGCATGGTCAGAAGAGCCTGTAGTTAGTCTTTTAAATCCATAACCAGGCACCAAAAGAAGTAACTGGATTTTGAAAATTGAAGATACAAACCATCAATTTGTGGTCAGGTACAAGCTGAAGATTTCCTGCTCTACCACGCTAGGTTGCTGCCATTGCCGTGGGGGACTATTTGGCTTTAGAATGAACCTGTTGATAGCGAAATCAAATTAATAGATTTACAAAATGTAATTGTGATCACATTTGAACAGACAAAAATAAATTTTCAATTTTTACTTAATGGAGGCTATTTTTTCGAGAACGGGATGAATTTGGTTTGAATATACATTTAGACCTGTTTCATGTAGAAGTCTATCAGAACACTGTATAATTTATTCTTCTAAAAAGCACGGGGATCAGATCCCAGTCCTGGTGTCACATGCTGTCTCTAATTAAATAGAAATGCAAAGCAGGTTTTGAGGGGTTGCAGTGGGGAAGATGCCCATAGGAAGGCACATTTCCCTGCATGCCTAAAGCAGAACTCGGGACTGAATTTCTCCAGGGGCTAATGCGGAGTTCCACGGCTGTTTGGCTTCGAGATCTTTCACTCATGCGTGCTGCCAGCTCTTCTTGTGCCCAGGAGACAGAGACTGTGCTTGGGGACAGGCAGGTCAAAACTTCAGGTTCCAGAGAACATCAGTGAGGCAAGAATTTCAGTTTGCATTACAGAGGGATGTTCCAAACCTAGGAGGCTGGGTCAAAGCTACGATCTGACTGTGCCTTAAATGCTCAGAAAACAAGCAAAGAGCTTGCAAACAGCAAGTAGATGATGCAAATATTCTTGTGTTGGGTTTTTTTGTTTGGTTGGTTGGTTTGGTTTTTAAATTGGTGTTTTAAATGAGTCTCACTCCCTTTGGTGAAGGTGTTCACCAGCTCTGCCCACAGCCTGATCACTCTGCTAGATTCCTGTTTATATCAGTCTTGTGACATTTCATCCTTTCTTTCTTGCCTTGCTTTTTTATTCATTTTTCTGGTCATGTGAGAAAATCCTCACAGATCAAAAGCCCTTCTTCAGCTGGACAAGAGAGTCAGAAAAGGTGCCCAGAGGCACACTGGCACATAGATTGTCATCAGTACCCAACAGTCCTGATTCTCTGTCCCTGGAAAACAGACTTGTGCTCTTGTTGCAACCATAGGAAAGTGCTCTGCCTGTTCCTGCCTGAGTGGTCAGGTTCTTGGCATGGTAATCAAAGAGGGAGCCTGGAAAGGAGCTGCAGGAGAGTGAGCTGAGCAGCGCAGGACACACATGGTGGATGCAGCTCCTACAAGCCCTGCTGCCTGCCCCAGGCTCCTGAAGGCGGGGTGCTAGGCAGAGGTAGTGCATAAACACCTGCACATGTCCACACACAGACTGCCTCCAAGGAACAGTCAGGAAACAGGAGCTGGACAGTCAGGAAACAGCTTTGAGAATTGTGAGGTAAAACCCAAACAAAACCTCATGACTTCAGTCTTGCGAGCGATCATGGCACCATAGTTTAAGTGGTGGGGCTCAGCCCGTCACACTGACTCAGTGGGGTCTGTGAGCCTTTCTCCCACATAGTGGACAAGACACAAAGACTCTGTGTGCCCTGAGGGAGGATTTTACTTTCCCAGGACATACGTTCCTTTCCTTTGGGAAACTCCTGTTTTGAGGTGCATCACGTGAGCGAGACAACCTTTGCAAACCTATATTGAGCACATGCTGCTCTGGGCTATCCTATCCTGTCCCATCCTGTCCTGTCCTAGGGGCTTTCAATTTTTAAATTCTAATTCCTTCACACTGTGGAGCCTGGGACCCAGGACTACTGCTCAGAGATCTTTGCTGCTTTAATGCCATAGTATCGGAGCATTTTCTGCTGGCATATTGCACAACATGACAGGCATCTGTCATGTGTTTGTTCTCTCAGCTTTTCCACCAGAAGGCAAGTGTTGTCAGTAAATTAGTTTGTTTTGAAAAATGTGTGTGTGTGTATCATTAGTCGTATTTGAGTGTGTGTATGTGTAAATTAAGCACACATACACAGACATGCTAAATGTGTATCTGCTCCTCCCAGGGGTGTGAAATCCCTCAAGCAAACTGTGTGCACTACACGACCAAGTCAGCACAGTCCACGCAGTATGTGAGAAACAAAGATGCTGTGAGACTACAAACATTTTCTAAACAACGTTGCAGACAGAAGGGTAACAAAGTACCCCTCCACCAAATGGCTTTATTCAGCTTACAAACCATAGCTACACGGTAAGGCAGCCCCTATGAGTGCGCTGATGTTCCCCCGCCACAGCTCGGCTCAGCACCCCCATTGCCCCCAGCAGAACTTACAACATTGCAGAGACCGAACAAGTGCTCAGCACGTGGTGTCTGGGGTGCAGAGAGGTCTCAGCATCCTTGGAGCACATCTACCAAGCGTCCAGCAGGATGTGGACATCCTGCAGTCAGTCTTCTCCACCTTCCCTTCTGTCTATTAGCCTGTTACGGAGTTTAGTCCTTGGTCAGCTGTAATTGCTTATTCATGTATGATGCCTTGTAGTAGCTTCCTTACCTCTAGTGACTTGTTTCAACCCTTCACACCTGGTGTCGGTGCTGGTGTTTCCATTCGATTGCTCCAGGTCCTATTTCAGCAGTTTTTCACAGCATTTTGTTTAAGTCTCTAAGTCTTCACACCAGTACTAGTTGGGCAGCTGAATATCTCTATTGAGCCATGACTGGCACCTCAGCACAGGGCTAAGACAGGTCTCCCTTCACTCCTGGTTGTCAGTCTTTTCTCCAGACCCCTGTGACCCATTCCTAGTGACTGCTTGTAGTCACACTGATGACTGATTTATCAAGCAGCAGAAAATTAGCTGATTGCAGGGATGGGAGCCATTCCTAAGACTGTTAAATTATGGAAGCAAACTTGGGATACCTTGGCGGTGCATTGGAAGCTGCCAAAAGAGCATTGCTGCATTGCTCATGACCAGTTTGGGGCTCCACAGGCAGAGGGGAGTGTTGCTTACGGAAACTTGCAAGGTCTCGCCGAGCAGCCCAATAATGCAGCTGCCATTGTGGTGATGTGGTGTTCACATACAGCCCGTGACAGCACATGTAGTTTAGGTGTCCAGACAACAACCAGGAGCAAGACCTGCACATTTTCTCAAGGGGAGCTTTGTGCTCACTGTTTCCACCAGTTTCCTATTGTCACTCACATGTCTTTTGTCTCCTTCAGTGATGTAATCTCCAAAATATTGGAGGTCACCGCAGGTGTCTTATTGGTAGATTTGGATGTCTGCGTGGGATAGTTTCCAATTCCCTTGGCTGAAGGGAAAGTCCATGCTGGAGACAGGAAATTGGAATTCATCTTAGTAATAATGCTGGCATTCCTCCCACTGACTCTCCCAAGTATATCCTGGTGTTGCAGTAGGGGTTGAGCAGAGCAGGGATCCCCAGCTCCATTAGACACTTCTTGCACAGTTCGTGTTAGAGCCTTAGTGAGATTAGCAGGCTCAGTCATGCTGCCAGTGACCTCATTTTCTGGCTCATTTTCAGCCAGTCTGTGTGTGTAGGTAGGACTTTTCTAGTTGGATATGCTGTTGGTTTGATTACTTAATCTACTTTTTGCCCTACTGCTCCCACCTTCTACAAGGCTGACAGCACGTGCCTGCATCAGCAGCATTGCATGGGGCTCTTTAGTGCTGTGCTTCCTCAACCTGAAATGTCACAGGCCACTCACAGTGCAGAAGGCTCTCAGTGGCACCACCTCCCTTGGTGTAGCTCGGGTAGGGATCACACATGAACCAGGATAGATCTCAGTGTGTGCTTTTAGCACGAACACAGTCCACCACACGGGCCTGTCTCTTATCTGCTACCCTCTAGGATATAGTCGGCAGGATAGTGCTTGAACCGTGTAGCTGTCTGATTGGTATTTAGCCAGAGTAGACTCCTGTCTGTATCACTCTCACAGGGGTAGATGGTGTTTTTGCCCCTCAATTGCAAGCCATTTAAAAGTGATGTGCCCAGTTGGATTGTTACCTCTTCAGGGAATCTACAGTTTTGTTTCTCCCTTCTTAGGAGAGGGACACCTAGACCTTTCACTGTGCCTGGCAGTGTAGCAGGCTGGAGATAAGTACAAGGCTGAAGGCTGCAAACAAGAATCTCTGCATATAGGTTGGCTTTCCCTGTATCTGTCTGCTGTCCCCTTCCTGATGGTTGATCACTGCATTAATTTTGTTAAGCCCACGTATGTTTTCCTACCATTGTATTTCACTCTCCAGAGCCAAGGTCTCATCACATCATACTGTTGGTACAAAGGCTGGGCTAGGAATACATGAAAGAGGTGTGGGCTGGGGTACAGTAGAATGAGAGGAGAGCAGCTGAATTTCAGAATGGAGAATGGCACTTCCAGAGCCATCTTCTCAGGGCTGCATCTTTCTTTTATTTGTTTACAGACTAAGAAACATAGTTTCTGTGTAAGAAATCTAGAAACTGCTCAGTCTCGAGCAACAAGTGCCTTCTGCCAACTACTTTCCATCTGTATCTGTATTAGGCCCAAGTTTGTACTTCAGCAGTGGGGGTTATGCAAGCTCCATGTGGGTCATCTTTTTTGACTGAGCCTAGAAACATGTCTAGCCCTTGTTGCTTTAAAGGAACATAGCCCACCTATTGCCTGGACCTGGTTCTTGTTCGTACAGAGTAGGCAGACCAGCCTGTTCTGCAAAGGAGCTGGGTGGGGCATCCAGTGGACACATCCATCCAAGCAACCCCCTCCCATACATATGGCCCCCACTGGGTGTTTTGGTACCTGCTACAGAGACAGAGGAGTGCAAGAAAGGTGTACTCAGGTTTGATATCACAGGAATATGGGGCTGGGTGCAGGGTCCTGCCTTGTTCAGGTTTCACATAGATGAATAAATAGCAGCCACCCATTCTTCATGTCTTTTATCAGTCACTAGTCTGTGACATTTTTGGCTTTAGCATGAATATGCATAAAACAAAGTGTAATTCACTTTTTCCAGTTCCAAACTCTACAGTTTATAGCACCCTGCTCGGCATGTATCATCCTCATCACGTGGAGGTACAAGATTTCCAGCCTCCATTACTCTTTTACCAGTCTAAACTATTTTGCTGGATCCATCCATCAAAAAACATATACCTCTGATCCATCACCATTTTGTCTTGGAGGGAGGCCTCTAGGATGCTGCTTCAGGCATTGGACCCTGTTCCTGCTTACGTGCAGATGAACTCTGTTTCAGCAGGTTTTTGCTCTGACAGAGTCAGGATTCTGCTGCCACCCCATCTCATCTGTATTTGGTGTTTCTGCTGAGGATATGAGGGTGCACGTTTGCTAGGTAGTGGGAGGCAGCCTCGTGCCTTCCTGTCTCCTCTTAACAGAGTCCATGCCACCCTGTGCAAGCTGGGTACCCGTGCTACCTGGCCGCCCACTGGGATTCCTGTCTTACCGTGCTCATTAGGGAAATGTGGTGGTGAGCCTTTGCTTAAGGAGCTGTTCCTATCTCAACACCTCATCGAGTGGGAGCCTTGGTGGCTTAGTGGAGGTACCAACCTCCCAGCCAGGTGCACCGCACTGGATATTGCCTCTCCCAATGTTTGCTGTTCCTGCAGTATTTGCAGGAATATTGGAGGTAGACTTCCCATACGCATAGGGCTGGGGTGACACTGGTCTGTTATGAGTTGGGTTATTAGGAGTTAAGTACAGAAACGAGCATTCTCCTAGGACTTACTGAAAAGGAAGAAGTCTTAATTTTTGGCACAATGAACACAAACAAAAATCTCAATATTGCAATATAGTTTATATGTTTAAGATACAGTAGTCAATAATGTGGTGTAAGGGCACTCACACACAGGGACCTGACAGCCTGCTGACTCTCTGTTAGTTTCCTCTATTCACTAAAGCAGGTAATTTTGAGGGATTTAGTCCTTGGGAAGATTAAGGAGCTCAGAATGAATTTTTTTCTTCCAAAGCATAATGAAATGGAAAAATTTGGGACCATTTCAGAACACATTTAATTTCACCCTTCTTGAAGAGGTTCATTCTGCTAGTATCAAAACATTTCATTGACTTCATAATATAATTTACTTGAATAATTCATCAGTGATAGAGTACTTATCAGGTGATAAATTAAATAGATTAAAAATTAAATTTTCATAAAAGGAAAATGAATTAATAATATTTCACTTGAAAATTAACATAATACTTCTATTCTGACCTATTTCTACTCAGTCTAATCAGCATCTTGTGATACAAAACACTTACATGAGAAATTTTTCAGAAGCTATGAAAATAATTATCCCCTAGAAGCAGTAAAAACCCAGGCATTCAGCCAGGAATAATATCTCAGCCTGGTACCCCAGGAAATCCTCCTTCTGTCGTGCCCAAAAACCTTATTGACAGGTGGCTTTGGCAATACTAACTGCTGCTGGTGTGAAAAGAAAATAATTAACAACTATAAGCACAAAATTGCTTTAATAAAACCTCTTCCTATTGCTTTTTAGCTGGGAAGAGTCTGTGTAATCTCTTTACAGTGGCTTAATCTATTCACTAATATCCGTACCATGGCATGTTTTTCCTTCCCTCTATTTCCACAGGGCTCATTCAATATTAAAAGATGTGCTGAAATGCTACTAAGCATCAGCAGACACCCATGGAACTACAAATATGTCTCATTTATCTTTCCCCAAATGAGTTTCTGTGATGATCTAAACCATTCCAAATTCTCCTTGATTTCTGAGGGTCCTGGGCATGTGTTCTGAAGTGATGAGCAGAAAAGTTTGCATGTGCGTAATATTTTTGAGGCATGAATGGACAAACTTCATGATAACTGATGTGTGACAAAGCCTTTTCTCTCTTTCCCAAACAGCTAGTATGCCAGAGGATTATCCAGATCAGTTTGATGAGGTAGTGGACTTTATTCAAGCCACTATTAAAAGACTGAGGAGGTCACCAGATAAACAGACTCCGATCTTTTCTAGGCGAGAGAGAAACCGTCAAAATGCAGCCACAAACATAGAGAATTCCAACAAAAAAGGAAGGAGGAATCAAAAGGGCAAAAATCGAGGATGTGTCTTAACAGAAATACATTTAAATGTGACCGACTTGGATTTGGGATATGAAACCAAAGAAGAGCTAATTTTCCGGTATTGCAGTGGATCTTGTGATGCAGCTGAGACCACCTATGACAAAATTTTAAAAAACTTAACTAAAAAGAAAAAACTGGTCACTGACAAAGTGAGGCAAGCCTGTTGCAGACCCACAGCCTTCGATGATGACCTGTCCTTTTTGGATGAAAACCTGGTTTACCACATACTGAAAAAACATTCCGCAAAAAGGTGTGGATGTGTCTGACAGCTGCATGCCGAGGCGGCACCAGTTTTCCATTCCTGCTACGCTGCAAAGAGAGGGACCAAGGTTCCCAGGGAAGTGCTCCAAGTGGAGGAAAAAGGACCAAGAACACAGAATGAGGAGCCATGAGAGCCTGGGGATAAGGAGGCATGCGGCAGAGTAGAAGGATGGAGACTTCTGACGTCCTATGGGGATTTAGATAAAAGCTCAGGTGGAGATGACGATGGATGGATGATGTGCACGCTACCTTTCCTGTTTGACTCAGTCCACCATCAGTGAGACTCAATCCATGAGGAACGTGCTTAAAAACACAACCCTGACATACCACGCTGTGTTGTAGTTATGCCATGATGTACCAGTTATACCAAGAAGCTTAGCTAAGAAGTAGCTTAGGAGTACCTTACTAATCCCCTGTGCCCTCAGCTCTACTGAAAGACACATTGTGCTACTGCTCATTGGAGGGCAGTTCCTGAGTGCTTAGGACAGCTCCTAAGCTATAAAAAGATTATCCTTGTAAGTAAAATGATATTGGGCAAATATCAAAATGACCAGGCTCAAGTTCTCATGAAGCAAAACAGTTCCACTTACTGGCTAAGTTTGGTTATTTCCATGTTGTGTCTCTTCAAAATGAGTGCAGGATTTTGTTGTTCTCTACCTGTGAAAACAAGTTGAGTTTTTAAGCACTTCTTCCTAGTACAGTAAGAGAAATAACAAGCCCAGCCTACACAAAATGTGTTCCTTTAGGTTTACAAAGGACTAACGTCACTTGCATAACTACATTTCTATTTGGTCATTGTGATTGAGAGAGACTACTTGATGCAATGCATCCCTTCAGAGACATAAGTATACAGAAGATATTTATTGAGATTAAGTTATTGTTATTTATTACAGTTCAGTAATGAGTCTCCTTATTTATTAAAGTGTCTTTCAAAGGTGCCAAAGTAGATGGCGCTTGGGGATATAGAGAGACAAAGACGTTGGGAACAACGGTCCATGCTTTTGATTGAAAGTGTTAACTTGAATGCAAAAAATCACTTACTTTACCTTTTTTTCTTTTAAACAAAATCTTGATTATGTTCACAAAAGGTAGTGCCGAAGCCTGCAGCCCTTATTCCTGTCACTAAGTGTTTTGAAAATTACTGCAGTCATACATGTGCAGGAGCAGCAATGGCTCTGGACAAGAGAGGGTCGCAGGACTTGGCTCAACATTAGCAATTTGTTAGAAAAACTTATTTTAGTAATATTTTAAATGTAGCCACATTTTTTTTCTCACACTTTATGCCAACTGACCTCATATAACTATTGACAAATGGAAAATAATCACATTTAGCCTTATAATTTCTAGTTATATTTATTTAAGCTTTTCCTTCTGTACTTCCGTATAGAAGAGGTTAAATCCCTCTTACTAGTTAGCCCTGGATTTAATATAGCCTGCAAGTAAACAGTTGTGTTAAATAACCAGAGTGTTTTGTATAATTTGCTGAAACATTACAGGATCACACCCATGCAGCAGAACAGTCCGAGTTTCCTTAGGAGGAGGGAGGTTGTACAGCAAAGATGTTCATACGTGACCGCTAACACAAGCTCTCATTCTGGAGACATGTTTTCCCAAAGGAGCAGGAGTGCAGGTCACTAGGCATACCTGACAACCAGTGAAGCATCAACTCCCACAAAAGTAACATGAAAATAAATCCTTACTGAAAACAATGGTCCAACCTTTTATCTCATGCATGTAATGGCTCTCCATACTCATTTTGCCCTGGGCCCCTTGGGGCACCACTGAAGAAGGGTCTAGAGGTCAAAAAAGTCCAGAACAGGGATAGAAAGACGTACCAGGTGTATGGCACGTAGTTCATCCCCAGCTTCCGCCGCTTTCCCAGGTGGAGGGAGGATAGCCCCGGAGAACCCCCCGCAGGGTCTGTTCTCACACTGCCGCGGGGACGCCGTGCCCTCCCTGCTGCTCAGGGGTGGTGACACCACCTCACTGGCATGGTGTGGGCACTGAGTGCCTGCCAGGTGGAGGGTCAGCTGCACTGCTGGGCAGCCGACTGGGGACAGCGCTCAGAGCTGTGCTTTCCCTTGCCCCAGCTGATGAAAACTTGCCTCAAAGCATTTTCTGTGCAGCTTGAAGAGGCTGCAACCAAAGCAAATCTCTATGTGCAAAATACAAAAGGGTAAAGTTAGTGATTTTTTTAAAATTTCTTTTTTTTTTTTAGTTTTTAGACCTTACTGAAGACAGGAGTGTGCTTCTCTGGATTTTTTTACTTCACCTGCAATTATATGTCTCAGTCATTTGTGTTAATCAACCAAAGTTCTCTACAGACTTTATTTTTGTACAATATTCATTTTTATAACTTTTACAAAATAAAATTCATTTCTATTGTTACCTGGTTGTTGTTTGTGCTTCCCCATGATACAATTTCCTAGTCACAGTGATGCCCAGTTTCCCAATCTGCATGAGACAATGCTGCAGAGCCAGCAAATCCTCCGTGAAGTGGAGCCTTCCTCTCCCGTCTCACTAACACCTTTAATGTGGATCAGAGATGTCTGTAGCTTCCTAGTGAAATATAACTGAGTCACTGCAATAACTGATTTGAAAATGCATGGCAACCAGTGACAGTAATCCACACAGGGGCAGGCTTCAAGCCTGGGGTTACTGAAGCTGTCCCTTCTCCATAAGGGGCTGCAGTGTCTTCGTGATGACCTTAGCTATGCATGGCCACAATTCCTGCACTCAGAGGAGACTGCATTTTGCTTGCTAATCCAGGTGTCACATCAGTTGGACTAAATTCCATCTACTTAGGCAGTACTTTTTCCTTCATCTTTGAACAGGAAAATAAAACTTGAGGAATTTTCTTTTCCACTACCATCATGGAACAGATGAGGACAGGTTTTGTGGCTGAGGCCAGCAACATTTTCTCAACTGTTTTGTGTTAAGCTTTGCAGTTCCCATCACACAGCCCATAAACACACGCAGACTTACAGGTTTCAACACCGCACTCTGTACTCCTGCTACAGAGAGGAAGAGGGAGCATCTGAGCAGCGAGCCAGAGTGCAGGAGATCAAACACTCTTAATTCACAGCATATGGATGCCTTGGTTTCATTTGTGCTGGCGGGGACCATGCACGCAGCTCTACCCCAGCTGCTGGAACACACAGCAGAACTCGCAAGCCCAGCTTTTGAAGCACGCAGTACTTGAAGTACTTTGAAGGCATTCCTCCTCACATGCCACTGCCTCCACTTCTTGCAGCAGAAGCCCATCCATCACGTGCAAAAGCTGGACACATTAAGTGTTTGGCATGGAAATGACCTGCAGTTCCACATTCAGAAGAGACTGCACTTTCCCAAGAGCTGGAGGGAGTGTCTATGTAAAACACAGCTGTGAGATGCCCTGAAGTTTAATCTCTGTTCTCACAGCCCTTCTCGCTGCTGTTACAGGGATGGGGAAGCAGAAGGTCAATGCAGATGCCTTCCTTGGTTTTATCAGAGGATTTGAGGGGGCCATGAAGCAGCTGGCAGGAGCAGTGTTGCTTGCATGCAGCTGTTTCACCCTTCTTCCCCAACCTTCCTGGTGACAACAATATTAGACAGAGCAGATGAGGCTCTGCTACTGCAGCTTCAGGCTCACCACTGCTAGGCTGGCACCTTCAGGCTCCTTTTCTGGTTAAAGTGAGGCTTGCAGTGGTTTCCTGGCACTCCGCATGTGTTAAAGCAGTTTGAAACCTCCAGTCGGCAGGTTGTGTAAAAGATTTCAGAAAAAGGACTTAGACTTTCATTTGTTACTAGGTAGTGCCAGTACTGGGCTAGACATTATGTTGCTGCTTGAGTAGCAGGGACAGCACTACCCTGGATCCCTTCTGGAGATAAGACATGTCCCAAGATAGATAAATTTCTTACAAGGGAGAGGATGAGGCAAACACCATAACTATTTACACTCACTCAAAATCAGGATGCTGAAAGCCTTATTACTCAACATCTTAATACAGTTTTTTTTTCTTTTTCAATTTTGTGTTGGACTTTCTTGGATCAGTTAGCACTGTGCTGCCAAACAGCAATGACTGGTTAGAGACTTAGGACAAACCATGAATGTCTAAGGAAAAAGCAGATATTTTGCAAGGAAGGCTTATTTACTGACGCAACTTGGAAGTCTATCCCTCAGTGAGACCCCTCCAGCAGAAGGGATTGCAGCCGTGTGCATCCCACAGGCAGGACATCAGGAGAGAAACTGTCATAACAGCAGGTCCTTCCTTCTGCCATCTCTCCATCCCACAGCAGACTGGTGCTGCTAGTCTCAGTACAAAGAGGATGAAGCAGGCAGAACTGTGTCTGATTTTGGGTTGTTTCACTGCTGCCCACAAAAGTGGAGAAAGGACAAAGGCAGCCAGTGCCTCAGTCTAGGGCAGCACAGGAGGAAACCAGAAGCAACCTCGCTCATTGCAGTCTGGATGGCCAACTAAAAATACAGAGGAAAATATCAGGATGAAGAAAACAAATGGAGCTGACACATTGTATAAATAGGTCTTCAAATGTCATGCATGGCTGGAACAAAGATGTTTTGTTCCAAAGCAAGAGACAGCTTGAAATGGTTCAGTAAGACACATTGAGAAGTTTGCTTATTTGGAACAGAGCTCTTCTAATGAAAAGGTTAATTGTGTTGCAATGGAAAAGAAAAAGGCAAAGCAGAGGCCAGGCCTGCACTCCTCACCCTAACAAAATTTCCCACTGGCTCAATGTGAAGATTTTCTATCACAAACATCACAGGACTGAACTACTAATGTTCCAATAAATTATACAGTAGGTATATTCATGGGTTAGTAAGAATAGCTAAATAAACCATATATTCCAGCAGCATTAATCCCACTGGCTTATACACAAGTTGGAGCAGCAGCCAGTGAGGGAGCTCAGCCTGATGCAGGGAAATTTCCTTTGTCAGGCACCAAGCTCCAGTACTTGAGGTCAACACCGAGACATCTTCACTTGCCATTTGTCTTTTCACTTTGAAACCACAGCATTTTATTCACTTTTCCCCAAAATGTTCACACACAAGTGAAGTGAAGAAAAAAACAATGGGCTTTTGAAGGCTGCAAAGGGCTGCTGTAATTATCCAAAGAGCTGATGTTTTGTCCACAATTTCTCCAGCTTTTTGACAGCAATCTGAGCTCTACCACACATGTAGGTTTCCTCCCTCTGCCCCAAATCTCTGTTTTCCTCTCTGCTGACACATTTGATGAGGAAAGCTTCCTCCTCTGTCACCTCAAGAAAGATACAAATATCAGTCCCTGGTCCAGACTTGCACACCTTATCCCCAAATGGTCCTGGAAGGACGAAAGCCAGCAACATCCTCACCAGCACTACTCCATTGACTGTTGCGGAGTTACTCCAGTTTCATAGGAGTCTGAGTAAGTATATGGAAGCTGGTTACTTTCTTAGCAATATTCACATACAAATAGAAAAGCTGTATCCTCGTACAATCCCCCTACTCCTATTTCTGTTTCACAGAATCATAGAATGGTTTGGGTTGAAAACGACCTTGAAAGTGACCTCATTTCAACCCTTCTGCCACAGGCAGGGACACCTCCTACTAGACCATGTTGCTCAGAGCCCCATCCAATCTGTCCCCGAACACTCACAGGGATGAGACATCCCCAGCTTCTCTGGGCAACCTGTGCCTCACCACCCCCACAGTTAAGAATTTCTTCGAAATACCCAACCTAAGTCTACCATCTTTCAGTTTGAAGTCACTCCCCCTTTCCCTATCACTACGTGCAATCATAAAGAGCTTCTCGGCTTTCCTGTAAGCTTTTAGGTACCCTTTAGTTGCAGGAAGACTGCTCTAAGGTTTTCCTGGAGCCTTCTCTTCTCCAGGCTGAACAACCCCCATGCTCTCAGCCTATCTTCAAAGGAGAGGTGCTCCAGACCCCTGATCATCTTCATGTGTTCTGGGATTTCCAGAGCTTTAACACATTTCACTGTGCTCTGATTATGTTGCTAATTCCTCACGTTCTTTCCCACTGGCACTCACCCACAGTTTTCTCTTCCTGGACAGTCTCATGACTCACACATAAATCTCTGGCTTCACACACGTTGTAAACATGTCCCATAATTCTTATTTCAGGTTAATATCATTCCTCTCTCAGATCCAAACAGGGGTCAACAGGCATTTCTTGTTAACATTCAGTATTATTTCTAACAGAAGTTTCAATCTGAAGGTGAAATATTTTCTCTAAAAAACTCACAACTTAGAGACCTATTTTGAATAACTGTATTTTGAAAGATACAGAGACTTGTTTCCCTTTTCTTCCCACAGGACTAGGCAGGTTCTGTGAGGGTGAAAGTGGCTGTACAGTCAGGGCAGGATGAAGATCTCTCAGCACCCCATCTCTCATAGTGGCCCTGAGCTGGGAAAGGAAGGAGTAGAATAAAAAAGCAAACTGGGAGTGGTATTTTCCCTGAGAATCCCATCCCAGACCCAACAGTTCACAGTTCAGAACATTCTGAGCTATATGTTTTATTGGTGTCCAACAACCCTTGGCAGGTCTGTCTTGCTGAGAACGTACCCAACATCCTCCTTTGTGA
Source organism: Cnemophilus loriae (assembly GCA_013397755.1). NCBI lineage: Eukaryota > Metazoa > Chordata > Aves > Passeriformes > Corvidae > Cnemophilus > Cnemophilus loriae. The sequence continues at coordinate 716,497 of VZTF01005904.1, forward strand.
ATCAGAGCCCCCCTGTATTCTGGGGCAATTTAATTCTGTGCAACGCAAGCAAGAGCTTCTCTGGTGCCACTGAAACTCCATTTCATCAGCTGCCTTTTCATTTCTGTGTCCCACTGAGTTGCCAGATCTCCACCCTCATAGTCCACATGGATCTGTCCAATCTGAGGAACCCTCATATCTCTCACCACCCATGTCTTTTCTCTCTCTTCCATCCGGACCACAAGGAATAAGATGCTCCCTTCAGGATGCTGTGCAAGAGAAAACCCCAGATTTCCACAGAGACACATCAACTTTTTATTCTCTGTTTTCTGTTCTGTTTCCAAAAATTCCTTTCAGGTGCCGGGTGGGGAACTCATTAGAAACACGACTCCAGAGGCAACACGTTACATCCATTTGGGAATCCCCTTTATTTAACACAGAACTTTTTGCCAACTGTCAGGTCTGTACCTGACTAACTCCAATTGTGTTGGTCTACACAAGGTATCATGTGCCAGCCAAAATAAAATTTTTTTATGCTGAGGTGGAAGCGTTGCGTGCAGCGACCAAGTGCTGCTGCACACAAGGGGTTCAGGGAGAAGCCACAACGTGGCACATGACACCCACCCCCAAACTGAGACAATCAATGGAACAGGGTTTTTGTCAGGCCAGGAAACAAGAGGGTAAATGCAAAAAGATATACAAAAGGGAGTTTCTACGGCTCGCGCATGGACAAGGTGCCTGCCACAAGGGAAAAATGAAGCCAGTCCAAGGGGCTATTTGGGAGGAGCTGAAGAAAACCCTGCAGCAGATTTGTTTTGCGTTAATCTAGGACATCAAATTCTGCTTACAGCAAATGTTTTCCTCTCAAGGATATCTAGTTTCATTTCAGTCACAAACGTGAATCTCACTGAAAAACCCAGAGCAAGTCAGCGATAATGAGAAATTTTTGCAAGGAGTACAGAAACCTCCTTTTCTGATTCTGACAACTGGCAAAACAAAATTTGGAATACTTATAAATGCTCTCTAAAATCAACAGTTCTCTTGGAATTTTTTCTGCTAACCTATTAAGAAAGGCTTTCTAATACCTTAGGCTGATTCTTTGTGTCAGTAACAGGTGACTACTACAGAACAATGCAGGTAAATCTCAGTAGTAGACTGTGTTTGTATTTGACTGTGAGTGAGAGTGCATTATCTGATAGTAGGAACTAGTGAAGCACCTCTGTTTCATATCATCTCTTTAGGATAGCTGCTCTGGGAAGATTGTTTTAAATACCTTTAAATTTTTGTCTGTTCTTTTAGAATACATGTGATATTGGCCATATTTAATGTAAACAAATCTCACAGATTTTTCTTACATGACATCAGTAACATGACATTCCCTACCCAACTGCCTTTTAGCAGAACATGAAATATTGCACAGCCTAAAATTGTTTTGTCATCTTCTGAAGGATAAATGAAAAACAAGAGTGTCCAGAGTCAAGGCCACAACAGTGTTATTGTATTTAGGACAAGAGAGTTCATTAAAAGCTTCATATATTGGTTTAACCTGTCTCACGATAAAGCACAAATCTCCCCTATCTTCTTTGATAACTCCAAACTCAGAAGTGTACTTTAAAATTACACTGTGTGAAGACTTTAAAATAATTACGATAAAGCCTCACTTAAAAAAAAGGGCAATCTTACATGGACTTACTCATGTTTATGCACCTCTTCCAATGTTATAACTCAGTAAATAGGACAGCCACTAAATGTATAGTTTTATGGCTGAGTCTGCTCTCTGGTGCTCATTAAATCATGTGTTTTATTGTCAGCTCTTCTCAGACTGTCAAGAGTTGTTCCTTATATGCTTTCTGTAACACACATTCTGCAAGTCCCACTCATCATTTGGTACTATTGCCTTTTCTTGCCTGTTGATGACATTTATAGCTGGTTTTTTCCCAAGAAATAGCATATTTTTCCAGCAGAGCCCTTTTTTCACTTTTTAGTGCTTTGGCTCAGTAATTTCTCGCACACTAGAAATAGTTCAGCTGATGTCTTGATCTTTATATCCATCCCCATCCAAGAAACATAAGAAGAGGTGAAAACTCAGTGTAGTGATTCTGCCTTCCTTTGAGAGGTCCCATGGAAAATCTCTTTCCTGCTCTGCTCGGTAAGACAAACTCAGAAGCTGCATGTGCTGTGGTCCACGGCAGCGAGCTCTGCCGCCCTCCCTGAGAACAGACACTGTAGCTGTGGGCAACAAGGCCAATGCAGCTCAGAAATACAAACATTTGTCCACATGCACACCCGACAGAGCACCACCAGTGGCATGACACTGCCAGCTGGTGCTGTGTTAATGTGCAGTGGCCTCCACCGTGCACAGGATTTACTGACGCTATGGGGCTGTGTCCATACAAAGTCTAGAATACAATAGAAGAGCATTTTCTGTTGGAATGGACATAAAACGATCGTGTAGTCCAACTGACTGACCACTTCAGGGCAGACAAATTAAAGCAAGTCCTCTGAGTCACATCCAAGGAATTGCACACAAGGATCAAGGAGAGTGATGCTGCCATGGTGGTTACCAACCTCATTTAGACTTACAGGGTTTCACACAGATAGCTGTTTAGCAAGAGAGAAAAAGCAAATACTCTGCTTCTTGGGCTTTTATGCATTTCCACATACAAATATTTTAAGAAGAACAGTAAAGATTGACTGTTTTTCCTAGACTTTTTCAAACTCAGCGGTTTGTTTCTCCACCAGACGAAGTCAGCTCAGCAAAACGGAAACCTTTTATGGTAACTCATCCATTCAGCCAACAATTCCTACGGCAAGCAACAAAAGGAGCTCAGCTCACCTCTCCCATGGATCCCACACGGCACGTCAGGCTGTACAACAGTGGTCTGGCATTGCAGGGACAAAACATCCCACCCGGTTTTGAAAGAAATCCTTTGATATCCACTCCTGGCACTTAATTTCCAGTACTGGTCTGCAAGTATGTTATGTCCATCCTGACAAGTCCTGTGATCAGCTAGCTGATGGAATGCTAATCAGGGCAAACATACACACTTTCTGGGAGATGGTGAAACTAAAAGCAAAAAAAAGCTACTCCTTTCTGATAACTGACCACTACAAAATCCTCCCGATGAAGGCAATGGAACGTAGCAACGACTCTCATATCATCAGTTTTAGAGGAAAAAAATCCCTGGAAAAGATAGTCCTAAGACTACATTAAATCACACAATTTTAGTCTCATGACCCATGTGTTTTCTAAGTGCTCCCCAAAGGCTCTTGCTCTAGGCTGCCTGTGTTGCCAAAAGTGCTCAGCAAACAGGATGAATGAGAATGCAGGGAGAAAGCAGAAAGATGCTTGGAGTTGGGAGGCTGGGCTGCAGAACCTCTATTTCCACTTAGCTGAAGAAAACCTTCTTTTTGAGATCTCACAGAGAGTAAGGCATGTGTGTTTCCCAACTTCGGCAGGGGTCTGGCTGAGAGGAGCCATTTCAGTTGCTGGAACAGTTCACATCAGCTTTGCAGATTTGCCAGCTCCCCCTTCAAGATGGCCAGGAACATGTGTACACATGGTATCTGGCAACAATAATTCAGCGAAAATGAAAAATGCTTCTCATTCATTGCAAACAAATGGGTACAGTGCAATCCCAGGCAAACTTTCCCAAAGGAGGCTGCTTTCTGGATTGAAAAAAAAACAGAGTAAAAAGAGTTTGGGGGCCTGGAGGACCCCTGACAGGAAACGCGTGGGAATGGTTACTTCAAAGAGTGGCATAGCTATCTAGGAAAAGAACAAGTTTCCAAATGCAGCCTTTGCTTTCTGGTCTGGGAAAGCAGAGCTCTTCCCATGTCCAGCATGGGCAGTCACAGCTGTACTGCCAGGGCTGCAAACTGTGGCCACCATCAGTGCCCTGACCATTGTTCACCACCAAGCTATCCCCAAAACAACTGCTTCTGGCACTTTAAAGCCCCGTGACTCTGCAGGCCTGGGCACCTTCTGAGAAATAAACAGGCTTTCATTTGCTGCCAGGTTTCTTCCTTGCAGAGGCTTTGCATGCCAGATCTTGTGATACCAGCACTCAAGGCCACTGGAAGCAAAAAACCCATGCAGAACTCTAGGGGACAGTTCCAAACCTCATCTTAACAGAGATGTTCCAGATGAAGGCATCAGAGCCATCTCAGTGAGAAACAACACAGCTGAGGGCCATATGGTCACACAAAGTTTGAGGAAACCAACCTGCCTGTTTCTGCATCTACACCTTTATATCGTCCTTAATTTCTGCTGATATAAAATTGGCAGCTATTCAGAAAAAGGCTCAGCAACTATGTGGAGAAATGTCTGGCATATATACCACTACTAAACGTGGAAAAGCTACAGTATCTAACATAGGCAAGCAAATAAATCACTTGCAGAAAAAATATGAGGGGAAAATCAGTTTGGATTGTATCTCATGAGAAAGCTAAGACATATTACCATGCATAGATAAAATTTAATTCTCATTTTACCTTTGGCATACCTGTATTTATTGTCACATGTCAACAATGTATACAGTACAGCATTCATCAACTGTCTCAGTGATGGGACCTCAATGCAAAAATAACCAATTTCACAGCCAGCAATTAAAATGCTGAAGCCAATAGCTCATCTGATCTCTCCGAATCAATCATAAGCTGGTAGATTCATTGTAGCATTTCTATTATCAGTTTAAAAGCTACAAATGGGCTTTCCTGAAGATTTACAGGGAATAACAGCTGGTGGCAATGTCACCTGGGACTCTCAGCGGGAGAGCTCTGCTTGAGAATTGTTTTGCTTTCCCTCGTGAAAGCTCTGTTGTGTTTACTTCACTAAAGTTTAACCTGGCTATGATTTCACGACTGCTGAATTCATGGTGCCTCTTAGCCAAGCCATAGCATAGCGACTCAGTAAAGATGAGTGACATCATTAACCCAATACAGTAGCTATTCAGATGTACGCTGTGGTCTCCTTACATAATCACCTAATTTTAGCTACTGAGAGAGCTGCATACAGTACCACAGTGTATTAGGAGCTCTGAATAACGGTCTAATATCCAGATGCTTTTTCCAATGTTATTTTATTTTCCTGGTTTAAAATTATTTCCTTGCGCAAATCTCTAGGTGCTATTTTCCCTTAAGCAAACCCTCTCTTCAAAACACGTTCAAGGCTTCTGCTGCTCCTGATCACCTTGACACCTTGTTAGCTGGTCACTGCGGTTGTAATGTGCTCGTAGCACTACTATATGGCCAGGACCTTGGGACTTTATAATGACTGCCAACAACAACAGCCCTAGAAAACAGTAAGTTGATACAAGCCTTAATTCAAGCACCAGACACACACTCAACTAAAAGCACTTGGTTTGCTAAAAGTAGCTGTTTCTTGTAGTTTTACAAAACATATATGAAAATACTTAAACCAGAAATATTTTGGGCCAAGGACTTCTTTTTGCTACGTGCTGCAACAGGAGCATATTCAAATCCTATTCCCTGCAATCATTTCACAGTAAACATGTGCATATTTGATGCCATTTATTGGTACAAATTCCAGATACAAGTTAAATGTGGTAGCTTAGACATGCTAGCAGCAGGGAAAATGGAGAAATTGGAAATCTCAAGGATGGATGCTTCACTTCAGAAGAACAAGAAAACAGAGCTCTCACTGCAGGAATCCCAGGCACAAGGTGCACCCAGGCACTGTGTGTGTCTTCCACTTGAGTTGTGTATTATGCGCGCTGCAGGTGCAGGCTCGACAGAGCCCACCACATACAAACCCAATGGCTCTATTTCATCCAGTTTGCCTTTCTGCAGCCTTTTGTCTGATATTTTTACACAATTATGCTGAAGCAATGAGAATTGTATCTTCAAAATCCTCATTTCTGTAATGTTTGTCATCTAAATGACTTAAAACACTAAATCTCAGAAACTGTAATTACTAATTGCACAGAAGTTCCTCTGCCTATAGGAACTTATTGAAAAGAGTTGACGGATCTCTCTGCACTTACATAAAATAAAAGACAGAAAACTCTCAGCAGTGTTTATACCAAGACACACTGTTATGGAGTGTGCAGAAGGAGATGCTGACTCACAGGGTACAAATCCTAGACCATAGTTCTGCTAATCCCCGCCACCCTGGTACCAGACATTTGCATTTCCTTCTCGGCACACTCTCCATCACTGCTGCATGGAGCTGTTCTCCAGAACTGGTTATTCTCCTGTTCTCCAGGATTGCTGGCAGCTGGTCCTTGTCCCTTGTGTAATCAACTAGCTCACCTCAGAGATATGCTTGCACTGTGCTGGTGCAGACTCACTTCTTCCACTTTGCAGCACTATGATCTGCAGACAGAACTCTGGCCTGGCTTTCTGTCCAGTTAAAACTAGTGTCTTTGTGGCAATTTCTGTAAAAACAAGCAGGCTAAAACCTGCTAGCAACATCCTCTGCTGGCTCAAGTCACAGCTTAAGCTCCTTAGTGCTCACTTCCATTAGCAGAGGTCCTGGCTCCTGAATTCCAGTTCACTCTGTGCTACTGGCACAGTATTTTTGATTGTGGAGCTTAACAAACCATATTAATTTTGGAAGCTGAATGTTAAACTGCAGAGGGCAACTAGCTGAGCACAGTTACTCCCCCCTCCCCACCACCCTCAGCATTGACTCTACATCTAATGATGGTCATTAACAATAAAAATTATCCACGTGATAAATATTGACTGTAAAAATCCCAGGTAAAAAAACAGAATGCATTTAATCATTAGATTAAACCAAAGCCCTACTGTGCACAAGTGTCGAGTGAAGCAAATGAGAATGCTGATCGTGCCTTGGGACAAGGAAGAGTCTAGCTGTCCCACTAGAGTCCTGTTTGTTTGTCTAGGCATTTATAAACAGCATAAGTGAAATAGCAAGGTTTGAGTCGGCCCAGGACTGTTGGAGTGCAGCCCCTGCATTCATTCTGGCAGGCAGAGGGCCCTATGCTTGAGATTCCAAACATTTTTGATTAAAAAAACCTGGCTCCCAAGCAGTGCAGTGTGATTCAGTAATAAACATCATCAGTGCCGAGACTGGGCTGTAGAGAGCCAGTGCAGCACCCTCGCTTCCCAAAGGAAGTGCAATGTTCCTCAGCTGAGCACATGGAACAGCACACCAGGAGTGAGTCAAGGAGCAGAGTGGAGGCAGACAAGCACAAAACATGAGATAAGAGGAAATCCCTGGTTCAGAAAGGTGGCTTACAGACCTTTCTGCAGCAGAGATATGCTATTAAAGAGCACCAGAGGGACACTGAAGTAGCTGAACCATATTCCTAGATCTGTCGCTAATTTGACTTTGATTAGGTCTCCTCATCTTGTATTTCTGTTTCTTCAATCCTGCTGCAATAGTTGGTTTTCCCATTTGGATTCTTAAAGCAAATGATACCATCTTTGATCATAAGTTTGAGAAAAACCTAACAGAATAAAAGTCTGAACATGAAAGAGTTCTTGTAGCAAAGCAAGAAGGAAAGGTGGAAGTGGGGATACTCTCGAGAATTCAACCGAATTACTTCCCTCCCCCCTCAAAGAAAAGCATTTTAACAACTCTTACAGAACTGTTTAGACTCTGTTGTATGCCAGAGTAGAACAGTATGCTGGCAGTAAGACAAGTGGTTAAAAGACATAGAAAGAATACACACCACTGTGGTACCTGTATAATTTCCATAACTATTTTCTTTTGTGTAAACATGAACTAGTAGAAATTAACAAAGGAATCCTACAAATTGGCATTTTGTAGAGCCTGAACAAAAAAAATTATCACCTTCTGAACAGCAAAATCTACCATTGCATTTGGGAATGTGATAGCTATCTTTCCAGAAAGCTTCTTCTTCTGTCATCTTTCTTATTATAGGATGATTTTGCAATGTTTTTTGATTATTTAATGGAGCCTTTGAAAGTTGACTTATTATTTTTTAATGATCATGGGCTGTGATGCATGGGTGTGCATCATCTTCATCCCCCACCTTCATCCTACAACTCACCTGGAGTGCCCATCTGTCAGTCCCACCACTCCTGGAAAGGTTTCCTAAGAAAGTGTCAGTGCAATAGTATGCCACAAGCCTGAATTTCACAGCAGAGGATAACTAAAACTGGATGCCTCAGCACTGGGGAAAATCACATCAAGATGAAAATTTTCAGCACCATGTCAGTCTTCTTTTGGGTTTTTTTTGTTTGTTTGTTTCTGGTTTTGTTTGTTTGTTTTTGTTTTTCTTGTTTTTGTTGTTGTGGTTGTTTCGTTGTTTAAGGGCTATTCCAGTGCATTGTTCCATTCTGCAAACAGTTAATATCAGCATTTTGCCCAATCGGCCTCAGGGAGGTTCATGTCTCTCAGACAGAAAGACTTAGTGCAGACTCTTCCACTTGATCCTTCACGGGCTCTACCTCTCATTGATTACATGCCCAGCTTCAGTTTCTCTGGCTCTCTACACTTCATATAAGGCACTGCCTTAATTAAGGTGAATACCTCTCTAGACAACTGCTTGTCCCCATAAATAAAAGAAACAATATATACACACACACATTTGTCACATTAAAGACAACTTGATCTCAGCTACTTTAGCAGGTGACATGCAAGAGGATTAGAGTTTGAACCACTGGAGTTAGTCATATAAATTTTTGTCAGTGTAACACAGAACATTCCTTTCAGAGTAATTTTCTAGGCAGTCCTTAGCATTCAAGGATTATGTCTCATGGCAGTCTCTGCAGGATGAGGAAGAGCCTCTTGTCAATAAGGAGCCTGCTGCACTAGTATTGTGCAAACACCAAATTTTACAATGATCACGGATCTGGAAATCAAGCATGGGCTGTTTCGTAAATTAAAAATGCAGGAACTATTTTCCATCTTACAACATATGGACAATTTATAATGGGCTGGTGTGCTGGTTTTGGCTGGAGTCAATTTTCTTGACAGCGACTAGTATGAGGCTGTGTTTTGGATTTGTGCTGAACACAGTGTTGATAATATAACAAAGTTTTTGTTATTGTTGAGCAGAACTTACTCAGAGCCTTTTCTGCTTCTCAGACTGCCACACCGGAAGAGAAGTTGGGGGTTCTTGGAAGACTGGGAGGAGAAACAGCCAGGACAGGTGACCCAAACTGACCAAAGGGATATTCCAGACCATATGACATCATGCTCAGGATATAAAATGGAAGGAAAAGGATAAGGGGGAAAGGGAGGGTGGCAGGGGGGTTGTGATGTTTGGCATGATGAAATTTGTCCTCCTAAGTAACCATTACATGTGACGGGGCCCTGCTCTCCTGGAGATAGCTGAACACCTGCCTGCCCATGGGAAGTGGCGAATTAATTCCTCGCTTTGCTTTGTTGTGTCCACAGCTTTTGCTTTCCTTATTAAAGTCTCTTTATCTCAACCCATGAGTTCTCTTGCTTTTACCCCTCCTGTTCTCTCCCCCATCCCACCGATGGGGGAGTGAGTGAGTGGCTGAATGGGGCTTGGCTTAAACCGCAACAGCTGGCAAATCCAGTATCAGGCTGATTTTTTTCATTATCAGATTTTCTTAAACTCTATACATCTTTTAAATGGGGTGGGGAGGGAGGGGGAGGATGAGAGAGGGGGAAGAGATCAAATCCCCAAATGTTTTAAGACTGCTGTCTAGAGGAAAAAGGGAAAAATATGTCCCCCAATCCAACAATCACCAGAAACTCTAAAACAGAGAACCTGAACCACATGTGTTTGGGTAACAGCATGACTGGGAAAAGATCAGCAGAATTGCCTTTTGAAATGTGAAAATTTCCAAACTAGAGAGAGCGTCTTCCTGCAACTTCCCTTGAAACTCTAGGATTTTGAAGATGCAAATAACTGCAATTACGGGCAGGAGAAAGAAAGCAGTTCTCTAAAGCTGATGGGAGACAAGAGTTTTCCTCCCAGACAGCTGAATTTGCAAGGCTGCAAACACAAAGAAGCACTTTTAACTTGAGTACATATGACATCAGCACCCGGTGCACACAGAAAGAGATGCCTCTGTACTGTATTTACCAGTCTGATTTTCAGAGGAAAGCCACCCCAACCACCTTTGTACTCCTCAGTGGCTGTGAGACAGAAGGTGCTATGTTCCCAGCCTGGGTGTCACTCAAGCTGCTCAGCTGGGAGCAATCCTTTTGGCAAAAGCTCCACATGCATTTTTTTGTCTGCCTTGTCAGAGGAAACTCAGAAACACAAACTGCCATCCACTATCTCTGGTGTAGCTGAGAGTCATTCCACCAGAGAAGAAAAGACAATCTGCATTTTGAATAACCATTTTCCAGATGTACTATCTTGCATTTGTCAGGGTGACTTCTTGTTATTTCCTGCTTCTCTTTTTTCAATGGCATTTGCAGTATTCTTCTATATCATCTGTTAATTTCATTAACACACTGCTTGATGATCTTGAAGGGGGTAACCTAAAATTATGTTACATAAAACCGGACACAAACTCTCTTTTCCTGCAGCATCCCACCACTCACCTCCCACTCATCTCTGTGCCCTATTATTTATCATGGCCTGTTTCCTTGCCTTCTGCAAGAGCTCACACCATGTTCATACAATATACCATTCTCAGGTGAAAATTCCTGAGCCACTGGGCATTGGTTTCTTAGTCTGGAATTGCTTCTGTTTTTTCTTTGATGGCTACATTGTGCCTTTAAAGACTGAATTCAATTTCTCTGAACCTTTGCAATAGCAACAGTTTTGCACCAGTTCTGTGATGCACTAGTAAAATATGGGGACATGCCTACAGACACTTATTTGTTACAAATTATAGCGGTATTTCTGTAACGAAGTGGGTACTTCATATTCTCCAAAAAATGTTAAATTTTTCTCCACTATTAGCTCAGTTAATTAATATATAAATATATATCTATATACACATTGAAATTATTTTATGAACAATAAAGGGGATCTTGCTGGAAAACATAAAACCTTAGAGCTATTGACAATAACCCTGCCTGCAAAGGCTATTTTGAAGACCTCTCTGTTTGGAATATTCCTGATATTTGCCTCTGCTTAGTCAGGCAATTTTAAATGAAGAGTCAGCTGCAAACCACTCACCAACTTCCTCACAGAGGGGACCCCTTGCTGATGTTCAAAGTCATAGCGTTAAAAAATTTGAAATTTATTAGCTAAGACATATACTTCATTAGAATTATAAGCAGACTCTAAGTCTTTTGCTTGCATAACCATCGCAAACTTAGGGTTCACTGCGTTAGAGAGATGCCAAGTTGCTCTGTCAGCTGAACCAGCAGTTATGGTGGCCAAGGGGCCAGAGTGCCCAGGTACAGAGGGAGCCCGCTGGTGGGCAGGCCCCAAAGTGCAAGACTCCCCTTTACCTCAGTGAGAAAGGCCTCCCCCATTGACCCTATGGAGATTCGGTCTGTCTGACTGGCCAACAGACAGACACCCCTTGTATCCCTTAAGAGGATGTAATCCAGCCCCACTCCATCTCCTCCTTATCCCCATTGGTTGTTCTTGTATTACCTCACCTCCCTCCTGTATCCCTTTATAAGGCTATCCCAAACGGAAGTGTGCCCCTTTTTGCTACTTCCCCTGCCCCTTTTGCTGCTTTGCCTCGTCCTTCCCCCTCTGCCCCCTTGCTGCCCTGGTCCCTTGGTCCCTTCCCCCCTTGCCTC
>VZTF01005904.1:730867-861979 GCA_013397755.1 Cnemophilus loriae
AAACAGGGAGATGTACTGGCTGTGCTTTCTCAACCATTCTTGTTTTGAGTAATCTGTCACAGAACAAGATAAACTGTCTGACCATCAGCCATTAAAAAAAAATCACAAACTATTGCCAAGGTGCTCTAGTGACACAAAGGTGTTGGAGACTCCAAGAAGCTGACCTAAGACACTGCTGCCAAAGTGGGAGACAATACCTTCGTATGCAGGATGGGAAGCGCTGACATCCAAAGCAAATTTCTTCTGGAGTTATATGTTACAGACAAATATCTCACATCTCAGAGCTATCCAGAGCGCATGAAGCAATTAGGTGCTGAAGNAGCCAAAAATCCTAGCAGATTTAAAAACTGATGTAGTAAGATACATCTATGCTTCAATTCCAGGCAAGCATAAGGACATCACTGCTAGCCAGCTATCCAACTCTTTATTCATGTGTATGCATGAAAGTCCGATAGATGAGAAGAGCCCAAGGATTAACAACAGTGGACAGAACCTCCCAAACTCCCAGACTGCTCATGGTAAGAAGTCAAAACAAACCCACTGATTTTTAATGGGGGTAACTGTAGGACTTCCAGTAAATTCCCATTGCTGAGAGACAGCCTAGAAGGACATACAGGCATGTAACATGACAAAAAACATAAGAGAGATTTTGCAATACTATTGTGACTAACAAGCCACATCAAAATTCTTATGATTCAGTATTAAAGAAAGATGTGAGCTTCAAATGTCTCAAGCTGGACACCCCCGAAGGCATCAGAGGTCAAAAAAACTGGATAAACATATAACCAAGAGGATGGCACTTCAGCTCAGCAATGCAGAACACTCCTCAAGGTTCAGCAGAGATAGAAGTGATAAGAGAAAGGACCATGGTTTCTTTTCCCATAATACATAATTTTCCACAACAGAGAAAATGCAGCTGGGACAAGGAACATGAAATTAGGCATGGAGTCATTAGAAAGGAGCCAACCCTATGGGCACAAATTCACAGTTCTTGCTATCAATCACAAAAACTAGAGGCAAAATCATTGTCTTCAGTAAATTACAGGTCATAGGAAGTAGACCAGAGAAGAACTTAAAACAGTCATCCAATAGTTGCAAACAGGCAGAGGAAAGTGCAAGGATTTCTCAATCTTCTCACCTGTTGCAGAAGGCTTAAATAATAAGACAGGAAAAGAAATAAGGAGGACAGAACAAGACAAAGGACTACAGAGTCAAATTCAGACCTCTGTAACAGTGGCAGCAACACAAACAAGGAATGGGAAATCGAGCTGACTGGTAGCTGGTGGGCTGCAATGGTCTGGAGGGAAATGCCTTGGCCCTATGGACAGGCAAGAGGAACCTAACAGCTGGTCTACAACTGTCATTAGCGTAAAGGGATAAAGACCATAAATTACTATAAAGAAACAGCCAGAAGCTGCACAGAAAAATCCAGATTTGGAGAAAGCACCACAGAAGACTTTCTGCATGCAGTGATTGTGGTTCCTCTGTAAACAACTCTTCTAACGAAGAAAACAAAATAAGCCCACCTTGTTTCAGTAATGCAGAAACAAACTCCCCTCTGGACTCTGGCCACTTTAACACTAAATACAGACACACAGAGGACCAAGATTACAACTTGTCAATTGCTAAAAGTGTCGAGAAGTTTAGAAGAAAATTAGATTTTTTAGAAATTAATACAATACAGTTTCTCATATTCCAGTTTGCATCTAGAGTTCCATCTGTCATGGCAAATATTTATTTGTCTTAATATTTTTAATGTTAAAATGTTTCCCAAGACAACTCAAAGGCTTGAGTCAAGAGTTTACTATCCCAAGTATGGTCAAGCAGACTGTTCACATCTTCTTTCTGATTAGCTTAACTCTTACCATTGAGCTGTTCAAGATTTAAAATTGATTTTAAAAATGCATTAGGATGTGCCTTGTTGGTGAACATCCCTCGAAATCCAGTTTAAGGGCTACGCCAAATGAACGAAGCAAAGAGTTAAAGTATAAATGAAACTTAAGTTAGTTTTAAATATTTTTAATACATAACTGCACAGGCAGTATTTTAAATTCTAGGCTGCTAGAACAGTCATTCAAGACAATCACTACAAGTAACAATTATGAACACTTAGAGAAATTCTAACAGCATTTTTGCAGTGTTCACTTACAGAACTAATTCTTTTAAGAATTAGGAAACAAGATCTAGCTGATATGAATAACAACATAAAAGGAGAAGTTCCTCTCATTCTCAGAGAACATCTGCAGCATTTTTCATCATCTGCCTTTCTCTGCAGCTCTGCTTCCTAAGCCACACTGCCTCAGTGAACAACTAACAAAGGAAAAGATAAAATGATAATATTCAGCCTAAAACTAAGAACATACTAATCCTTTAAAATTATTAATTGAGATTTTATAGAAATTTCTTTGAAAATACTTTATTTTGTAGGGCAATAGTTGGATGAAACATAAGACAAAAAATAGCCTTAAATGAAGGAATGCCATCTTATGTTTTTTTGTTGGGAGAAGGATTGGATAGGGACGTCTTTAGAAGGTTTTGTTAACTCCTTCTCTTCATCTGGAATTTCTTTTTCTCCTCCACCTACTTTCCACCCACCTACTCAGTCTCTCATTCTATATATTACAGCTGCAATGGTAAATTAAACATTAATTTGCTATTATACTCAAGTACGTATTAAAATAATTCTACAAGGGTCAAAGACAAGTTGTGGACTATGTACTGAAGTTCTACTCTTATCAAAAGACTATACTAGTGAAACCAGTGGAAACATTTTGTAGTGGGTATTTTATGCCAATGCTTCTCATTCTACTTTTTGAGGTCAGGCTTAGTTTTCACTGAAGTATAAAAATAATAATTGAAAAAGAAAGATAAGCTTGGAAAAGGAAATAATATAACGAAATAGTGATGCAGAACAATGCTTTAAAAAAAAGTCTAAGCTCTGCTGACTATCAGGACCACAGTCTTGAGGCTAGGAAGGTGATTAAGGGCTTTGCTAAATATAGTTGTAAAATATGCCTCCAGGATCTATTCATAAATAAGAAAGCTTGATTGCTTATCATGTCTATTACTCTCTACTCTTAGTGGAAATGCAGACTGCTTATTATATTGTGTATTATTATAATCACAATACTTAGCATACCATGTATTATTATAATCACAACAAAAATGCCTAAAACTAACCTAAGTTCTTTATCCTTCTCTGAAGGACATTCATTAGTTTTAAATCTGTCCTTCCCTTTATGGCACTCAGAACTGCAATTTTGTGTAAAAAATAAGAACTTTCCGTATTTAGACAAACTACTTTATAAAGAATTGTATCAGTCTTCAGAGAGTGTGAGGCAGGATATACATAATTCAGGCATACAACAAAGTCAATACACAAAGACCTGGTTTAAATACACAGATCTGCTCTATCCTAAAACTTATCCATACAAACTAATAGGGATAAGAAGCCTGAAAAAAATTTTGCATCAATTTGGCAATATACACATTATTTTTACTACACCAAATTATGTAATTGCCCATTGCAATTTCACATTTTTTAAAAAATAAAAGCTGTATACAATGCTACTGTAGATCCTACATATACTCAAAAGGAACATCATGCAAAGAATTACAGACACCAGAAAATACGTTTTCTAAAATTAACACAGAGTGTGAACTGAATTGTAACTCATGTGAACACACAAATGAACTAAACTTGAATATTACACAATAACTAATCTAAACTTTGTTGCACTTTAGTGCACTTCTGCACCTTGTTGCCGATTACTGCTGTTAGCTCTCAACTTGAAAAAATAAAAAGGAGCCTTGAGAAATTGTACTATTTTATTTGTATACTGAAATTCATTTAACACTGTCATGACACGGCATTTCTAAAGTTGGCAGTAATGAAAAAACATTTGGCAATATAATGAATTCACTACTTATAAAGAAATATTTTTCACTTAACTCGCAAAGCTAAGTAACCAACATACAGGAGTTATTTGCACAATATAAGTAATTCCTTATCACGAAATTCCGATGTGGGATTAAGCCAGTGTAATTCAACAATCCCTTTTTATACTAGAGCAAGTTTTATAAATAGAAGTAATTTTTCATTTCAAATTTTGACCCACTATCCCAAATAAAGAAATAAATGTTTCATTTTGTTTCAAATGCTCTAAAATGATTCTTTAAACCAATTCTTTTTCAAATTTTACGTTTTTTCCACTCTGGCTTGTCTGTTTCATCATCTTCTGGTTCCACTTCTGCAAAAACTGTTTTTGGCTGCGTTCTGGAAAACATTAAAAAGATTAGAATAGTGGTCAGACTACAATTCTTTATCAGAAACTGTATTAGACACACACTAGACACAAACAAGATAGATACATATAGACACTTTCAAAAAAAGAGCATCCTAGTCTAGCCCATTTTTTATTTTTGACATTAACCTATCAACTAACCTTCCCAGAACTGAAGATACGTGCAGCTAACAAGCAAACAAGCACAACAAACACACATATTTTGCAAGTATTATTTCCTCATTAGGTTACAATCAGTATCTGTGTATTCCATGAATAAAATTAAGACAGAAGTGAGGAACAAATACATCTAATTCAATGCTAGAAATCAGAGCCACTGGCCTCCTCATTCCATGACTTTTTAAAGAGAAACTTCCATTTTGATACACTGTAGAACAACAACAGCCAGTAAGTGGAAACAGAACAGCTAAGCCAGATTTCTGGCTAGGCCTATGCATGAAAAAACAGCTTCTCCCCCTAAGACTTTATCAAACACTACTGTAACATTAAAAATCTAATGATCTTCATATGAGAACACAGTGTATCTGATAGTCAAGCTTGATGGTATCAATTCCTCCACTCTTCACGTGAATTTTAAATACCACTTAAACTTCACAAAAGTAATTACTGATTACTTTCTAAATGAACACAGTATCAAGTAGCAATTCAATAAACTGTTTGGACATCCCTTGTTTTACACTTTAATAACTGCATGGTCCCCTTTTCCAGCTTAATTCTCAGCACAACCACTGCAGAGCTGAAACTATTAGATGCTGGTTGTGCTCAGCTTCTCAAAATGACAAAGTATAAAATGCAGCCAAGGCAGTCATCATGTCATTACTATATTAATTCATGTTTTTGTAACAGTCTAAGGATGTGAAGCGCTATTCTTATAACAACTGTTATTTGGCAAACTCTACAAAATGCATAAACCTTAACAAAATTGGGCCTGCCTTAAGTAACAGAATAGGCAAAATCCAATGTTGCCTCTGACTTCAAAGAGTAATAGCAAGCCATCAGCTCTTAAAGAGCAGGATTTTCCACTTGTTAAACGTGTGACACAAATAGGTTCAAAATCACCAAAACTAGTCAAAGACAAGTCCCCTTATATACAGGATCTTTCTATTGCCTTGCCTGCTCCTCCATTCTCCAAACTTGCCATGGAAGAAAGGGTCATACTGATAATTCCAGAGATGGCCCTACTGCAGAACTCTGACTGGCATGTGGTCCCTGGGTGCAGGCTGTAGCATGATGCAGCTTGCACCCAGATGAGGTCCTATACTATGGAAGTTAGATGAGTCCTTCTGCTGTCCATAGAAAGCATAACTGAGATTAAAAAAACGTTTTCCAATTTTAAAATTTCTTTATAAAATACTTACATAAACTATACTTAACCCACTGCTGAAGAAAGAAGTAGGAAAAAAAAAAAATCAACATTCAATCCAAAACAGACACCAGGGATGAAGGCTTTATTGGCTGAAATACAGGATTTTGCTAGCTGCTGAAGAGGAAGAATGTATGGAATCTTCTTTTCTTTTTTTCCGAACCTACTGACAGAGGTTTATTTAGCCCATTTTAGCAATGTACCTTCCTTTAACCACAATAGATGAAAAGTATCTAAATGTCCTCTAGGATAACCTCAGTATTAAGAGTTTCATTACTAAAGCACAACTAATCAAGAGCAAGCCTATAATTTCTGACCACAAAACTGCACCTATCATAATTCAGATACACATTTCCAACTTAGAGGAATGAATAAATTTGTGAAACAAGCAGCAAAACCTATGTTTTCTCCAGGATAGGAGTGGCACAGAAAAAAGGCACAGACTTCAGATACTGTAAGTGTGCTATTGAGTACAGGAAAGCTGAGGTAGTGGCAGAAGGAGAAAAAAAGAAAAAAAAAGAGAGAAACTGTACCATAATCTAGCAGTATTCAGCTAAAGCAAAAACATACAGAGGGAATCAAGTCTGCTTGCTACCTCACTATTTAAAATTACCATGAAATAGCTATAGCCTCAGCTGAAATGTAAACTGTTCCACCTCCACAAGCTACATAGCTGTAACTGGGGCACCTAGAGTGATTCATATGCCTGACCATTTTAAAACACTGTTTTTGTTATTGGTTTATCAGCAGTGATCATTTAATCTAATTTAAACACAATTTTTTTCTGCTTAGTAACTACACTGGAGATTGCTAGTGTAGTAGGAGCTTGCTGTACAATTAATATTTATACAAAAATTATCAAAACAAGTTTTCTTCTATTACATATTCTCATTTCTGAGGGCTGTGTTCTTTTCCCCCTTCACATTTCTCAGTTTTGTTTATCCTTGACTTTGGGGGTTGATTTCACTTTGCTAGGGATCTGTTTGGCAGATCCCACGGCAGAATACTATGGAGAGCAAAGGGGCCCAAGGAAAGCTGGTTGATCTTGGAAGAAATTTTCCTCAAAACAGATTACATTTCATCTGCAGAAAGCACAGTCTGGCAGTAGCCCAGTGTGGATGCATATGGATCTGACTGTGATAAACCACAAACTCCAAAAAGGAAGAACACAAAGGAGGCAAGGACACTCTCAGCAAAGAGGAACAGAGGCATTACATGAACATGGAGGAACAGAGACAGGAGAACCAAAGCTCAGATGGAACTGAAACAGAAATGTGAGAGGCAACAACAAAGGACTTCTACAGCTACACTGACGGCCAAAGGAATGCGAAGGAAAATGTGCTTTAATGAGCAGGTAAACCACTGACATAGCATATGGAAAAGGTCAAGATACTTGGTGCTCTTTTCGGCTCCATTTTCCCTGAGAAGGTCTGTCCTCAGGCCTGCAAGTGCTCCTACACTGCAGCAGAGTCTTTGGTAGGGACTGAGACATTTCTAACAGGAAGAGGAAGACAGTTTGTAGCTCACTGGACATGCAAAAATCCCTATCAGATGAGTGGATCCAGAGGTACTGAGGGAGCTGGCCCACATCATTGCAAGGGCACTCTGTCATCAATGAGATGACATGGTGACTGGGAGAGGGTCTCAATGGCTAGAAAAAGTAAACATCATCATCTTTGTGAGGGGCATTATCTTTGTGAGGATTTGGGGAACTACCCAACCTCAGTTCCTAGAAAAGCTATGTAATGAATCCCAGTGGAAGGCATTTCCAGATACATGAAGGTCGTGAAGGTGGCAGGGAACAGCCAGCATGGAGTTAGCAAGGGCACACTGTGCCCACCAACCACATTGCTAGAACAAGCTGCCCACAGAGGTGTGGGAATTTCCATCCTTGAGGATATTTAACCTTGGTTGAGCAAACCTCTAACAACCCAAACCTAACTGGATCTGAGCAGCCTGATCTAGTGAACACACTTTAAGCAGGAGTTTAGACTAGATGACTTCAGGCATTCCCTTCCTACCTAAATTGTTCTATGATCCTGTGTTTCCAAATGACTGTCAGCTGAAACCAGTATCTCATACACTGAAAAATGCATTCCTATTGTGGGTTATGGTAACAGGCTGCAAACAAAAATGGGAAAACAAACTAGCATGATTTATTTACACTATGTGCTTCTCTTTGCTTCAGTGGTTTTCAAGATATTCAGATATGCAGACCTCTAGAAAATTTCCAGGGGCCATGAAGACTGCTTTAGAGTCACCATAATCCCTCTGGTTACGGGCTGTTTTTCTTAATTGCCTTTCGGGGATCCAATAGAAGTAGCTCATTGACACGTGAGGATCACAGACATGCAGATAAATAATACTGCTGCAGCAAAACCAGCTGGAGATGACAACTGCATATCACAACATGTGACTCACGTCAAAGTAACTTTTGAAATTTGTGTTTATATTGCACTGAAACAAAGAAAAAAGATTTTCAAGCATGCTTGGAAAACAGAATAATGTCACAAAGGTCACTTCAAGATTGAAAAGTTGAGGTTTTCAGCATCAGGCGCCTTTTTTTGTTCTTTATCCCATCAAATGGACTGACTCTTTTCTAAATCTCAGGGGCTTCCCTCTCAAAACTACCAATTTACAAAAAAAAATATTTAGGATAAATATAACAACGTATGCCAACAAGGCTGCTGTTACAAGACATTCTGCTCAACCCTGATTCTTCAACTAATGATACTCGAGCCATTACATGACTAACACTTCACACACTGGCACTGCCCTTGAGAAAAGTTCAGTGAACACAGCACAGCTACAGACTCTTGCTTCAAGTCATTCACTTTTGACAGTGACAAGCAGCAATGAAAAAGGCTGCAAAACAGGGGCAACATCACTGAAGTGAAAGGTATTTTCAAGAACTCCAGTTTACCTTGTAGAGGAGGGAAATTTCACCCTCACTTTCTTTCTGGTACAGAAGAAAGCTGCATCTGGGCCTGATTAGGCACTCAGCTACAATGCTTAGTAATTCCTGCTGATCCTTCAGAGGGACATCTGAAGTCATTATAGTATAACTGTACAGCTGTGTTAAAACAAACAGCTCACAAAGAATGTAATTTTCAAACATTTACAACTGATGCCTCAAGTTCCTTTCCTGTAGTTCTTTACTTGAAATCTTCAATCTGTCCTTCCTTTCCTTTCACTCCACTGGAATGGCTCTTGCCAAAGACTCTAACAAGCTTTTTCCTGAGAAATCTCAAGATCTTTTCCTTATCCTCATCCATTATGACTTTTCTGCTGTGTTGATCACATCTTATTTGACATTTTATTCACATTGGGCTTCTGTGACATGTCATCTCCTGATTCAGCATGTACTTCTTATCATCCCCAGTATCCTTTTCAGCAGCATCTGTTTTTCACCCATTCTTTTGCCTCTTACGTACTTCCCCCTCACTTCTGGCTCAAATATCAGGTGAAATAGAAAGGTCAAGCTTGAAAAATTTTTCAAGTGATAAATAATGCAAATGAATATTCAGCTTCAAGAGTAAATTAGGCACCTTTAACTCCAAAAAGGAGATATATTTTTACATAGAATGCATAAACTAACAGCAGAAGTCACACGTTTCTTAGAAAATTTATTGAAGTGAAAATCATAGAATGGTTTGGGTTGGAAGGGACCTTAAAGATCATCCAGTTCCAGCTCCCATGCCATGGGCAGGGACACCTTCCTCTAGATCAGGTTGCTCAGAGCCCCATCCAACCTGGTCTTGAACACTTCCAGGACGGGGCATCCACAACTTCTCTGGACAACCTGTTCTGTGCCTCACTACCCTCTGAGTAAACAACTTCTTTGTAACATGTGATCTCAGTCTCTCCTCTTTTAGTTTAAAACCATTGCCCCTTGGCCAGTCACTACCAACCCATGTAAAAAAGTCATTCTCCCTCATATACAATTTAAAAAGCATTAAATCAGTTAACTGTTTCAGAATGACTTAGTGAGTATGGATCAGGAACAGACAAACCAATCCAGTCATCATATTCCAAGTTATGAAAACTGATTAACCAGAAAAAGAGCATTTCTTAATCTTCTCAGTCTAAAATTATTTAATAACTATTACTGGAGGAAATGAAGTAACTATAGTTTCCTTACACATTTTCTGAAGAAGGAGAGTGAAAGCTTTATGTGCATAGACAGCACAGGACCAAAAGCCTTGTCAAACAAAAGATATATCAAGTGGATAGTTTTATACCATGTTTAAGTAAAAATTTACTACAAGAAATGTGGAAAAACTGGTAGCAGAAGAATAAAGTAGTAAAAGAATAAACACTATTTTAAAAAATGAAACATACTGGATATATGGTTTTTAGGTCTTAAAACAGTATATTATTTTAAAAATGTATCAGAATATCAACTTTCCTAAATCTATAGTGTAACTTATGCTACAGCTAAAGCAGCTGTCCAGTATACAAACCAGTACTGCATGATAATTTGTACCAATTACTTGCAATTTGCATATTTTATTAAATAAAAGTCTGTAAGTACATCTGTAAGATGCATTTTAAGAGCATTTAAATACACATGCTCTGTAAATACACATGCTCTAGATGTATGATATAATTATAATAGAATATATTATTGTATTATATAAATTATATTATAATAGCACAGCTTTATGTGGCTGTTAATACAGATCTGAATTTCTGAAAACAAAGAACATGACACAATAATAAAGTTCCTGCATTTCATTGTCTTCAATATTATTAGTATTACTGTTAGTATTAGTGCTGTTTTTATTATTATTGTTATTATGAATAATAATATTATTATTATGTTATTGTTGCTATTATTATTAATGTTATTATTGTTTGGAGGTTTTCTAATGCTCTTTGCACCGAGTCTATCTGAAAGTCAAGCTCTGAAAGCAAGGATAATGGCAGCTTCACCAGGATGAGATTTATCAGCCGACAAAGCCATCAAGGCAGCATGCTGCTGGCTGCAGTCCAATATCCCCACATACATATCACCGTCTGGTGTGTAAGTTAATAGCAGTCTGGACTTGCATCCTGCCCACTTCTCAGTCAGCTCTCCTCTTCCCCTGCAACTACATCTTTAACAAGGAACTGTAATGAGATCTGGCCACCTGACACAGTAAGGCTCCCGTAACACAGCTTTGTTTTAAAACTTCCATGTCTACTACACTGCAGGTGTTGGGGATGAAACCTAATACACAATCAATGAAGTTACTAAGCCAAAAATATGCTGAGGTATCTATCTACCTGATGGAATGTGTGATGTATTTACTTTTGAGAATGGATTCCTCAAATAAAACCAGATGCCTACACATTCTGAGTATATTTCTTCTCTAGCAATCATGAACTCTCAAACAATTAAAAATCAATATTTAGCATATTCATTACAACAATTGCTACAGAATTAGGCTTTCAAATATTCCATCTTTGATGCCAAGAGTGATACTGTATAATGCATTGGTTTGATGTACAACATCAAATGCCATACTTATCAATTACCAGTGTGCCATACTTATTAATTATCCGGTCAAAGTCAGGCTGGGTCGCTGACATTCGCAAGCTGCTTTGGAACTCCTGTTTAGTTATCTTTGTGAACATGTGGGTCAAGTCAGAAAACAAATGTCGCCACCAGAAACAAGCTGTGATTCCTAGTATATTTCAAGTTTCTGGAAAGAGGTGGTGACTGGTTCGCTACAGGGCTGAACACTAATAAGGAAAGTAGTCAGTAAAGTACTAACGAATGTACAGCCTTGGAGATAGAACACTGGACTGCAAAAAAGAAAAGCAATTCATTATCAGCAGACTGTTCCATGAAGGCTATTTCAACTCTTCAAATTGTTTTCCCCATGCCTTTTGAAAACACTGTTTGACATTATTTTGTGAAAAAAATGATAATAAAATGATAATCAATGATAATAAAATCTGACAATTCTAGTAATTTTTAAAGTGGTAGTTTCAGTTCACTAGTATGAAATGCATTTTTTGTAGTACTTATTTTTATGCTATGGTGAATGTATTTAATTGTTTGAAATGTATTTATTTTTAAGAAAAAAACTCCCTGGGTAGAAAACATGCAAGAAGC
Organism: Cnemophilus loriae; assembly: GCA_013397755.1. Lineage (NCBI taxonomy): Eukaryota > Metazoa > Chordata > Aves > Passeriformes > Corvidae > Cnemophilus > Cnemophilus loriae. Next base: position 742,638 of record VZTF01005904.1, read on the forward strand.
ACATTGCACAATTTTCATTTGAATATATACACACAAATCCACACTCACACATATAATTTAAATGGAGTAAAGTACCATCTGTGGGATTACCAAGGTTTTACTACAAAAATCTTGATAAGGCTCTTTAATTTATGTCACAACTGAGAACTTATTTCTTTATGTTGAATTTTTGGTAGGACATTTGATCAGTGCAATTTTTAATATTGCTGTACCTTTAAAACCAAGTTAATTCAGGCAGTTACTTGGGTCCTCACGTAGGAAAAATTCAGATAAAAACTTATGACAGTTGAGAAATCATTCTGTCATAACACCAAGGTTTAACCTAAGAATCAGTCAGAACTAGAAGGCATATTGGAAAATCATCCCGATATATCAATGGGACAGTACCCTATTATAAGGTATATTGCAATTTTAGACACTGATTTGGAGAAGATTATAAACTCAAATCAACTTTGAAAGCTTTAAAATAACTTCTACCACTGGCAGGTACATTTTAAAAGTGGAAACATGAAATTTCAACAATTTGAACTCCTGGAAACTCATATCTTCATAAAAGAGTATATTCTTGATTTACATATTTGTGGCAGCAATCCAAAAAAGGCAAAGTATAGCATTAAAAATATCTCTTCCATTTTAAGTAAACTCCTACTGCCCTCCAGAAATATTACTTATATTCTTAATTGTTTCCTTACTTAGCATATGCTGGAGCCACCCAGTATGGATTCTCCTCTGCTTCCTTCGCGTGACGTAAAATGGCCTCTCGAGGGTTGCTGTCGTCTGTCTTGTCCAGGGCAATGTTCTTGACTATATATGATGACAGGGTGACCCCGTGAGTCCCAACACGGCCACCGCGACCTGTGGCACGAAGAGAAAAATATTTAAGAAATATGCAGAGCCTGCAACAGTCATTTGACACAAAGAGGTTATTCAATGCTACAGGAAGGGTTTAACTTAGAGCTGTATTCAGGTGGGTGTTTTATCGATTATGTAACTCAAAGTAAGATGTTGTAATTACTAATTTTTTGCAGGCAAGCACTCCAGTGAGAAATCAATGTCTTAAAGTGCTGGACACTGCCCACACATCTACGGAGTAGTCACCACCCAAAAAAATACAAATCCAAATGAGTGTAGAACCAAAGCATGATGGCCCCTTTGGCATCCGACAGTCCAAAATGATTATGTCTAGATTACCTGCTCCTGCTACTGGAGGTTCAGGTTTGTGAGACTTCATGGGGTCCAACCTATCCTTCTCCAGCTGTTTCCTCGTGCTTCGTTGTCGTGGTTCGCGGAACATCGGAAGCGCATGGGCTGAAGGAGAACCACAGTTTGGAGAAAATTAAATCTTACAAATACCATTTTCTTTTTAACATTTTAAATACAAAGAGTTGGATTCTTTCTTGCAATGGAACAGGCGGCAGGAGCAGCCTCCTGGTAATCCCATACCCAAACAGTGGTTTACTGAGTGGTACTTTCAGGGATTTCTTTCTCCTCAGTTTTTCAAAGATGAAAACAGCCAGATATCAAAGTTCCTTCAGGCAGGAGCCTCTCATCTGAAATACTGTTTGCACTGTTTATGCGTATTTCATTCATACCTCTGTCATTCAGTCACATTAGCATTGTGACCAACCAGTTACTCTTTTCTGAACTTCCCATGTTTCTACAGCTTTCTCATATTCTAAGAGCATGACAAGGCACTTGATACATTCTTGGACATGACGAAGAGTGGAGCGGAAAGCCCTCAGTGATTCCAAATGTAATCTTATGCATATGAAGTCACAATCACGTTCTTTCTTAAACAAAAAGATTAATCACCATTGGAAAAATATCACAACTGAGACAGTCTGGCTAAATTGTCAGGATTTAAAACTTCTATTTCCTCATAAAAGTGCTATCTTAAATCACAGTAATGGCTTTGATCCACTCAGACAAGAGACTCACTAGTCAGCAACAGAGAAATACCATGTAAATGTGGTTTCTCGCACATGAAGAAAACATGGGTTTTTTGCAGCCAGGTTTAGATCTCACATGCAGGTGTGCTCATTGCTGCTGTTTGCAAAATCTGAGAAATTGTGTAGCTGTCAAATTGTCCAATAAAGACAAAAAATAACCAAACAAATCTTAAATTTAGGAATATCATCTCTGTATTGAATAAAAGAAACCATCAGGCAGTGTTGAGTTTTCAGCTTATTTCTGTAAGCCTGTTCAATTTATTAGACTAAGTGAGGTCACAGCGAGGTGACACGGAGCAGATCTTTGGAAACAAATGTTTAAGTTTTATTTTTGCAGATTTCATTAAGTATGAAATGCCAGGGACAATTTTCTGGCAAGCACTAAGCTTGATCAGTTTCCACAGAGCATCTGAGGTGACTAATGCACAGATCCAAGCCTTTGGATTTGTGGAGTCAAGGTTGTCTAAGAGAAAACCAGGCTGTGTATTCCTGTGTTTTAAAAGTGACACTTAATCCCTTAAAACAACATTCCTGCATTTTAAGCAGCCATTATAGGCAATTCTGATATTAAAGAGCAACAAGAAGTCTGAAGGAAAACAAAAAAAGACAAAAGGAAAAAAAGAGGGTAAAAAAAGCACAGGAGAAGGAAAAAAGGAGTCAGTTGACTTTGCAAAAGCACTTTGGAGATCTTCAGGTCTTCCCAGTTCTATTCGTAAAGTTAAAAGACAGACATCTAAGATCTGAAAAGTTTCCAAAATATGCAAAAGAATTAAAAATTTGCTAAGCAAATCCTTACAAATTTTTCTGCATTGCTGCATATGGAAGAATCCTTTTTTAGTTTCAAAATGATGTGGAAGAAACAGTTAATCAGCCAGAACACAGTGATCAAATCCTAAAGATTTGCATAATTTGGACCTAAATCTTTCAATGACCTTTAAAAACACCATTGAACACACAAGTTCCACTGAGTTTTAAGCAGAATTTTCTTTAAAAAAATCACGGAAGTTCTTTCGAGTATAAACACTAATGACAGTGCACACAAATCACTACAGTGAAGGATGTTGTAAGGATGGATTAAGAGCATCCAGTGAAGATAAACAGCCTGGATCTTTGGCAGTTGCTACATAAGTTTACCCCCAAAATCTGGAGCTGGATATCTGCAGCAGTAAGGTAGGTTGGAGACACTCGTGGCTGGAAAGTGCCCAAGACGGGAACCCAGAACCAAAGTGCCTTGATACGGGTCTAGTTACCAAGATTGCCCGAACTTTCTCATTCTAAACCTCTTTTTCTTATTATGCTGCCAAACAACTTCTTTGTTCTAGAGAAACGGCTTTAGTATGTGTAAAGCCAAAACTCCTAGAAATCAGAGCTGAACACCCTGGAACTGGAAAAGGATGAAGAGAAGCAAGACACCTCAACTGAGTGACTCATTTCACATGAGGAAACACTACATAGGGCAATGCTAATGGGGAGGGTCAAGATCTCTCAGTTAATCCCCTCATTCCATTGTAAAATTTGTCATTGGGCAAAAGCAGATCATTAAACATTTTATTGTAGGAATGGTAACTATTTCTTATGCATTCACGATCCTTACTATGAACATAAGGTCTTAAAAACCCCTAAGGCTAGGGATAGTTAAGCTATTTAAAACCCTAAATAACTAGGGCAAGTTATACATTTTGAAAAATCATTTGGTATTTCTTCAAGGCCTATCTCACATCTCTGATTTTGTCACTGGTACTGCAAAGTGGCAAAACTCTTCCTAAACCCATCTACACTCCGCAATTAAGTCATAGAAAACTGAAGATTTACAAAAGCTCCAAAATTTTGGAGGCTTTCAGGAGCACCCCCATCAAGAAACCAACCACTATTAACAATTTTACAGAGCATACAGAATACAGAATATATATGCTTTTCTGGTTGTGCAACGCTATAAAAAATTTTTATGAAGCACCAGTATATGACACCTATGATCAATGATTAATGAAAGACTGTTTTTTAGAGGAGAAAAAATAAAGCTAAATGATCTGCAAATAATTTCAAACCTAAGAACGAGCTAAGCATGCTGCTATAAAGATATGTTTAAATTTCTTACGTGTTATAATGTAATCCTGTGTGAGAGTCTCTGCTTGTCTCTCTTTTCGTTTTGTTTTGACCACGCATAATTTTGCTCCCCTAGGAGGAAACAGAGCAGTTCAGTTAGTCTGTTTATATCAAACAGAAACCAGTTTTTATTCAAGACAGTCTCAACAAAATTATACAGCACTCTAAATATTCATGAATGTGTGTATCTTTGCCTGTTCATGCTCATGTGAAGGACGGTAAAGAGATTATAGTGTTTCTGTTACAGAGTGGTTTATATGACGTGCAGAAATAAGGGTAGAAGATTCATTTCACACTCCATTTGTCCACAGTCCTTTAGTGCGCACATTGGAAGTGCTGCTCTCCAAACCTGGGCACTCATCTGCTCCTCATATTATTCTTCCTAAGCAGCAGAGGCGGCAGTTATCTAACCAGAGGTGTCTGTAACACTGAGGCAGGAAAGACTGCATAAGCCTGGCTGCAGCAAGATTGATTGAAAACAGTGGTATTTTCCTCCTCATGGTAAATATCAGGAAACAAACCAGGCACAAAACTGCACTAGGGCTCTGCGGTCCAAACAATGACAACCAACCCTCTTGTTCTCTAAACTGCCAAAACCAGAAAAATTGAACTTATTTCTGATAATCTTGTAAACCGGAGTTCATCTTCACCTCTAAGTGCTCAGGTGACAGTAAGTATCCAGAAAACACGAACTGTAACGCAGTTTTGTTTAGGATGCCAGCAAAACAAACATGGTGCATACAGGGGAAGCACACCTTATTTATCTCACTCAGTATCAATGAATTGTACTTCTCCTCCTGGCTGACAGGAAGGAAGCATGCCCCAGTTCTCCAGCCAGTCCAGATGGCAAAATAAAACTGATTGCAAGACAAGTATTTATAGGCTACTTAGGCCCTCTTCATCTTAGGCTAGCAAGTCACTTTCTGGTAAATCAGTACCACCTTTCCCTTAGATGTACAGGCAAAATCCACACATGATAAATGAGGGTGGTGGAGAAGACTAGAAGAAAGTTGGAGATGTGCTTCCTCGGTTTGCACTTTGTCAAACTGGGTCTTCCAGTATTACTTCACCAGCACTGAAGTTTGATGCTTCTAAACAAAATTTTTACTTCAGGAAAAAAAAAACAAACCATTAAAAAATTATGACTAAATACAATAAACAGCCATTCAGTAACACTTCCTCGGCAACCTCCAAGAGACAGGATGAAAAGATTTTTACTGCAGATTTCATGCAATTAAAAAATGAAAGCATTTGTAAATTCAGGTGCAACAGGAAAAGCCCAGAGGAAAAAGTGCCAGTTTTCATAAGAAAATATTTTGGGTTATTTTTTCTCTTTCTACTGTTGTTAAATAAGTATAACTCTACAAAACAAATGTTCCTAAAGCAGTTTTTCTCATTTCTTAGTACAATCATTGAATCACAGAATCTGGGTAAATTTGAGAAAACAACCATTATAAAACACTATTACATACCTCTGGCTTTTGACAGGATCATAGTACACTTTGGCTAAACCATTTCCAGTACCAACCATGATCTGGTTCAGCTTGGGATGCCAAAGGCAACGCACAACACTCTGAAATAGAGTGAAATATTGACAGTTAGTTGGTCACTCATCTGGATCTTAGAAATAATAGTCACATTGTCAAAGAGTGCATCACACTGTAGCAGGACCAAGCTTGAGCACATGAATGAGCATGTGAATACGTGAATGAATTAACTCCAGAGTAGAATACAACATAAAAGAAGTGACAACATAAGGATGTAGGCAGGGAAGGAAGTAAAAATTGGTGACAGTGTGATAACCAGTGGTTTCCACAGACTATCTGCTGCCAGGGTCTTCATGGGCATAACAAAAATAGAAAGTTAAAGTGAGATTTGAAAGAGAACAATTAAGTGCTTCAGATACGATATAGCGATTCAGGCCATCATGACTTTTGTATTCTTATTTTTAATTCTTAATTCTCCTACTTCATTCATCACTTTATTTGTTTTTTCCCTTCTTTCATGCTGTTGACCTTTCACTTGCTGACTGCAGAAACAGAAGAGATGCTGATTTTCACTCTTGCTTCTTTCTTCTCCACAACACTAAGAACTTGGTATTTGAAGCCAATGTCTCACAGTACTGTCACCCTTCTCGTCAGCAGTGAAATTAATTTTCAGACATTAAGAGTATTGTTCTACATGTGACTTCAAATCTCCATGTGAGTACTGTTTTCAGTCTGATTCAGCAGGCCAGCACAGAAACTCTAAGACTCAAACGTCTGACTCCAGAAAGCCAAAGTGGGCACAATCTGCCACAAAGGACAACACATCTCATCAAGAACACAAAAAAAAGTATCTATTTTTGACAGACAGTAATTCCTTAAATGGATATTGTCCAAGGCTGAAGTTGGTTTGTGCTCCTCATGTAATAAATGTATTCAGAGCTAGCAAGATGCATTATCCTGTTAGTATTTCATGGAACAATGCTCCCTTTTCTAGCCTTCCCCTTCTCCCTCCACTTCCCATTGCATGTTCCATACTATTTCTAGTTTGGTCCAGACTCCACTTTTTTGATGCTAAGAGGCATGTAACATTAAAAATATTGAAAAAATTCTGAAGTCCATTCAGCCATCATGAATCAGAACTTCATTTTACCACAAGATGATGCACGACATTCTCCTGAGCTATTTTTTCTGCTTTGCATTCTCTTTGAAGAAGAAAAACTGAGTGAGATGAAGTTTCATTAATCAAACTGCCATTCTTTTCAAGGTTCCCCAGCAAAGCATCCTCCTTGTACATACACACAACATACAACATTACACCTTCTCATTTACTTACAGGTACAAATAAACCTGGTTTGCTTATTATAAGATAACTACAGAACAATATTTTTAGAGGTAAATCTGAAGTACACAATACAGGGTTGCTAATAAGTTGTTTGATTTAAGTAAGAGTCTTACATACTGTTATGTAATGCTCAAAATGCTAAAGTAACTCTAAAACACCAAAGCTAGTAACAAGCACTGAAGGTCAAAGGTGGGTGGCCTTTTCTTTTATTAATATTTATTGCATGTGGTTAGCCAGGCTTTTAAAACTCTGTAGTTAATGTGGTTCTCCACTTTCTACTGTCAAGTAAATGTATTTTATAGCATGGTAGTGGATACCAGCCAACAAAAACAAGCCTGAGACAGTGTGGCTCAGCACTGATGGGGTTTGCTGAGTTTCTAACTTGTCAAACATGCACAGCACACTTAAAACCACCATGGCACGTGCTACAGAGCAGGCAAATGAAACTGCCGTTTAAATGTAGCCCTATAAATCTTCTGAAACCGTAAAATGTCCCCAGAATATAATTTGTTAAAAACTAAACAAACTCAAGGTCTGAACATGCAAGTAATTTTATTAATCCACCAGCACATAAACCTACTTTATAAGAAATAATAAAAACTACTTATGTGGTTTTCAGATTATTTTAGAAACTGACAATACTTCAAAAATACCAAAATATTGAATCCCCGAACTATATCCTAAAAAAAATTCCCAACCATATAATCCTAAAGAAGTGAAAATTCTAATAAATTTTACAACAAAGGGATTGTTGTAGGCAATCTCAACACTGGGAGGGAAGGATAAGGAGAATCTTTATCACACAAAAATAATTAACACTTAAAGAGCATTTATTCTGTGATGCCTCTCACTTCTCAACTGCTTCCACCTAGAATAACTCAGGTAGAAATCTTTATCACTGGAAATGCTAAGCATCAAATTCCTTCTCAAAGAAGGTACTACCTCCCAGCTCTCCAGGCAAGTAAGTGTGTTAACTGCAGACAAAGAAGTGTTCTCCTGCCTTTGCCTATGTGTGCATGTAGGTAGGTACCCACCTACTGACACAGAATTTTACACAACTCTAGAATGGTTGCAGTTGGAAGAGAGCTCTGGAGATGACTAATTCAACCATCCTGCTCCAAGCATGGTCAGATACTACAGACAGCTCAGGATATCACTCTGTTTGTTTTTTAATATTTCCCAAGATGTAGATTCGACAGCCTCTTTCAGCAATCTGTTTCAATGTACCACCAGCCCTACCATAAAAAAAAACCAATAACCCAACCACAAATCCCAAATCATTTTCTTTTGTTTAAAAGAACAAAAAACTATGTAGATTCTGAGAATGAAAAAATTCCAGGTCATAGCTTAGCAAACGGAAAATGTCTTGTAACAAATATGAATGATAAAATGCAGAATGTATCATCACATAAACATTTTTAACATTTGAAAAAAGATTTCTGTGATGGCTGAATGTTTTGGACACTCTGCTTTTGGAGCAGGAAGTCCTGGAAGACTGTCATAAAAATCCTGAAACTAATTTTTCCGTAGACTGATGTGGCCAGCTTTGTGATTATAAGAATATTACAAAAGATAATTACTAGTAACGATTTAAAAGCTGTTTTGTACTTTTGCTGTGGCAAAAGCATTAAGTTCCTCAAATGAAATCAATCTGAAAAGTCTTTGGCAATGTCTATTGCATATACAAACACAGTAGCTTGCATTGGGAAATACTGGGAAAACATTGTGAAAATATTTTTGTGAAGACAGACAGGGAAAATATTAAAAATATTACCCAAAAGAGAAACACTCCAAATTTACCTTCTTGATTCTCACTGTGATAGAGGTTAGAACAGATTCAGTGGGTGTCACCGTCAGCAGGCAGCTCTGGGGTGATTCCCAAATAGTCTCACCCCTATCAGTCTGTTCTCACTGCTGTGTTTCCCTTTGAATCATATAAGCAGAGTTGCTGCTGCAGGTAAACAGTAAACAACACTAAATAATTTCGGTACTGTGAAAGTAATAGTGCTTTGCCAAGAGTTAACAGTTGTGTCTCTAAATGAGAAACTGAAGCCTCATTTTCTGTAACACAGAATGGGACATTTATTCTGGCCTAGGAATACATCCCTGTGTTTAACAGGCTCAGTGAAGAATAACCAAAGCAGATTTGTCAGCAAGCAAAAGCTAATTACCTCAACTGAAACTGTCCAGAGCACTTGGGCAACACCCTGACAGGAGCGAACAATGCAGAGAAGGCTTTTTAGAAGGTCAGCAAGAAAAGATTTAAATGATTTGTGGCATAGGAGTGGAAAATTTACCCCCTAAGATGAAACCATGAAGCTGGTAAGGTCGTAAAACTCCAGACTGATGTCAAGGACTGGAGGAATTTTCCTGGATCTTTGCTTATAAAGATGGTTCGAGTCTGCAGCAGAGAAGGCAAAATTCAGTTCCCTGGCCCACACTTCAGATAAAACCACTCAGTTTTAGCGTGTGAATAGAGCCGATCCAGGATGGGAAGATCAGTCTCAGAGGGGTCAGTACAGGTTGGAGGCAGGAAAGAGAGGTTAATAATTTCCAGTAAGGGGAGACTATGAATGGTTAGAGATCACACATCAGCAGTGATTATGCGGATTGTGGGAAGCTTTGGAGAGGATGCACCGTGATAAAACACATAAAGAATGAGCTAATGCAGCACATGTTCCTAGCTCCTATGAATTATAGAGCACATATAGTCTTCACATAAATGTTACATCTTAGACCTAAAAGATTTTTCTGCAGCATTCCAGAGCCTAAGCAGTCACTTAATCTTACTAGTATCTTTTGAATCTACCAAAATGTGAGGTTGCCCATTACGTAACAAAATAACAAGAACATTTATAAAGAATGTCTCTTGAAAGCATTATTCACTTCTATCCTCTTTCACTCTGCTGCAAAAGATAAAGGGAAGATTCAGGTTTCTGTCCATCACTGCCTTCTTGCATTCCTATACTAACATTTTACATGTCTGTGAGCTGATCTTGTATGAAAGCATTGATTTTTTTAATTTGGTGCATTTCAGCTGAGATCCAAAAAAACCTCACTAACTTTTTATGTAAACAATCCCCGTGGAAACAGTTAATCTTTTTCTATTAGCAAAATTTTATTAAACAGACATGTATGTGTGTACGCATATGAAGGTCATAATTGCAACAAGACTGGCATGAAAATGATTTCACCATTTTCCAAAAAATTCCAAGAACTTTCATATTTTTGACATAAACAGGAATCACCGTACACTTCTAGAGCACTTAGGTCCACAAGACTGTATTCTCTCCTTGCTACTGCAAAATGAAAAGTAAATTAGAGGGGCCATATTTTATAGTGATGTTTTAATTTCTTTTCCCTCCTTCAGAAGGTCTTAGTGCTTCTCAGTTAGGCACTGTTTTCTTTGGAAAATACCCTTTCTCCCTAAAGACAGTTAAGTTTTAAGATTAAGTACCATGCAATTATCTTTGAAAATGAACATTTCACGCAAAGTGTCTTTTCAGATAACTCATGATAATATATCAGCTTTTTCAAGTTAATTAGTAAAGCTGCTTCTGCCATGCAGGGAAGAGGAAAGAAAAACATGCTTCCATATCAGTTATGCAGTCTTGGAATAAACACTTTCCATTTTTCTTTCTTTTCACTTCAGGTACACACTTTCACTCTTCTCTGATTGTTCTTTACTTTCAACTGGCTTATACATTTGCTCCGAAACACCAGATATAACTAATCAGTTAAGAGCAGCTATCAGATCTTTAGGCTAAGTTCACTAAATTAATGTCTCCTCCCACAGCTCTTAGCGCAAACTATGTAAATGAAAACACTGACAACAAATCTGCTTTGCAAACTGCATCCATCTACTTCCATCCCTACATGAAACTACCCGGAGAAGGTGGAAATCTCTACTGAATGATGCTGACATACAGCTAATACTCATACTTGCCCTGTACTGAATGTGCAGCCAACACATTCCACCTGTAAACAGGGAAAACCAAAAGTGATCTTCCAAACAGCCACTAGAAAAAAATACTGCTAATTCCACATAAATACTGAAAATGGAAAGGAAACACGCTAATCCTAGGTTTTCACACATCTCTAACCTATGAAGGAAGAATTCATGAGCATTTGATGTTTCTTTAAAAGCGTTACAATCTAGATGAAGTTCAGTAACTCCATGGTGAAGTTGCTGATGTTTTGACAGTTGTTGGGAAATCAGGTGCAAGTAAGAGAGCGTAGGCTTCACTCTCAGCTAGCACAAGCCTTTCAAAGAGTGGCAGGCTTTTCTCTTGCAAATTGCCTACAGTCATAAAGCCTTAAATCAATAGAAATGAATGCAAAAGCAACACATTATCTCCTACTTTGCTATTGGCAAGGTCAGAAAACAAGAGATTAAATGTTCCAGTGCTTTAGAAGAAGACAATAAACACCCACGGAGGGAAGTGAAGAGTTTAGGTGGGACTTGTTTCATCATACTTAACATGTCTACACTTCTAATCTTTAGAGGTCTATTCTTTAAATGCCTACAAATATCTCCCTTTATAGTTAACAGAGAGAAATAAGCATTTTACAGTGGACTTCAACTAACCTATTTTAGAGATCTATTTTAGGATGAGATAAAATCACAGTCTGAATAAGTTTATTTTTCTCTGTTGATTAGAAAAGGAGCCTAGGGTGACTGGATCAGCTGTAGACATCTATATTTGGTCAGGTGAATCCCTACAGCCTACAGTGGCCAAAATAGCCATACAAGAAAAACAGAAAACTAATGAGGATCTTTTACAGCATGTTGTGCTACTTAGATAAAACTCCACAGTTCAAGATAAAGAATCCTGGCACTCATATTGAATACTGCTAGTGCAGAAAGAATACATCAGATACAAACTTCTAAAACTGCCCAACAAATCTTGAAAACTTAGCTTCAAAGATCAAGTCTAGCTCTGGAGATACTTAAAAACTGAATAGGTGTTAAACAGAAAAAACTCTATGTTTGCCTTTATTGCGTACCCCTTTCCTAACCTATAATCTAATAAATAACTCCTCAGAATCCGTTCTGAAGCTATACAACAAAAAAGTGAAAGCAAGAGCTGCTGCCCTAAGAAAATATTTTTGGTCAGGAGAAGAAAAACTTCAACAAACCTTCTCTCTTTCCTATGTGCAAGTTTTGCTTCAGTGGCTGTGACGGTATGTGATGGGCTCTGTTTGAACAGTGCTGCTTGGATTTGCTGCACTTGGCTGTCCAGGCAGCCAGATAAGTGACATGTCAGCAGGGAAGGTAGCAAACACATAAAACGATATTCTGACCATGGTCATGGATTCTGTAAGGACAGGTGACCCCAGCAGTGGCTAAGTGGGGCTTTTCTGACTGAACTGAGTATCTTAAATGTAATCACTACAAATTCCAGTCTTTCTGAAAAAAGTCTTGCCTGTCAAAATCAGTGCAAGTATGCATGCAACTAGTTTAATTAGCACATCTATTCTGTCTTTTTCCTATAAAAAAAAAACCCGAACTACAAAGTATTTACAGTGAAGAACTGCTTGCAGTATCTTTTAAATGCACAGGAGTTCAAAATGTAATAAGTAGTACTACCTAGGAAGCTTATAATAAAAAGCAATTACCTTCCAAATTAACATAATCTGTTACCTAATATTACATTTGTATTTGAGAGGGGTAAGCAATTTCAAACTTGGGTTGGGTAGAGGGATGAAATCTCAGTATGGCCTTTCAGCTTTGTCTTCCACTGCTCTAGGATTTGCACATTAAGTCCTTCTGACTTTAGCAATATGTCTTCCCATAAGAGAAGGGAAATGTACAAAGTTACTTCAGGAAAAAAACCTCCATTTATTTAATAGAGTTTCTACATCTTTGAATAAAACATCAAATGTTTAGATGCCAACTGGTGAAGACAGCTTCCCACTACCACAAGATTGTTCCCCATTCCTGTTTGGTTACTACTGCTTTTAAACAACTTCTGTAATTAGGAAAGATATTAAAGCTGGGGCTCTCAAGCTTTTCCATTTTATAACAAAAGTGTGGAACCATTTAGAAACTTCAAATATTTAGACTGCTGTGAGGTGGATACAAATCTAGTCTTTGTACAAATTTTCACAGACACGTTTTATGTGGCTCACAGTTTTCACGGACCAAGAAAAACTCTACAACTTTTTATTTTAGACATCCCAGCAAGAATACATACACTATTTGAGAAAAGAGAGGAAAATGCCTCAAAATATACCAAAAATCTCATGATGAGGAAAGATGCATATGCATTCTAACTTATAGGCAGTAGAGTAATTCCTTCCTGTCTCAAAGATCTCAGTGCTTTAAAAGAAAAGTGTTACTTCTCTCAAGCACGGTCCATGAAGTTCAGAAACAGGCCCTAAAGACTTTTAAGCAAGTGTTTCAACACATTTTCACCCAAGATAACAAATAAGTTCTCTCCAATTCTAAGCAACTGGAATTTAAAGAAAAATTTAAATTCTAATCTGTAGGTAATAGCAATCTCACCTGTAGAAATACCATCATTTCTACACAATAATCAAAGATTATTGATAATGATGGTTGAAAGGTAGAATGGAAACTAAAAGCCACCAATAAACTTAAGCATTATAAGGAAATGCTTTAATATAGATAGTTCTTTCCTTCTCCTACTGTTATCTTGATTTCTCTGCAGATGATCTCCATGAAACATCAGCTACATTAACCACCTGCTGCCCTCCAAGAGCTACAGAATTTCTGCCTTTAGAATCACAGAGAGGCAGTGCTGCTCAGAGCCCATATCAATTCTCACTGCACACTCTGTAATCTCTTTTCACTGGTGTCCTAGAGCAACAGGGGTGATACAATACCCACCCACATGGCTTGCCATGCTGCTCTACCTGGAAAAGGCTGGTCTGCCTGCTGGAAGCACCAAAAGAGGGGATAAAACTGTGTAACTCTTATAAAACTGCTGTATTTTAAATAATAATAAAAAAGTTAAATAACAGACTTAGAAGTATGCCATTTTCAGATGTCTGCCAAGCCAAGTAACAAACACTTCCACTTTGTTTCTTGTTTTGAGCAAAAATACGGTTAACACTTACCTGTTCACACTATGCATACTCTGATTTAAAAAAAGGCTGCTCACATAATAAAAATGTACTAATATTATATTTTAAAAATCTACTGTAAACCCCAATTGCAAAAATCTTCAAGTTCAAGATTCCCCTGGAGCTCTTCCAAGGAAAAGAGCCAACTACAATAAATAAGGTGGGAGGTTAGGGAGTATCTACAATGCAGTGACCTGCTATCATTAGATTTAAAATACTCATGAGAATACAGTAGTGGAGGAAAGAATACTAATGTTTTTCCCTTGTGAAACATGACTCAGAAAATGTGTGGAAATATTCAATAGAAAAGAGACCAGAAATGGATAAAACTTACAATTGTCTATGTAGAAACCAGAGATACCCTAAAAATATTTTCAGAGGCCAATATTTTAAAGAAGGATTTCAATATAGAAAACACGGATAACAATGCTGTATCACTCACTACTTTCAATGTACAGCTATAAAATATATTTTTACAAGTGCATGGAGCCACTGAACAATACTTTCGTCTTCTGATGAATAAAAAGGTAACTTAATCAAGGTGGCAACCTGTTTCCCTCGTAACTACAACGTCGGGCATTTTCAAACATCTGGTCTGTTAAAATTACAGCCACACTTTTATCTCCATATATCATAAAACTAAGGCAGACAACCTTCATGTACACCCCCACTCCCCGTTACAGGGACAAAACCCTCACAGTTTATTACTCTTGCATACCTCAAACCTCTAGTGACAGCTCCCCTAAAACTAAGTACATGCTGCTCCAGGATACACAAAGGGAAGGACCACATCATCCTTATATATATGGAAGCAGAGAATAAAAATTTGCAGGTTACCACACCATAAAAGAAAACACATTCCCCTGGTTCACCTCTTATACTAGATTTGTTTTTTTGTCCACTTTAAAAAACATAGAAATTTACTGGGCTTTAAATATTGTATTTACTTACCTATTGTGGAAAATATGGATTTTCCTTTTAAATAAAACAAATGGCTTTTTTTAAAAAAAACCCCAAAACAGAAGTCGCATGATGATCTTTTCCAGAAGTTAAAAGAATTTATTTTTCTTAAATTCAAAAGCTTTAAATCTTAGTGAAATGGGCCACAGTGGAAAAACCCTTTACTATATTACTGCACCTCATAAATAGTAAATGATACTGTTTAAGGTCAAGGAAAGAAATACTGCAATCCTATATCAACTGTGCATAAAGGATGCTGGAAGGTTCATATTCCTTATTCCTTCTTTCCTTTTCACACTTTCATCTAAAAAGAAGCTTTATTTATAGCTTGTCTCAGAAGACCTTCCTGAAACATCCCTTAGAGGTATTCTCAGAAGTATTTAATAATTTAACTTTTGCTTATATTTGAGAAACTAAGAAAATACTGAAGAATCCTCCTAACAGAAATAGGTTTCCCAAAACAACTATAAATCTATGGTTTTGGATTGTTGTTTATCTACAAAAATCTGTGGGATATATTAAAAACTTGCACATCTCATTTTATAATGTACACAAACTCATTATCCTGGCTCATTTTAAAATTAAATTATTACTTAAATTTTCATTAAAAACTAGCAATTACTGTAACTATACAACTTCTTTTCTTTTTTTTTTTTTTCTGTCTCAGTGCCCATTCTTGTTTGGCAGTAACAGGGTGTAAGACTTGTCCTTTCCATATGGGGAAAATGAGTACTCTACTGCTGCCAAGATCAATCTTGTCTGTAATAAGGATAACTACTGGGTGATCTGTTGGAAGTAGCCAAATGAATGACAGACATGTGAGAGTGATTCAAGTGCCTATCCACAGCTATTTTAAATTAAACTGACACTGGAGGAAATGTTGTGTACCCAATTCTTTTTCCCATACACTAGGTATTTATAACTGGTTCCCATGAAGATCTCATGCTTGCATAACCAAAGAAAGAATTAGGAATAAACCCTCCCCAGCTTTCATCTGGCAGTGAAATTTCCCTTCTCTTTGAGACTGCAGTTACAGGTAGTCCAAAGATGAGACCTCATTCCACAGCAGCTACAGGTCTTCCTGCCTCTCATACTACCTGACAAAAAGAAAGTGAAATGGCTCCCTGAGTTTCTGGACATAAACTCTGTACCCCCATATTCTGCCACTATTGTTTTCTGACATCTGTTTAAGTCTTCTTATCCATGTAAATGGAGTGAAGAAAGGTTCTGCATGTAATTACAGGTATTTCAGATTAAATAAGTCTCTAATGCTCAAATTGAGAAAGTTTAATAAATGTATTTATTGTGAACATTTGAGGTGACAGTAGAAGAACCTTTCACAAATAATACTGTCAAGATAGGAGAGAAAGAGACAAAGACTATGAAAAGGCTGCACATTCATAACAGGATTTTTTTCAAGTTCCATTAAAAAGAGGGAATTCTGTACAGTTTAGTAAACATAACCATTGTCACAGTACAAAGCCCTCAAAATCTCCAATTGTACCTTTACACACTGAGGAGGAGCAAGGCTGGAGTACTGCACACAGAGCATCAGCTTCCTTACGAGAGTGGGAGAGGCAGGAGCTCCCACCCTGATGTAATTTTAATGTAATCTGCAGTAAGTAAAGGACCCTACCACAACTTGCAGCACGAGTGATTTCTCTCCTTGATAAACTCACGGAAATAAAATTCACTGAGTGCTATTAACTGCGAAATTCCTCTATCTGCATCAAGATATCTCAAGAACAGCAGTCACTGGAAGCAGAAAGGATGGTCAGAGAAGCACCAATAATTTTGCGTTTGTCCTGTTCACACCTCCTCCAGCAACTGGCCAGAGACAGAGCCCGTGGTCTCCGGCTCTCTTGACATTAGTTTTCTTCAAAAAGTATTGCTATTTATCTAAGAAGCTTGAATTCTACAAAAGTCTCAATGCCTACATGGTGGGATGGCATTCAGGAGTGGACACAACAACACAGCTGTTTAAGCACAGATTGTGGCCAAGAAAAAGATAAAAATAAAAATAAAAAACCACTAATACAAGAGGAAAAAAGCAAATTAATATTCTATACCCAGCCACAACAGCAGAAACTAATCAGACTGTTAGTCCATTACTAAAACCACGAGGTTTCACTCCAGCAGCTCTGAAACAGTAATAGATTTTCCCATGAAAACTTGAAAGAAAAGGTGAAAAAAGGTTTGTGTGGTATGATGGAAAGGAATGCCAGACACAGCTTTGGTCAAACATTCCCATTAAATATTTTCTCATTACCCACTAGGTTCACTCACAGGCCAATTTCACTGGCTATTTACCAAGGAGGTTTAAGATAATGTTTACTGCTCTTTACTGCTTTTCAATTTTCTAAGCTTGCTGGCATTTCCCTTTAAAAATCCTTGTGAAATTAAAAAAGTAACAAATGAATAGTTTATACTTTTTCTTCACAGTAGGTTTTCTGTTATTCTGATTATATGCATTCTACCACTAAACTGGTATACAATTGCCTTCAAAAAGTCTTACTATTTTAATTTTATATTGGAAATCAATTACTAAAGATGCCTTTTTTCTTTAGCAATATGGACTAAAACCAACTGAAATCACTGAAATTATTTCATTAGGAATGAGAGCAGATCAGGCTCTTTGCAGAGAGAGATACTGGTGTATTTTTGCTTTTATTACACATATAGCATAGCATAACTTCAGCTCTGTAATGCCTAAAACATCCCAAAATAGAAAGATTAAAATTACATATTTCAACACTAGGTAACATGCAAAATGTAAAGTATGACACTTAGTTGCAGAAAACAAACTGAAGCCTTAGGTAACACTGTGTGTTTATCTTTAATTACGCTAATGTTAAATGCTAACTGCTATTTTTGAGAGTATAAGGAAAAAATGGAAACTAGGAAAGCAGCCGGTAGAAAGTAATTACTGCACTGCTGAAAAAAATGCTTTGATAAAATACACACAAGATATTAATCTCCCAGTTTACAGACCAATGATCTTTCCAACAAACAGCATTTACTGCTTACAAAACATAAAAGCCAGCTTCTTGAAAATTCATTTGCTTTTAGCACGCCTTTATGCGTTTATATTTCATCTAACACAGTAATTTGAGAAGAACAAGTAAGGAACACTAATAAAAATGCCAAAAGATACAAACAGTAGAAAGACCTTGAAAAAATATACTGCTTTTATTTTGTAAGACCACTTATAGTAATTTTTCTTCTTTTAGATTCAGATTGATATGCTAAACTGTGTTTTTCTCAGATGTGTAGAGTTAAAGCTGTAAGCTAGACAGACTCATTGTACAGGTATTGGTAGTGCTGACTCACTGAAAATTATGTCGTAAGATTAGTATTTGTCTCAATTCTTCACCTATTATTTCCATTATTTTCATTTCCACTATATGCAAAGCAGAAGAATGACAGTCTCAAGTTTTGTAACTACAAATGAAGAAAACCAGCAGCACTAAAACTCTATAGATCAAAGTGATTTATTACAGTCTTAAAAAGTACCATATAAATATCAGCACCTATACAAATTTATAGTATAAAATTATGAACCTGCTTAGATTTGTACACATATTTAAAATTTTACTGTATTAGTGGCCCCAGTGAAGTTGCTTATTGACAGTTTCCTACTGTTGGTTCTCACTTCTGTGTCTCTTTAGCATTTTTAAGCAAAGAACAGAAATTTAGCTCTCAATTCTAAGAGAAACTGAGGGCAAACGGATCTTTTGTGGATTCTCCTGTAGCACTATCTATCTTAGCAGGTAAATAGACCCTTTATTTCCAAGACTTAGAAGACAAAGTTACCAAATGAAAATAGTATTTTCTTTGAATGCAAAAAAAGCAGAATTAGCGAGCAGAATTTCTCACTATTTAAGTGTTTTTGGACATACAGGATACACCACTGACAAGCTCCTCCTTCTTGCAGTGTTAGAGCTTAAGTGAAGTCTCTGCACACTGTTACTGACGTGACCTCTACTAAAAGGAGATGCCATCATGACCACCTCCAAACACTCATGTCTAAGGAGTTCAAATTCACTGTGAATGGAATTATGAAATTATTTTGTTTCCTGTGCCCACAGACAGGAGAGGTCCCACAAAAATCTACTTCTTGCCCTTCATCTTTAGTAGTTGTTTTCCTTTTCTCTGTCATGAAGTTTCAGAGGAGATACTGAGGCATTTAAGTTTTCTCTCAGAAAAAGGTTATAAATACTTGATTATAAGGCTTGTGTCAGAAAATAAAAATCCCCTAGAAATTCTCATGAGTTAAGTTTGGTTTGTGGTTTGGTATCTTCCACCAGAGAAGTTTTTTCCAGGAGAAAAATATAAAAGTCAATTTCTGCTGTTTTTGGAGAAATTCTTTAGTACTAAGTAAAGCTTCCGAAGTCATATAAAACCCCTTTGCATTTAGGTTATATGCTTATGATGAAAACAGGTATTTTTCTGCTCCAGGAAAAAACGTGTTTTCTGCTTTGATAAGAATTCTGCATTTTTAATTTGCAAGACGGCTACCACCAAAATTATAGATAAAACAAATCCATCCGTAAGCAGACTTTGCCTTGGGACGAACTAAAGGAGAAAGCAGGATTTGAAAAGAAAAGCAAACACAAAGGTGGATTCTGTATAAATGACATCCAGCAGAAGGAGGTTTGGTCTGCTGTGCTAGGAAAGCCTGTTGTGCTGGCTTAAAAAGAGTGCAGGAGAAAATATCCTGAAACAAAGTGACAAAATTGCTAATCTGACATACTGCAACAACTAAAGGGACATAAGCATACACTGACATACTTATCAATGGCAATTCTGTTCTAATTTCTCCCACTCCTGTTCGTTATTACCCTTAAGCCCACTTGTACATCACAAGAGTACAAGGATCTTTTCATCTATGGTATTGAGCCTTTCCCTTCTGTACGAGGGAACAGCTGGTCAGTTCAAGCCGTACACAGACCCTTCCGTATTACAGGTTCACAGCTTTAGATTTTTATAGTAACTGGTGAGAATAGTGTTTTTGATGGATTTCTTAACGATGCCTTCTTTTCGCCCCAAATTGTTGCATTTAGACAAGCTAGAACACATTAGTGGTTCTAGAGTAACCACTAATCTTGTCTCATAGACAAAAGGGAGTTTTGTCACCATAAGTTATTTCATCATAATACCTGGTGAAGTAAACAACATAAACATCTACATATTTTAGGATTTGTTCCTCACTTCGCAGATCTAGAAGGGTTCACAGAAATCCTTGAGAAATGCAATGCTAACACCAGAGCAGGGAAGTTCTACTGCTTAAACAAATTGTCCTAGGATTTTTTTTAATTGTTTTTTTAATTGAAACAAGAATTGCACCTATTCAGGTTACTCTAGCCTTATCTCTCAATCATGGAGTAGGAAAATCATAGCAGTGTTAGTAAGTAACTATTTGTGTAACAGGAAAGAAGCATATGAGTATGACTTCATTTTAAAGAGATGACTAAACTAAAATACATACCGCATCTGTAACTTCTATCTCATACAGCTTCTGGAAGGTCTCACGATAAAAGAAAAACAGCTTCCCACTGCCACCACCTTTCTTAACAGAGGTGCCTGTGACAAGGATTTTATCATCTGGGCTGAAACAACAATCTGTCCTGTTGAAAAAAACAAAGCATATCACTGGGCAGACACGTAATTAACATTGTCAAGAACTTATATATAAACTGCACTCCTTAAAACAATCTTTTCTACTTGTTAGTCCTTTCAAGACAAAGCTTGAAAAAGTCTTTTGTTAGCTGTCATTTATTGCTATAGTTATCAGTTAGAGTTATCTGTTACAATTGTTATTACAGTTGGGCACAGCATGTGCAAAAACGGCAGATTCAATAAAAATCCTCCTCTCAGCAAAATTCTCCTCCACTCAGAAGATTTGCAAGCTTTTCGATACCAGAAAGAAAAAAACAGTACTTTCAAATCTGGTTGTCATCATTAAGTAGAAAGACGTACTAGTCATGAAATCTGTTTCTGCTGACAATACATTCTTCAGTGACGCAAGGTGGTGTGTTTATACACTGGTCAAAAATGTTTTTCAGTTTACTTTTCCTCTGTGTTACTAATTGCAGTTAAGATTGAGCTGTCCATTACTTATCTTTCTAAGATTTTATTTCAAAATCACAAACTGTCCTTAAGGAATTTGGCTGTATTACAGCTATAGAAATGCAGATCAGACCCATAAAAATATTGAAAACAATGCTTAGCACTATGCAGTGAAATAAAGTCAGCACTTCTGACACGATAACCTGAATTCATACCGTGTACCTTCATGTTACGTCTACTTTTTCATTTAGCTCTTTTTTTATTAGTCATAGACTAAATAAGAATGAGTTTTACATCTATGTCTCACTACACACACATAAGGGCCTCCTCCTGAAATGCTGCTAATCTAATTAGACTTAAGACATATGAGACCGAAATATCACAAAAATAAGATCTTTTAAAGCAACACGAATCTCTAAAATAGACAAGAATTGTCCCTGCACAGTCCTCCTGCACAATTGTGGACCTAGTGACAACTGAGGATAGAAAGTCCAGTAGAACTCCTCCCCATTCAGCTAAAATACTACTGTTTCTGCTAGCTGGAATAAATTAGAATACTTACATCGGAAAGAAGCTGGGCAGTCCATCTGCTGAATTCAGAGGCTTTTTAAATTGTCTAATATCCCATGTCTTTAAAGTATCATCTCCTATGAAACAAAAGAGGAAAAGGTTAGCAATAAAGAATTCAAGTCAAGAACTTACGCACGTCAGAAAATTTCACCCTCTAATTCAGAGAGAAAGAGAACAAAATTATATAGTAGAAGCATCCAAAATGGGAACAATTTGGAAGCTTTTCATCAGTAAGTGACTATGACAGTGCAAGGTTGAGAAGCTCAGTATGCTGCACTCCAGTATATCAGAAACTTCTCCTCAATGGCTCAGTCCTTCCTATCAAGAACCACTATCCACAGTGGAATCAGATTCCTCAATCACCAATTTATTCTGTGTTTGTGAGCATTGATGCTTTGCTGCTAGGAGCAAATTTAACTTTCAAGATATCAAAAGAAATTAAAAATGTTGCCATGAATAGTCTAGACCAAACACTAAAGAAGTTTTATACGTGTGTTTTTTACCTGTCCTGAAAAAGCAATCAGGAAGAATGGAAAGCATATGAAAGTCTTCCCCTTTCTTTAGCAGGCAAACAGCAACAAACTGCTATCACAGTATGGAGAAGAGGCCCTGGAATCAGTCAGAAATCCTCAGCGAAGAGGGTGACGGGAAGTAAGTGAAACCATGCTTGCTATATATAACGAAACCTTTTCACCACACTACCTTTCGCCATAAAAGACAAAATCAAGGTTACAGCAAGACATTTGTAGCAATTATCATCTGTGTTTGATAAACATGGTGTGACTGTAGGGCAGTAAAAGTTAGGCTGTTTATCCCTTTTTGAAAAGTTATGACATATTAACAAAGTGAGAACAGGGGTAAAAAAAGAGATTAGTTAGTTATTGTCAGAGACATCTACATCTCTGCTCTGATCGTCCTTCTGGAACACATATTTCCAGCATGAGATGAGATACAGAATTTGAGCTTTGAAGTACCTCACTCAAGCACCTAGACACGTCCTAGCAATTGACAGCAGTGCCTCAGCACTTTCAAGGGTAAAAAGAAGGACATTTAAGCAACAGTTCTCTTTAAAAATATCCAGAGATTAATTTTAGATGAAAAGTTACAAAATCTTCCTGACCTAGGAGGCAAGATCTGTTTCCTTCCAAAGTACAAATCTTACAGGGAAGTAATTTGGTTATCTACAAGTATTTTGTGGATTCATAGCCTTTGAGCTCAAGAGCTCAAAGGAGGCCTTGGAAATAAAATGTTTTTAAAAGAAGTAACAAAAGAAATCAAGGCCAGCAGTGCCCTTTACAGGGAAAGCAGTAATGTGTGGCCTCGTACATCATGTATGTTTATATTAAAGACTAGGATAACTCCTTACTACAAAATATTTTTAAGAAGTGGACAACTGAAATAAATGATGTCTAGAGCAGAGTATATTTCTGTTCATTGGGAAGCTAAAAAACGACAAGAAAGAAAAATGTTGAGTCCCTGTTTTGGGAATATCTGTTTTCTTATTGTTTCCCAGTAGACTCCATCCCAAGTACTTCAAAGCATTTAGTCTTGTAAAATGAGCCCTCCCTTTTCCCTCCCAGCCCTCAAGAAAAAAAACCCACTTATCGTCGAGATGTTACATCTAAAGCACCAGCACTTTATAAATGTATGCAAAGGACACCACTTGGCCACTTTGCAAATCTCCTGGATAGGGACAGATCTACAGCTAGCAGCCAAGGCTGTTCTGTTCCTAATGGAATGAGCCTTGACATGATCTTCAAGCTGTAGTCCTGCCAGGTTTTAGCAGGAGCAATGCAGTCAGACATGTAGTTATAGCTCCTTTGCTAGCAAGAAAATGTAATGGGCTGGTTAAAAAATTCAGAAGACTCTAGTAGGACTCAAAGTTGTGGTTGATTTCAAGTCAATACTGTCTTAAACTGGACAGAAATAGAAGAGTAAGTATTTGGAAAGGGGAAAATGCTAGTAGAATGACTTGCTAATGCTGTGAAACTTTACTGTCATTAAGAATTTGCTCCAATCACTTTTCCTAATTGAAATTATCAGTGTGCAAATGCAAATTGGTTCCTAAATCTAATTTGCATTTGGAGTTGAAATCATTGTCACTAAGATCACAGAATATTAACTTTTGTCAGCACCAAGGATTTTTTCCAGTAGCATCCTTCTATTGATGCTTAGGAGGCTTCTTTAAGCAGTAGTGATCTGTTTTTAATTACTTTATACATGAACAAAAATAGTTATTCTTAAACAAAAGCATATAAACAGAAGTTGTGCAGTTCAGTGTGAAGCATTCAAAATAGTCTACTCAGATCATTCAGTATTTTTTCTTGATGGCAGACTTCTCCAGGGCCTGGCAGGATTACTTAAAGCTTTTATAGCATTTTCAGTAGCATTTCAAATTCTATTTTTTGCCATTTTAATAACAAGGATAGCAATAAACAAGACTGACATAATCAGGTCAGACACCATTATGCCAATGGTACTCAGCAGTGGATTTATCAAGAGGTAACAATTAGGTCCTAGAAAAACAGTCTTTGGTGAGCAAAGATAGGCATTTTCCAAATGTCCTTTAGTCAAAATAAGGCCAAAGCACTAATACTATAAAGATTTTATCTGATTTTTTTTCTTTTCTTTTCAGAAGGTACTGACCACGAAGACAAGCACATGAATGCGAATAGGCCCAAAAGAAGCAAAAGTGCTGCCAGGAATTCACAAAGCCTACAGTCAGCAGCACTCTATTTAAAAAGAGGGAGTCCTGTGTTGAAAGCTTGATGATAGAAATTGTTCGCAGAGATCAATGATGGAAGAAAAGAAACATAGGAAATGGGAATTTTAAAAAGTTACAGCTTAGGAAACACATAGCGTAACAAGCTTACCAGAACACATTTATCAACTCCGAGCCTTTCTGTGAAGGCTTATACTACAGATGTGAGAGACACCTTACGGAACAAGGTACAGGCTTCTGCATTCTGTACTGGTTCTGCAAGAGGAGCTGCAACAACTACAGAACAGCCTTTGGAGGCATCACAGGTTGGGATCAAAGCCAAAGATCTCCTGAGGGAAGTCACAAATCGAGGAATCTACACCTACATTTGGAACAGTTCTCAGCATCCATACCAGCCCGATCAAATACTTAAGCACATCACCCTCTCTAAACATACGGAATTAACATATGAACGTAAGGATACTAGAAGACTTTCATAAAGCCATTTCAGCTCCAAGCGTTGCAAATAGCTGACTATGCCTATTAAAACTAGTAAATGCATTTTTGGCATTGTTAGAATGAATACCAGCGTTCAGCTCCTGAGAAATATTACTTGACAAAAACCCGTTTGATTTTTAAAATGCTAATGTTTGGATTTACTATGAAGAGCAATATGTTATTACACTGCACAAAACAGAAAGTCACTATACATGCTGCTGCATAACCCTTGAGCATACCAGGTGTTTCTAACTTTTAAACCAATTTCAAAATGAAGAAAGAAATACAAGCAAAATGGAAAAAAAAAGACTAACAAAAAACATCAGAAGTCAAAAAAAGATTTTTAAAATCTTTACAGTATGACCCCAAGTCCAATCCTAACTCTTATCTCTCCCCTGCTAAACAAAGAAAATGCTCCCCAAATACTATCCTTCATGGTTTCAAGCACACAGAAATATCACTTTCTTAAGTTTCTGTCAAGTTACTAATATCCAACAAGAGTAAGACTGGAAACTTTCATAAGCAGCTCCTTAGGTTTTCATTTTCCCTAGTGCCTGCAGCTGAGCCATGCCTCATCTTCTTATATCCAACACAGAATCTACATCAGATGCAGGAAAGTCCATCAGGCTTTCAATGAAAGTTCCCATGCCCCAAACAACTATCCTCTCTTTGATCCTCAGCACTTGGCAGGTGTGTTAATCTACGAATGCTGGATCCACATCTGCTTTTGTTGGTACAGATCCAAAGCAATACTCATATTAAAGCACTAACCAAACAAGTCAAAATAAGGTATGAATCCTCCTTACTTTCTAGCATAGTGCACACAGAGCTCTTTTTTTTCTTTCAATATGCTAGACAAAGGTAGCACTTTTATCCACACTGAGTGGCCAAATTTCTGTGCAGTCCTACATTCTGCAAACAATCAATCAACATTTTATACAGCTTAGAGCAGAGTGTGGTAGATAAAACCTGAGTAAATGAAAGTCTGTTTAACACGAGACAAAAACTGGAGACAGATGAGGAAGAGCAGGCAAGTAAAAGTGCCACATGCAATAAAAATAAGAAAAGGTCATTTATGTGATCTAGATTTATAAATGTGAAACAGGAGAGAATTTACATAAATGGAGGTCTCAAGACAGCACTAGTGAATCCCTCACTAAGTATTAGCCTTGTTTGCCGATATATTTAAAAGCACACCAAGGTTTATCCCTAAATTTCCTGAAGTATGCCTGTGTGAATTTTTTTGGGGCCACTGGCAGACAGACGCAGCGTTTTACTTAGTGCAGGATGGAAAGACACACAGTTCACATACTTTCCAAGCAGGAGAAGGTTCACACTCAAAAAGAGTCTGGTTCAGTAAGGACAAAAAAACCTTGAGAGCTTTTACCTCACCACTTATAACCCATTCATGATGGGTACAGTGACTCCAGAACTCTGGATCCAGGACCCTGAACAGCAGTTATGAAACAACACAAGTGCCATTAGCGTCCATATGCCTAGGGCCTTCAAGGATAATGACTACCAAGGCCTTACTCTGAAAGATGCGTTCTGGGAAAGACCACTTGGAATTTTTGAAATGTAGCGAGACGCACAAAGAATCAGTGAGACAGCACCCAATATCATTTGCATTTCACTGTATCGATGTGCACCGGTCAGACACTCTACCCCCTTCAGGGACAGGGGCACAGGGAGGACGCAAAGAAAATGCAAGCTACTTGGCTAGGAAACACATTCACTGCTTCAGAGATTTTTAAACTATGAATATCTCTATTCTGGTATTTTGTGTATGTAATCTCATTCTGTCTATGTACCAAACCGACCAGATGTCCTAAACATATGTTAGGCACAGCGTTAGCCAACACTAATGTATACTGCCTCTCCCTAGGCCTGTTTATTTGGCCTTGGGGCAGTGCTAATGCATACACAGAGCTTCTGGTTACAGCTGTTTTCCATCCAGACAGCTTGGCTTGTATGCCTGCACCTGCCTGCAAAACATTGGGTAGACAAATCTCTGCATGAAAAGTTGTCTTCAACAGACACCATCCTATCCCAGTAATGAAGTCAATGAGTCCTCAAATACATCTTTGCCTTCTCAAGTCTTGTTCTGTTATCTAAGACTCATCTATAAAAGTTTTATCTGAAGTTTACAACTCAAGCCTTTTTTCCCAGTCCTGTGGACATTCCAAATTCTTTTGCCATTCAAGTATATCTTGGCAAGTCAATTCCAGCCATCAACTTTTGATGTTTTTAGTACAGGTTAGATTAAAAACTCCAGTTAGGACAGAAAATGCCTACGAAAGTTGTATGAGGAATTAATAGCTCCAGAACAGAGATACCGTTATTGAGAGGCACTAATCTAACAACAAAACTGGACTTTTTGTATTTTTAATTAAGGTAATGATTTCATTTTGGTGTATTATTACTGCCAGACAAGAAGACAGGGCAGAAACTGTGTAATAAAATCAGCAAAGTTATCTTAAAATATTTCTTAATTGCTGGAAAATGCTCTTTCAGGAACACAGTATTGCATGGTGTATCAAATAAAAGTAGTAAATTGTGAAACACTTCAGATTTGATTCACTAGTATCTGATTTCACTACCTTATCTCCATCACAAACAATTACATCCAACAATTACATGATTTCTATGGTTTGTTTAATGAACCACTTCAGTTACTGAAGTTAAAACCATCTTACATTCAATATGTCATAGGGTTCTTTCAATCACCTACCTCCTCGGCTGGCAAGGACAGTACCATCATAGGAAAATGTCAAACATGAAGTGTCAGTGCCTGGAGCATGGGCTTGCCTGCAGTGGAACTTTGTATGTACCTGTTTGTCAAACAAATAAAACATTACAAAATTACAATTACGAATCAAATTACAAATGAAACACATGGGACAAACATTACTTTGTAGCATTTTCTGTGCTCTGCTGCTATTCTTAATTCTAAACAGAAACTCCTGGCTTTCTAGGAGGTACAGTAGCTAAGTATTTCCAACAGACTTTTAAAAATGTCATATTTGTTTCAGAACAGGCTTTCATAGCAAGAGCTTGAATGCAAAATTTGACTTCTTCATAGGTTTAATTATACAGTACAGATTTACATAGCATCAGCACTCTTAGAAAACTCCCACTAGAACTGAACAAAGGTAGTTATGCCTAGTTAAGATAAAAATACATCCCGAGACAGTCCTCAACACTCCCCTAAGCAGGCTTTTAGTTTCTAAAACTACCAAAATACAATATATATACTTTGCAAAGGACTTAAAAGGATTGGAAGAATCTACTCTTGCCAAATTTAATCCCTGACAGAACTCATGGCTTACAATAGAACAAAGTTCAGATATTGTGAGGTTTGTGTTCCACTTAGCTGCAGTAAAATTCAAATTTGGGAATGATGTATGATTTCTTTTAATTATTTCTATTTTGCTGAAAATCCAAAAGAAAGGTTGATATTACCTTCAAGTTCACATTTTGGTCTTGTATGGAGATCACTTCTTATTTATTAAGTCATTATTTAGTAAAGTACCTAAAAATTCTATTAAAAAGGAAGGAACCTCAAATTAAATTTAAATGGTCTTGTCAAATCAAGCTTTCCCACTTCCCAACCAAAACCAAAGGTCTCAGTTAAGATTCCAAGTTGGGAAGTGGAAACACAGGAAAGGAAAAAGGGAAAAAAGGGAAAAGACAGAGACAGAGACAAAGAAATCTAATACAGGTTGATTCCTTTTTTAATACCTAGGTAACTATGCTTCTCATTTGCCCTCTTTTCATAAAAGAAAACTAATTCATATAGTTGTAAAATTAAGCATTCAATACGTAAAGGTTTCCAGTGCAACTGTATCTCATCTTCCCATCTGTAAGATGAGTATTAAAACACAGAGGAGAAGACGACATTAGTGACCTTGAGGTCCTTTATTTCTTGTAGTGATGAGCAAAACAGAAAAATATGCATAGAAGCTTATCTTTTCAGAGGTGGGGTTGAACAATACACAGCAAAATCAGACCTAGAATCCCACCTTGAACAGTAAGAAGACAAAACACCGAGCAGCTTCTCAGTGATTTCTATCCAATCTATGTATTAAAAGAGACACAATTCTACAGAATAAAAAAGGAGAATGTGATCACAAAATGCAATTACACTGACTGATTTATGCTTGCACAGGAATCCTCAGTTAATTTATCTTCTAATTTTTGATTATGCACCTTACTAAGTCTCTTTTTATGGGCTATTTTGTAAGTAAGAGACACAAACTAGTGAAGTAATTAATGTTGTTTATTCTTAAGAATATTTGTTCTAAATTTGGTTCAAAAGCTAGAGAATCTTTGTGTGATGACATTAATAATTACTGCAAGCTTATTTCGGTGTTCAGATTTAGTCATTGAGAGGAGTCACATGAGGCATTCCCTCCACAAATGACTCTTCAACAAACAAAGGGGGACTTCAAATACCAACAACATGCTTCTTACAGTATTTGAACATAGAATGTAATGGCCTACACTTAGCCATAGTAATTGTTTTGAAATTACTGTCACTTCTAGCCAATTATGCATACTCCGGAGTCTACATACAGACTGCAGTTTAGCAACTGTTTGTCATTGGTGGGAGTGTTTACTAATACTAAAAAACGTATTTTGTGCATCCAATTGCATAAAATTTTCCAAGTATGTCGGAATGTGTAAAGAATACAGTGTGAATTGGCTACCAAGAAATAAATTTTCTGTAGTATTTGTTAAATATTAACAAGCAATTAAAATGATGTATTTTTTGTCTAAGAAATACCATGGACACTTTCAAAAACATCATATGTGGCTAATATTCACACTTAAAAGAATGCCAGGAAGATT
This sequence comes from Cnemophilus loriae, assembly GCA_013397755.1. Lineage (NCBI taxonomy): Eukaryota > Metazoa > Chordata > Aves > Passeriformes > Corvidae > Cnemophilus > Cnemophilus loriae. The sequence goes on from VZTF01005904.1 coordinate 772,257, forward strand.
ACATTATGATATCAAGCTGATTCAAATAAATTTTAAAAACTTCATTTGGGCTTCTCAACACTACCATTCCTCCAGGGAGTGTCACACTGACATACATATATTAAAATACTGGTTTTTTCACTCTGTTGCCCAACTTAATGTGAGGATGTAGGGTTTTTTCCTTCCATTTCATCCTCAATCAATCTGAAATTCTTTCCTCCTCCTGTTTTCTGTTGGATCCAAATTAAAACACAGAAAAAGATCTGGGCTGCAACTAATGCCTTTTCTTTTATGTTTTACAAGTAAAACCCCCAAACATCTATAGATACATAGCAAATCACATAAGAGTTCAGAATTTGTGTTATTTTCCTATGGTCAAAGATTTTATTTAGCATTAATTTGTGAATCCATTAATAAAACCTAAACCGTATCTTTCAGGAATTAAACGACTCGTCTTAAATTGGCCCCAAATTGTGCCAGGAGAGGTTTAAATTGTGTATTAGGAAAAATTTCTTCACTGAAAGAGTGGTCAAGCATTGGAACAGGATTCCCAGGGAAGTGGTTGAGTCACCGTTCCTGGATGTATTTAAAAGACATGCAGATATGGCACTTGGGGACATGGTTTAGAGGTGGGCTTGGTAGAGTTAAGGTTGTACATAAGGTTGTAAAAAGTGGGACTCGATGCTCTTAAGGGTCTTTTCCAACTGAAATTACTTTCTGATTTCACATCATGCACTGTAGAGCCTTCTCAATGAAGTACCTATACTCTGACCAGTCTTTTCCCTTTTTTCAACTGTCCTATAGAGAAAGGAAAACAGTAACATAAAGATATCAAAGACTGACATTACTCGCCCCCTTACTGACAAAAAAGAAAACAAAAGAACAAATTTCGCCCTACTCTATCCAGCTTCGATGCTTTAGGATTTCATGTAAAACCAGGCTTGACTGAAAGGGATCATAAGATTGCATCAGCAATTCTGTTTGTCTTTAAAAAAAATTTGCTCAGTTTACCAGTAAAAAGATTGTTTTCCTAACTTTGAGCTCTGTAAGCTTGCCCTCCATATATTATTCTGCAAAGGAATATAACCCTGAATTGTAATAGTAAATCAAATATTCTAAAATGATTGAAGGTTGAAAAGAAGTTTTTACACATACTGGCAACATTCATTGCAGTTTTCAAAGAAAATAATGTTTTTGGCCTCTGACCTCTTAACATTTTTAACAGATGTCTAATCTTGCTAACAAATCATTAGCAAAAAAAATTGTTATCAGAACGTTTCTTGCTGGAAAGACATGAAACAACAGAACCAATGTACACAATTCAAAAATTTGATTAAAGAAGGGAAAGGGAGAGCATTGAAACATAAGATAAGGATGTCAAGATAATTAGGGCAAAGTGTATCTACATATCTCCTTCATTACCCTTCTCCTTTTGTTGCAGAGGTGCCCGCTATTATGAAGTAACAGTCATGTGCCATACAAAATTTGACAAGTTCATCAGTCCTTAGTATTTTTAAAGGTTTAGTTACTTCAGCAAATTCTGCAGTAAACCACTATTTTCTGCAACTTGTATAAAGGCTTTCTAACAAATAACTCCAGCAATGTAAGCACTTTCCTCCTAGCTTTGTATTAGCAGATATATTTTTGTTAAGCAATTACAGCTGACTGTACTTGTGTGCAAAATGAGATGACAGGCATAAAACGTGAAGCACATGTGAGAAAGGACACAGTTGCATGTATCAAAAAAAACTAGAATAACAGATAAACGCCAGGGTTTGCAGTATTGCCACAGTCCTCAGAGTAAATGAGACCTAGAAGATAAAAGAAAACCAGAGAAAGGATTGGGAAGGGGTGGGGGTGGAGGCAAAGGTACATGACTGGAGGAGCATCAGCAATGAGCACCCCTTGTATAAAAATCTGTATGGAGTTAAGAGGACCCATACAGGAAGTGAAGACAAGAGTGGCCACATGAACGGTTTATCACAAAAATATGACCTACAACAGAGCCACACGGCTACAGCTCTGCATCCCACAACTGCTCTCCTGCTCCAAAACACTCAGGAAAACTTATTCTAGGAAAAAGACAGACCTACTCAGTTTGTTCACCTCAGAAATCCAAGCCACACCCATGAGAAAAATAACAATATGTTTAACTGATGGAATTTTTGAACTTTCCACATTGTTTCTGGGATACAGTATTGCACAGTAAGCCAACACTTTCCCAAGATTATAATGCTTCTTCCATTCTGCCCGCCCTGCTTTTCTTTTAATGAAACATTGAATGTCCCAGCCAAGACATTCTTCTTCCTTCTTATTCCTAACATATTCCGGATTTTTTTTTAAAGCGAAGACAGTAAATTAAGGCAGGGCTTGGAGAAAGTGAGACCTACAAAGACGGCCATATCAATCTTTCTCTGTTTTACAGATGTGTAGCAAAATATTGCTTATTTATGAGTGCGAACACAGTCAACCATACAACCACAATCGAGATTTACGCTGATTTCAAACATGAGGCAGAAAGGCAGGACTAGCTCAGCAGAGATGCCCGACAAGCAAGTCCCAGGCCATGTACAGCTACTTGAGTTCTAAATGGGTCTTTTCACCTAAGATATTTACAGCAAAATAAAATAGCTCACACTAACAATATTCGGTGGAAAAGTTGTAATTTTTAGCAAATGTAAAAGCCTTCCAAGATGACATATTATCACAGGCCATGCTCAAGGTGACAAAAGTATGAGTTACAAAGCTGCAAGAAGAAAACAAACAAACAAACAAACAAACCAACCAGAAATCTTTTTAGTCACAACTGAACAAAGCTGTCTGGGTCTTTGTTGAAATTGATCCCATCAGAGACAGACAACATCTCAGAGCTGTGATCACAGCTGACAAGACAGACAGGTTCCCAAGGCACAAGTTACACCCTCCAAATGTCTACTTCCCCATCCCCCCTTCAGCCACCTCTACTGAAGGAAGCATATCTCCTTTGCTCTCAATTGTAATCCACAAAAGAAATGTAAGTGTACTTTCTGGTTTAGTATATCAATTAAAAATTGTCAGGTCTACATATGTCAGCTGAATTCAGGAATTTCTCAATATTTTCCCTGAGTCGGCAGTTGCAGGCTATATCAGATGCCTCCCTTAAGTCTCTGTAAACATGATCCCCAGGCTTTCAATTTATGTGACAGCTCTTCAATACCACTTCCCGTGGTGTAGAAATGGATGATGTTTCAGTAATGAGCACATTGATGCAAAACAAGATTAACTTGTGAAATCTGAGGTTTTAGTGTTTACACAATTACACTCTTAGATGATTTCCTCTTTCTCTGAGACTTTTTAACTGAGTGACACCTACATGTATCATTAACAGACATGAAACACTCCTTCCTTTCTCTCAATCCCAATCAATCAATTATGAATACAGTAGCCTAACCTTACTTGCCATAACCAGGACACCTCACTGAAAATTGTATTTAACTGTCCTGTGCATCCATTATATTCTCATCTGTTGTAACTAAAGCCTTTTCCTGGGTGACAAGTCTTCAGGATTTCTTTATCTCTCACCTTCAGCAGTGGGTCAACACTCTTCCATAATCTCTCACATATATTTCATAGAGAAGCTTACCTAGTTATTTGCAATTACTGAACACATAAAAGACTTGGTTGTTTTGGGTTTCTTTAAAATATTCTGTAGTTTTTCTTGAGCAACTGTACTGCAATGAAAAGCCTACATACCCAGGAGAAAAATAAAAGGTGTGTAACTATGTAAAATGTACGGAATCTCCAATGAATCATGCATTATATTATGCAATTATGAATGAAAATAAAAACACAAGTGTGAAATACTTAGTCAGAAAATGCTCGGATGTAATGGAAAAGAGCAGCCTTAGAAGGGAAGTCATACAGCGGTGTAGACAGTTAAGGTGAAAAATTATTTATTGTTTTGTTAATTGCAATGGAAACAAAAACTTGATTTCTACTTTAAAAAAAAATCTAAAACATTTACACAGAAGGCAATGAGGAAAGCCACCTGATACATTTGACCACATGTGGGTTTAAGGCAAAACAAGGAAGAAAGCAGGCTGGCCTGTCCTAGAGATGTCTCTGATCCATTGTAGAGTGATGAGAAAGTCCTATCTGCCCACACAACCTTCACCAGGAAGAACATTCAATTTCTAAGAATATTGCTGACTACAGAAACAACTTCTTGTTCAAGCATATCCATCAAGAAATATTCCAGGAAACCATTTTAGAAAGACTGCTTCTTAACAACATTGCTAAATATTTGCCTAAAGGTTTGAAAATGAAACTCCAGCTGAATGTTTGGCTGCATGGTCAAACTTTGCATTTGAGAAAATAACCTATCTTGGCCACAAAAATGATAAATATTACTAATAAAAATAGCTTTTGGAAACTATTCAGTTGGCTTCCTTTGGGGATTTTTTACACTGTGTGAGAAAAACATACAAGGACTTAAAAGAAACTTTCTTCTGTATCTTTTCATAACTTATCTAACCCATCTCATCTTATCCTAGCAAATTTACGTTTTTCCTCCTTTGTACTATCATAAATACGGCTTTTGTAAACCAACAAAAAAGGCCACTCCTCCTTTTGCCTCTCTTGAAGTTAAATTAATCAGTCTTAGACTTGCCCAGCTGTTGAAGGTTTCTTTGCTTTCCAGAAAACAATTAAATGTGATCAATGTTACTCAGCAAAAATCTCATTAAAGAGTCAGCTAAGACATACTAGAACTCAACTGAAAGACCACAGATTTCTTCAAACTCATCTATGCCAACACTGGATGTTTTACATCATTTAAAAGTAGCTTTTGCCTGCTGGCAATAAACAAAAATATAAACAGAAAAAAAATTATAAAGAAGCTACCAAGTTGTCTTCAAAAAGCAACTATGACAGACTAATTCTCAGCTTATTCCCAATTAGTAAATATAATTTCTCATATTCTTTCGGTCTTCAGTGTCCGCAAAGCTTAAACCATTTTCGTCACCTAATAGAAGCACAGTGTAAATAGAGTGAAATATGACTGAAAATACACAGAAATCTACATAAAGTTAACATTTCTGGTTCAGTAATCCTTAAGCCAAAATAGGTGCAATTTGCAGTGAGTTATCAAAGATGGCTATACAATAAATCTATTTGCTTGTTGAAAATAGTAGCTAGCATATGCATATTCTAAGAGGATCGGCATATTTCTCTAAGAAATGAAAGCATTTTCACTAAACTTCTTGTAACATAGCAAGCTATTCTTTCTTCTACATTCTCTGATTCTTTTCTGCTAAAAATGTACTGTAAACCATCATGCCATATTTTCTCTGCATATTATTTAAAAATATATAATTTTTTTTAAACTATGGATTTGGTTTCATTCATTCAGATGGAAAGATGAAGATGGAAGAACGCGTCAGTTAAAGGTGTAAGTGATATTTTTCCTCATGCACATCAGTGATAAAATGAGCATTCTCAACTCTGAGCCTCAGTGGTTTACAATGTTGCGTGACGTGGGTGAGATTATCAACTAAGTATACTTAGCCTGATTTTCAAGGACAATACATATGTGAATTTATTTTTTAAGTCTCTAGAAAACAAAAAAAAGCCATCATCATTCAATGCAATAGGTTGCTAAGAGAAGGCGGTTTTGAGAAGTTAAAGGAAACTCCTTTTCTTCTGTTTACAGGTCAGCCAGACACTTGAGGATGGTGGGTGATACACTTTTTCTTAATAATCCAAGATACGTTGCTATTAATCTGCAAGATGCAGAGTTCCTAAAAGCCCTCAATTTCAGTTACCTTTAGCACAGGATTTTACTTGATAAGTTCACCAGTTTCAGGATTAGGCCTCAGAGTTATATATGAGCAAAGTGAAAATGTAAGGAGCTGGCTGGAAAAGAAGTAAAGCAAAGGCAACTCAAGTAAACTTCACTTTCTTTTCAAGCAATATTCTTATCTCAGTTCCATGGTTCCTTCTTTGTTTCATGGTTCGTCATGGTTGCTTTTTTCTCACAATAGTTTTATATATTTGACTTGCTAAATAAACATACAAATAAAACCCCCACACACTTGTAAGCAAAACACTGGCAAAGCAAGAAAAAAAATTCAAAAATTGTTTATAGTGGTTTACACTAACAGAACAGAGTGTTCCAAGTTAGCTTTCAGAGCAGCAATCAAGTACCTAAGCATTATATAGAGCAAAAAAGCTTGTAATACCTTTTAGAGAAAAAGTTGCTTGCTACTCTACAATTTAATTTCTGATTAAATTTGAAACATGGGTCACTTTTAAAATTAGTTTTCTTTCTTAACAGATATTAAAACAAATTACTATTTTAAGTATGAGAGGAAAGAAATTTTTTTTTATTTGCAATTAACATCCTTGACTCGATTAATCCCTTCTGTCTCATGTAATACAAATAATAAGATGATTATTAAAGGTATGGAAATATAAAAATGTCCGAATTGATATCCAAGAGTCCTTCAAATAGGCTGCAGTTTTTCCTTGAAAATTTGTCTCTGAGGATTGAGAACTGTTACAGAATTTTTCATTCTGAAATTAGCCTTCTCCTCTACTATTAATGTTTCCTATTTGCTTCAAACCCCTCTTTCCTCTTCTATTTCCATGATGTAGTACCTCTGTCCACTGCAATTCTCTTCAACCACTAGCATCCCCAAAATTCTTCTCCACCCAACAAAAAGATTTCTTTCGTTTTCTCATTCTAGCCTCCCAGTTTCACTTCAGCACAATATTTCACACTTATACCCAGCAACTTCATATTTTTTCTCCACCAACACTGGCATCCTCAGAGCATAGGGAGATACAACTTTCAAAAGCAGCAATTCATGTATCTCAAAACCTTATCTGCGTTACCCACTTTTCACCAAATAGCTCCATGTTCCCCTCTTTGTCAGTCTCTGTCTCTCTCGCCTTTTCATCCAATACTGCCTTCTCCTCCACCCTCACTCCTTGTCAATCCCACTATATCACATTTGAGAATGCTACTTCAATTCCCTCCAAAGTCTCAGGATTACCCCTGACAAATCCAACTTGGGATGCTACCCCACCCTTACTGTCATCAGCCTTGGGAAAAAAGTGTGTATTTTCTATTCCTCTTTTTCACTGTTTTATGAAGTCCAGTATCTCCTGCACACCATCAGCATGTTGGCTCCCTTCTTCACTATTCCCTCTGGTTCATGATCACCTTTCAGTTTTTCTAGCTATTCACTGCTACTCAACCCCCTTGGTCACTGAACTTCTCACTCTACAGTGTACTTTTAAACACCTTATTCACAACCATGACTCTCAATATTTTCATGCCATTAAACCGCCTTCCAAAAAAAGGCACACCATCGTCTCTCTGCTGAACATCTTAGATCACCTTGACATCACTTTGTGAACATTTAGCTCGCAATACAAATTCAACATGATGAAAGCTGTTCCTGATTTTCTTACATGGATACCATAACTTCTCAATTTCCCTGAAGATCTTACCTCCTTTAACCATTCATCATAAGAAAAATGTTGTTATATGCATCTCAATGTGTCATCTCCTTTCTGTCACACATTGTAAAACATACTGTAATAAATCCAACCAATAACCCACTGCCAGTATGATTGCTTTAATGTGTTTTCCCTCTTTGTTTCCTTGATAACGGTTCTTTACTTTTAGGGGTCCACTCTTGCCTCCTTTTGTCTTTTTTTAACAGCTGTATTTCACCAATGAATTAAATACACAGTCTTTCAATTACAGCAATTACAGATCATTCCTTTAATCTGCAAACACATGTGTGTTTTTCTCACAAAAAAAAAAAACAAAACAAAAAAAACCCCACCAAAATCAAACCAAACAAAACCACCACTCCTTTTTCTGCAACACATGTGGAAATACAGTAAATAATCAGGTAAAAAAAGGTTTTAAAAAAAAAACGGGGGTGGGAGACAAATAGTAACCAAGTTTGTACATTTCCTTGTTTTTGTTTGCTGGTGTAAACCTATTACCAACTTGACACTGAAGGGTTCATTTTCTGACATAGCCACCTTTGGCTATGAAGGAAGTCAAAACTGAAGTTTGTTTTACACATGCAGACAGACAGCACCACACATTACTACAGCCCTGCCTTGCCCTCCCACCTCAATGAAACAGCCAAGAAACCACACTGACCTGTCTGGAATACAGAAAACATTCCTACAACTCTGCCAACTCCTACCCACACTGGCAACACACTTTGACACATCAAATATTGAAATCAAGCAGGCATTTTCACACTTGTAACAAGTAACAAGCCAACGGCTGGCAGTGCAATGCTTTCCGCTGACTGCAACAGGTGTCCCTGCTTCTGAAAAATCACTCAGGTTCTTCCAGGCAGTCTTGAATATATGCCAGTCCTCCTGTCATAGGGGCAGGGATGCACTACCTGTCCTAGTTCTGCCCTTGTGAGCCCTGGTGAAACGGCTTCTATAAAGGTCTGCACAATACTCTTCTGGCCTCAACAGGATGAAGTTTGCTTATGGATCTTGGACTCTCCAAGTGAGACCACAGAACTGCATAATGGTGACGACAAAAAGCAGGCTAGTGAGCCAGGATGCAGTGCCATTTATATTCTCATACCACGGAATACGTTGATCACAGCAGCTACATTCATCAGGAGCTCCTAGTGTCCATAAAAACAACACAGCCCATGATTATTCAATGAATTAGAGTTTTTAGAGCAACTCTCTTCGTATATGAATTAGCATAGTACTTTCTAATTCGGCCATCCTATCCCAACCTCTACAAAATGCACTAAATATAAAATAAAATTTAGTGCTGATTATGGGTGACTGCTTTGAGCACATGAGTGTAGTAGTAACCATAAAGGCATTTTTTAAGAACTCCACATACTGCCTAATCTACATGAAAATTACATATGTTGAAATATCTAAGAATACATTGTTTAAATTACTGCTTAAAATGATTATACACAGTCAGAAATTCTATTGAACTAAAATGCCATTATAAGTCTCTGGACATACTTAGACACATTGTATATGTATTTACACATAATGTGTGAAACACATAGGTAGTCATATCCAACTCCAAGTCTAGTTCTCTATCTCATGAGAAATTTAGAACTTGGTTTAAGGAAAGCAGCTGTTTCACGGATGTATCTGATTTCAGTCTGTGTAGTATCACTGCAGTCATACATTAAATAAAACACAGCTGGACAATACTCCACCTATTTCACCACCCTCTCTGCTAACTGTTTAGCACTAACATCTGCTGAAAACAAACTTTAGGAAATAGGTACATCATAAAAAAAACCCCTGCATTTTAAAATATTTTGCACTGGAAGAAGTTTTGCTTACTTATGAAGAAGGTCTCACATATATTCAGTCAAGTTTTAGTTAGGAGATTTATGCCTAGAGTTGCAAGAAACCTGCTCACTGAGGCTGTCTTACAAAAAATGTAATATTATTACGAATACTTTTAATTGCATATGATTGGTTTAGTTCTGTACCTGCTGCCAAGGTATGTTTTAGCTGTGCAGTTTATCTTCTTACTGATAATCATGGACACAAAAATAACTTGTTTGGCTTATAATCTTATTACGAATTCTCTAGAAATGCAGTACAGTCCCTAGTGTATTATGGCCAATTATTTAAACTGTATCCTCACAGAAGTGTAACTTTTAATGGCTATAACCATGAATCAATTGTTCTCTCTGTAGAGAAAAGATTGTTCTCTATCAAACTTCCTGAGTCATAAGCTATGCCTCACTATAACTTATCTTCTGCAAACCCGTATGTTCCATGGCTCAGAATTCATTTCCTACCTTTTTTTGTTTTAATTCACTTGTTCAAGCTGTAACAGCTTTCCTTTTGTTAAGTATTTTAAACTATGGGAGTCTTATGCTTTTCTAATAAAATAAACTTAATGACCAAGAGTTGTACAGAAACGCACTTTTCATTGCTTTTAGGAAATTCACAGCATAATCCTCCTGTTCATCTCCTCACAAGCCTCAAGAAATAGTGACCTACTATGAAGCACAGTGAGATACATTTGGAGGCAAAACTAGCTTCCTAATATAATATACACATCAAGCACAACATTCTTTTCGTAATTTACAAACCCTAGGAGACTCTAGACCACTGAAGTGTTCAGCTTGCTTGAGCAATGCATATACTACAGTATCTAAAAGCCATTTCTCTGATAAGCCAAACCACTCTGGAGCTCACTTCTTGCTAGATCAGAATGTAATATTTGTACTTCCACTTTTTGCCTCTGCAAAAAAGGAAAATTCTCTCTAAAATAACAAAGCTAGCTCAAGAAGGTTCTTTTATTTTTTTCCATTATTTTTCACTATTTCATCTATTTCTGTAACATTATTCATGTTATATTAATATTAATAGCACTACAATATTAATAAAGCCAATCACGTTGCTATAATGCCTATTCTTCTCAAATTGTCATTTTGAAATTATTTCTGTAAGTTCTACTTTTAGTTTTCCAAATAATAAACCAAAGAGAGATATATAATCCTTGTGGGATAAGCCTTTTTCCTTTAACCATACACGAATTCAAAGTGAAATCCTTTAACCTATTTTCATTGGGGTGTGACAGACTTCAAGATTTAGAATGGCCTTTCATCACTATATTAGATAGTGCAAACATTTAGATAGTTCTTAACTATAAACTGTTTATTACATAAGAGAGAAATGCACTTAGAAATATAGCAGGGCACATTTTATCTCAGCATATGATTGTCAGATTCTTTACTGTGGCTGGCTTCAGGGTACAGATAGTGATGTACTGGCTAAACCAGACGTATACAAAAAGGAATAATATATGAATCTGTTAATATTTGCTGCTGGCAAGCTTGTGTGTGATTTCCAGTTTCTGGAACAGAGGTCTGGCACATACACATATGGAATGAAAGGGTGGAATATTATGGATATGGAAAACTTACCTTTAGTTTGAAAGGGTAATATAGTATATTTGGATATCCTTCATCTTGTATTTACACAAGAAATTTCCAGATGTAGCCAGACTGCCCTCTTCAAAGCATGAAGCATGTTACATACTTGGGGGAAATTGGAAGATTTCCCTGCTGTTTAGCTGTAGTAGTTATACTCAGCAAATTTAAGAACAGCAATTGTAACCCGTTTCTATTAAATATTGACATTTTGCTGGAATATTTTTAATGCTGTGAAGATATCAATATAAACATTAAATTCTATATATAAAAAAATCATCCAAATAGACAAGTGAACATTCCATGGTGAAAAAAGATGAATAAAATGTAGCTGGTGTGAAAAAAGCATAATTCTGGAATGCTGTGATTGACAAGATGCCAAAGACACACAGTGAACTGGTAGAAACTGCATCGAAAAAGGCATGTGTATAGTAAAGTTTTCTAGTGGACAGACGGAAGACATTTCAGGAATTAATTACTGAGAGCCATGTCTTTTGCATGTCAGCATATGCAAAATGAATCCTGTAACTGTGCAAAGATTCAAGAGCCTCATCTTCTTAACACATGGGTATAAATCCCCTCAAAGGACCTTCCAATTAATGGAAAAAATATTTACAGCAAGTCTCAGATCTTACTACTAGTTTTCATTACTCTGTCTTGGCAGCATCAGCTGTAAAATCCACCATGAACAGCAAAATAAAGTTTGCAAAAAAAAATTTCCAAATAAGATCCGGACTTGGATTCCCATTTCAAAAGAAAAAAAGTATCTCACATAATAATTTTTCATTATCTAAATCTGTGTCCTTAGCTGTACAGTATTTTTTCAAAATGGCTCCTGTGCTTGTAAAACTTTTCATCTCTAAAAACTCTACCTTAAAACTTTCAACAGCACACCACAAAACTAAAGGTTACAGAAACCTTTTCAAAGCAAACAATCACTAAATATAGAAATTTATTTATCTTACATCTATAAATCATGCAATTATTTGGAAAATACTTTTAACATGACTATTTGTAATTAAAATGTACAGAGCTTAGATCTGTTTAATTTCAGTGCATACTGAGACATTCCGCTTTTCTTCCCCTTATATTTTGAGGATAGGGTGGCTTAAGGGCGTGTGGAAAACAGGTTATTGGGATTACCACTTGATCACACCACTTTTGGGAATATTCATGTGGGCAATACATTATTATAATGTTAAATTTCAATATTATCGTGAATTTTAAGTTCTGCAAAATCACTTTGAGCTTCAGCTAAGCAATTGGAACTGATCAAAATACGTAAATTATTCTAGCAATTTAAAATCAGAGTAAGGCTTTAAAACTAGGAAAAAAGAAAATGCTAGCAAAGCAGTAATTCAGCAATAGTGTATCAAATGCTCACTTTTGAGCTGAAGAATGGAGTTAAACCTACTAAGCTAAGTCTTCTATGAAACAAGAAAGTAAAAAAATAAAGGTTAATCACTTAGTATAAAAACATTTCCATGAGCACTGGATCAATTTGCTTAATGAGAATTATGTTGAAAATCACAAAACATTTCATGTTCAGATTTGCACTATAGAAAAAGATAAACTATTACAGATGTAAAAGACAAACCTATTACAGAGGTATTTGTCAAAACTAATTCTTTACTACTTATAGTGCAGCCAGTAGACAGGTAAAAGCTTATAAAAATTACCGAAAGTTTATAACCAAATTTAACATAGCTAGGAAAAAAAACAGACAAGATTTTCGGTGTACAAGCTGTTTTCTCAAAGGCATTTAAAAGACATGACCACTTCTTACAAACTCTGCCTCCCCAACATCCTTATTAATGTTTTTGTATCACAGATGCAATGATATACCATAAAATATGCGATGTGTGAAACTGAGAAACATGATTCAGCCTGCCATACACAGAGAAGTTGTTTATGCAGACCTGTGCTGATTGCACCCAGGAAAAGTTGGACGAAAAAATTTACATAACAGGTAGCTTAATCATCAAGGCTAACTAAGAAATCTAGCTTTTTTACTGCAAAAAAGCCTATTTGTAACTAATGAAAAACATCTCAATCCTTTCCTGTTTATTGTGGAAAATGAGGGGAGCTTTTCTGTTCATTGAAGAGATTTCAATCAATTTTAAGTCACAATTTGCTTCAGAAATGACTTCAGTCTTTCCCTATTTCTGTGAATGAGATGCTCCCATTCCTGGACAGGAAAACCAGGCACACAAAGGTTTACTGATGACAAGACACTGCAATCTTGATACCAAAGCCTGACTCCATGGATCAGTTTGTTCAGAAATATGTACTATTACGGGCTTGCAAAAAGCTCTGAATGGGCAAGCACAGGCAAGATGAGGAATTTGAACTTATCTGAACTGCAGGCAAACCTAGTGGTTTTACTGCACTGCCCCGTGAACCAGTAATTTTCAAGGTCCTGTCTTATTTTGACCACTAATGCTCTCCAACTCTCCATATTTGCCAGACACTTTTCTCCATGTCTCAGAACATTTAAATTGAGAGTGTTCTAATGTTTTGTATTATGATTGACTATTTCACACTGTTGTTTCCACTATTCATTCAAAGTTTGAAGGAAGTTATTTTTTATGTCCTTTGAAGCTGTTATTTTAAGCCAAGTTGACAGTGTTCATAATATTTCAAATACGTTGACAGATCGCTCTGCTAATGTGCACTGTAAATGCACATGTACGTGAACCTTAAAGAAAAAACATGCACTGACAAAATAACATATGTGAGAAAATAACACAGATTTATGACAAAACAAAAAAGTCCTCTGAGGCAGGTGATTATAATGGATCATGATCCTGCTGAGGAAGTTTGGAAAAAGGCAAGGCAGAGCCAGAATGCATTTGGCTAACTTCAGCCTTAGCAAGTTACCAACGTCAGTGTCACGAATTAAGAAAAAAATCTTCCTCCAAAAGTTCCAAAAGTGTTTTTACTCTCACTGCATACAGCTGGGAGATTTGGAATCATACCAAAAAAGAGTGGAAGTAAAAAACTGAATGAAACATTCATGGTGTTTATTACTAGTCAGAACTAAAGAAGTGAATTGATCACACACCAAAATCACTCCCTGGGCACAGCAACATAATTAGAAGAAAAAAAAAAACAGATACTGAGATGGTTCAAAAGTGGTTTGGAAAAAAACAACTAACTGATGAAGATAACTTACAACAAACTGCTACTTTGACTTCAGCAGGATGGATAAAATATGACATAGAGAAGATCTTGTCTTCCTCTAAATTAAAAATCAAAAATTATTTAATCACACCATTCTAGACCAAGTTCTACACTGTGGAGCAGTGTAAAACACAAGTGATGTGTCTGTGCTGATGGAGATGCCACTGCACAACAGGTTCATTTTTAATTTCTTTGCCCTTTGATTGACACATCGGTAGGATTCCTGTAGACAGGTCTAACAAGAAACACATGAAGCAGAGAATAATAAACCTATATCAGCAGTCAGAAACTATGACTGCAGGGGCAAAGGAGATTTGTGGGGGCTTTTTAGGTAGCTTCTGTCTTGCAAAGTGGTACATTGATGGCTTCCCACCAACACTGCCCCACAGTGCCTGCTTCTAATGAGTGCCCCTTTTGCTCTTGGAAAGGGCAGCATCAGACTCTCTTTCCTACTGGGGTATTCACTTCTGCCCTTGGAACTGCAGCTTCATGCTTTAATAGGACACAAGGTGATAGGCAGGAACTGATGCACAGGAAGTTCCACCTGAACATGAGGAGGAACTTCTTTACTGTGCAGTGACTGAGCACTGGGAAAGGTTGCCCAGAGAGGCTGTGGAGTCTCCTTCACTGGAGATATCCAAGAATGATCTGGACACAATCCTGTGCCACGTGCTCTGGGATGACCCTGCTTGAGCAGGGAGGTTGGACCAGATGACCCACTGTGGGTCCTTCCAGCCAGACCCATTCTGTTGTGTTGTTGAGCCTTTTTCCGTGCGAAAGCAGACACTTTACATTTTCACTGAAGGAAACGGAAACCTCCCCCTCTACTAGGCTCTGTGTTCGACAGTAGTTTGTACTCAACTCAAAAATAAATGCATCTAAAAACCTTCAGAGATGACCAGAATAACGACTAGGATGTGTATCTAGTGTGAGCCATAATAGCTGAATGGACAATCTTCACACATTTCGTTTGAGCTGTTACTGTCGTGTGCGGGATAAGTGGTTTGGGCACTCAAGATCAGGGTTGAAATGTCATTTACATTCTTGCATAAAGGCAAAATCAAATTCAGACAGCCACAACAGGCCTTTATTGGGTCATCCCTGTCATGACAGTACAGTCAAATAAGCTAAAGTTCTAACACCTCCCTGAATCTCTCCTTCCTGCTGCATATGGACCAAGCACACAGCATAAATAATGACGCCAGAATCATTCTGAAGAATGATCAAGAATAAGAAAACATGGCAATTATTTTCTGCTTTCAAACAATAGTGACTTTTGTTACTGACTCAATAGAGCCTTGTCAAGGTAAATGCAAATGCTGTCTTAATTTTGACTTGAAAGCCAGTTGTACAGTAGCACAGCAAACTCTCTATATATACGGCTCTACACTTGTTTTAACGGAACCAAATGGTATTTGCTGGATGGGAATTATCAGCTTTCTGTTCAAAAATCAGAAGTTAATATTTCTACTATATATTTCTTCAAGAAGTTTAAGCCTCACATCTCGATCCTCCACAGCTTTACCAATCTTCCTGTGTCACACACAATTTGTAGCCCCAAAACTGCACCAATTTCTAATAACTTATCATTTTCTTGTTCGCTTTTGCAAGCATCTCTGCATCCTGTCACCCAGTAAGTGCTTTCATCATTACACTGCAGGAGTCAGTCTCATCCTTTTCTTTCGAACTGTTACATTGAACATGTTTCATTTGAAAAATTTTTTCTTATCCCTTCCCCATCCCCAAATACAAGATGAAGGCTTTTTCTAATTGTTTAATCAAGACACCTCTTGAAACACTTGATTCTAACTATACACAGGGATCTCCAGAGGACACCAGCACTTTTATGTAAGAATACCACTAAAAATCCAATTTACCTGCTCCTTTACCCAAAAATCTTGCACACTTCTTAATAAAAACAACAAAGGCAAAGACAAAAATCCTTTAGACATAAAAATACAAACCCAAGAACACCACCAACTTAATTTCCACTAGAAAATCACTTTAGTCTTGCCTTGTTATGCAGGGGTCATCCACTGGAAATTGCACAAGATGCACAGGATATATCTTTAAATTACTCATAATCACCTTAAACTGCACTCAATCAGCATTGCAATATGTCATCTTACAGACACAGAAAAGTTCAAAAGGAAAAGCACATGAAAAAGCAGACTACCAAGAGCACTATTGTTAAAACTACACCAGAAAGCTTAATATTTCAATACTGTATATGTTAAAATAAACAACATACACAGGTGATGAAAGCCAGTCTCTGAAAAATTTATTATTCTGTTAGAACAAGTTTACACTTGGGATGAATTCTCAAGCTTCATGCCATTAGGAAGTTTTACTAGGTTTATAGTGGAAATAAAAACAGAAATAAAAATAGATTACAATCCCAAAATACAGGCTGTACTTTGAGTATGATCCACAGGCTTTCTTTTCCTTTTAAATCTATACATTTCCTCCTGCCTCCAGCAATCAAATCTTTTTAAATCTTTGTAAAAAGCTCCCTAGATTGTCTGCTTTCCTTTTTAAAATCAAATATTTTGAAATATGAAGTTGAACAGACTAATGTAACCTGTTCTAGTTCAGTCTGACTTCCACAAAGCCATCCTACCGCAATTGTACAGCTTTCAGAGATTTATGACACCAGTTTCGCGATCCTGCTCTTCTTGCCTCGTTTCCTCTGTATTCTCACTTTGGCTTTAAAAAAATTGACCCTATTTCCATTTTCTCCTCCAATGCATGCCACTGGTACTCATCCCACCAAAGTGAAAGGGACTTTCACTTCTTTGCATAAGATGGGCATAAAGAGACAATATGGATGATTTACTAAGATGATTATTTTTCAAAGCAGTAAAGCTTAGCCTGGTGAATTTGCACTTGACATTGCAAAATTAAACTCTTGGAACTGGTCTGGTTTGTAAACTATACTACACAAAGCAACAGTGAGCACTGAATGCTCTAAGCTTCAAATTATGAAGTAGTAGCAAGAATTATACTTGTCAGTTCAAGTCACAACTACTAGAAATTGATTGTTTAGCTCAATATGAACAGAAACATTTCCTAATTTTGAGAAGTTTAAAATAGTTTCCATTCTGACTCTTTCTGACCAAAATGCATTTATATAAATGGTTCAAATTTGCCTCCAGTGTTAATTTTTACACATTAGACAACATAACAACATTTGCCATTTAATGTGCAGCACTGGCCTTATCCTCACCCACGTAGATGGTGTTCTTCTCTACCTATTACATGGATTAATGACTGATTTCGGTATCACGTTTTAAGAGTTACTCCCTAATGTATTCAATATCTCAAATAAATTATGTAACAACCAACAAGAAATTACAGCTTTTCTTGCAAGCATTCTATCTTAAATAAACAATAATCTAGATACAGATGTGTGGTTAATTTTTTTTTTTTTAAACAGACTGCCAAGAGTTTTCCCAGCATTTTGAACTTAGTGGCAGTACACTTAATGATCAGTTGTGGAAAGGGAGAAGAAATATTAAGTTATGCCTATGAGTTATTTGGTTTTCAGGACAGAGGGGAGAGGAGATGAGGGGAAATAAATGATAGTATAAAAGTACCAAAATTGATTTTATCTGCTTCAACATTCACACTCAAAATATTAGAAGCATATGTTGTTATCAAATACTGGACTTACACTCATATTCCTATCCCAGATCTGGATAGAGCCATCTTGACAGCCAGCTGCAATAAGTTTCCCATCTCTGCTGTATGTGCAAGTTGTAGGAATCACCCGTTTACCTTGAACTGATCGTGGCTTAAATACACTTTTGTGCTTCTTTTCATTGTTAACATCCCAAGTCCTTACAGTTCTGAAAAAAGTTTAAATAAACATTGTTTTAGATAATGTTAATAAATATAAAAAAAATCTTATGATAAAACCAAACACCTTTTCCGGCACATATGGCATACAATATTGTTCAAACTAA
Organism: Cnemophilus loriae; assembly: GCA_013397755.1. Lineage (NCBI taxonomy): Eukaryota > Metazoa > Chordata > Aves > Passeriformes > Corvidae > Cnemophilus > Cnemophilus loriae. Next base: position 790,339 of record VZTF01005904.1, read on the forward strand.
GTTGTAATGGCAAAATAGCATTTAAGATATGCGGACAACTTTGCAAGTAAGAAACATCACATTTACTAAAATGCATCTCAAGTTTAAAAAAAAAATCAAAACAAACAAACAAACAAACAACAACAACAACAACAAAAAACCCCAAACCAAAACACTTTCTCCCAAAACTCATGTAAATACACAAATTATTTAGAATTTGGAAGATAACAAAAAGTTAATACAGAGGTACCACATAATCTCCACTGCCACTGGAAATCAAGAAGATGAAAGTATTCAGTCGTCTACAAAGAATGAATACTTCAGGAAACAGGCATGAATGCTTACACGAATTCATAACTTCAACAGATTTCTTAACTATTTTGACATAACAACAACTGAATATTCTGCTTTTAACTGGCCACATATTCTTCAGACTTTATTTTCAAAAGGCATGTTAAACATTAATTGTAATATTGTGATTCTCTTCCACTAATCCTGAAAGTCTTACAGTTCTGTTATAAAAATGTTCTTCAAATATTTTAGAAAGACTCATTTATGTAATATTGTTCTTTTCAAGTTGAGTTTTTCCCACATGATTAGCAAAACAAATACACCCTTTCTCTTTTTAATGGAAAAAGAGTATCTGCCTGGATCTTCACTGTTCCTTAGATACAGAAAAATATCCAAATGAGAGAGAACTAAAACACTAGATACAGGTGGACCCTTTAAACTGTCTTAGATACAAATGTTTTCTGTCCATTTAATATGTTGAGGTCTTTCCATATAAAAATTCAAAACTCTTCTGGCATCTAATGCAGAGAAGAGTTTCAGAATTTGGCAAAGAAAGGAAGATCATTCATCTAGAAAGAAAAAATCCCAAGGTTCTCAAGACAACCCCATTTGTTTAGACTATACAAACATTGCCTGTGATCCAACAGCACATAATTCACTGGTCTCTAGCAAAGCAAATACAACTTTAAGAGAGGCTGCCATTTCTCCAGAAGGAGACAAGATACCACGGCACAACATTAGGAACTTCCATCAGAGCTACAAGACCAGATAGGCCACAGAGCTGACATATAAATAATTCTAGAATAAAATAGACAAAAAAATGAGCTGGAAATACCTCAGAGAGGTTACAATTAACTGCACATTTAATGACAGTAATGCGAAATCAGTAACTGTAAGTTAGAATTAATAAGTAGAATTAATTTCCAGTTGTCCATAATAAAGTCAAGGTTAGCTTCATTTTTAAAAGTCTTCAAATCTCCTATCTATAAGGCACCACTTCATTGCACTGTTTGGAGCTCTAGCATGAGACATTCAAGTGTTCTGATGATTAGCTGGGTTTGAGGTTTAGGCATGTTTGTTATTTGGTGTTTTTAACTATTATTTTTATTTTAAATAAAGCACTGTACTACAATTATGATTAGGTTGATTAGAGGATCTTTAGAAGTTGCTTCCATCCACAAATAATTCTGAGATTCCCTTTTTCATCTCCTTGTGTTGTCAATAACCATCTCAGTCTCCTGCTTTTCATTCACACTTTCTCCCACTGTGATATTTGCTCAAAACTGGAGTCTTCTTCCATTCCCTTTCCTTCATAATAATCCCTCCAAAATCTCACTTGATTATCTTGTACCTTCAGCTTCTCTTCTTCCTTCAGTGGTGACCATCTCCTACGGAAAAGCTCTGTCCTCTCGTATAGTGCAAGTTCCCAAGGACTGCCTTGGCACACCCCTTCTCAGGTGGTGCACCTGGTAACAAAATCACGTGCAGGGAACTTCAGAGCCTCCCTTCCCCTTTCATTCCAGATGCCCCACAAGCATCTCAGATGTAATTCCAGAAATAATCTCTTAAAAATCCTTTACCATCCTAATTCTTTATTTCTGCTGGCATGGAACGACTTTTTTAAAGCCTTCACTTTCCTCTTTTTAGGGCTCAATGTCCTGTCAAAACCTCAAAAATTGGCTATGCTAAGAGCAATTTCAAACCTTTTTATCATTTTACCTTTCTACTGTAAAGGAAGAAGAAGCACTTGTATACTCTTACTCCTTATAACACACACTAAAAGAAGTATGAGCCCTAAATCAGCTGTAATATCAGCAGGTCACTTGAAATATCCAAATTCTCTGAACTGCTGCTTCCGCTGCAGGCAGTTGGCCATACTCCCACACAGATGAGTTACATGCCCTATCAAAAATGCCACATAGCCTATAGTATGTATTTAACATTCCCTCAATGTTTCCTTAATGTCCCCACACTGAGCATGTGTTTGCTGTTGCCTTGCTGCTACTGGATCTAATGAAAAAAATTTCTACTGAAGTAAATATTTTGTTTATCATCTACATATCAAAATCATCTACAATTAGTTACAAATTTGTCAGTCATTCTCAGAGAGCCTTTAATTCTTGAGCTAAGACTGAGCTCTTTAATGTCTTCTTTCATATAAGATCTTTTAAATATTTTTATTCTTCACGGAAATATTTCCTATTTTTATTTTAAAATGGACATAATACTGCAAACACATCTCATAATACCATGTGCAAAATTTCAGCTTAGCAAGGTTTCTGACTGACTCACCACCAACTAAAACAACAGGAGTCATTTGTAAACTATGTATGTTTTATATTTTCCTTCAGACCAGTGAGAGACTAGAAGCAGGGATGACTGAAGGACCTTGGGGACCATTCCTTCACTGGAATGAGAGGAGGTTTAGGCTGGACATTGGGAAGAATTTCTTCACAGGAAGGGTGAATAGGCACTGGAATGGGCTGCCCAGGGAGGTGGTGGAGTCACTGTCCCTAGAGGTGTTTCAGGAAAGACGATATGGCACTGAGTGCCATGGTCAGGGTTGACCACGGTGGTACTGAGTCACAGGCTGGAATCAATCTCAGAGGCCTTTTCCAACCTAACTGATTCTGTGGCTGGACATAACCCGGCCATGGCACTCACAGCCCAGAGAGCCAAACGTGGCTGCATCCAGAGCCCCGTGGGCAGCAGGGCAGGGAGAGGATTCTGCCCCTCTGCTCTGCTCTGGTGAGACCCACCTGGAGCACTGCATCCAGCTCTGGGGTCCCAGCACAGGAGGGACCTGCTGGAGCGAGTCCAGAGTAGGCTTTTAAGCTGATCAGAGGGCTGCAGCACCTCTCCTATGAGGACAGGCTGAGAGAGGCGGTTTGCTCAGACAAGAAAAGAGAAGGCTCTGAGGAGACCAAGAGCAACTTCAAGTACTAAAAGGGGGCTTGTAAAAAAGATGGAAAGTGATTTTTACATGAACTGATAGTGACAGGACAAGGGGGAACACTTTAAACTAAAGGAGGTGAGATTTAGAATCAATATTAGGAATAGATCCTTTACTCTGACAATGTGAGGCACCGGCACAGGTTGCTCAGAGAAACTGTGGATGTCACATCCCTGGAAATGTTCAAGATCTGGTCGGACTAGGAACTGAGCAATCTGGTCTAGTGAGTGGCATCCCTGACCTTGGCCGGAGGAGAGGGAGGTTGGAATTAGATGACCTCTGAAGTCTCTTCCAACCCAAACCGTTCTGTGATACTGTGGCTAATATTTAACTCCTCCCATTCTAGTCAGAAGGAAAAGAAAGAAAAAGGAAAAGAAGCATAGAAACCCAAATAATTTACCTTCAGGTAATATTGTCATTAAACGTGCAATATAGCAAAAATACTCTAAGACTGCTTCCATATATTCTCTCCCCTTCTGCTACTGACCCTCATTCAGCATACCATATAACAGTCAACTCAGGGCACATTACGTAATTATGACTCTGGGGTTTTTTTCTGGAATATTTTGTACTATTTAATGATTTCCTCTTCCTCAGACATAATGAGAAAATAAATGAGATTGCATTACAGAAGTTCTATTTTCGTTTCCTAAGTTCTCTGAGCTCAGTCTGTTGTTTGTGTTGGAATGAGTAAAAAATCTTACCCCTGCATCAATCAGATAATTTTCAGGACACTCATTTTGTTCAGAAAAACCCTCTTCCTAAGAATATCTCCTCATATGTAATAAAGTGGGAGACAAAACAACACCACTGTTTTATGTGCTATGTTACACCACTTAGCAGAAGTATAATATTAATATTTATCTGTTGATAGGCAGAACTAAGGTATTTTTGAACTCCAGTGAAAGCAAAAGAAAAACATTTCCTGAATGAGTCTTTTTTCCCACCTGAAAACAAACTGTTTAATGAAAGTTTCTTCTTTAGTACAAACTATAAATAGGGATTTTTTTAAAACTATACCTCTAACATATACTGTTGTTTGTTCATTACATCAAGTTTTAATACATTGAATGATAAGCAGTCACATCAACATTTTTGATTTCTCTTTCACAAATTCCTTTTCAATTCAAATATCCATGAAAAAGGCTTCACATACACGTGTTTAAATTTAACTTTTTAAATGATGGATTCCACGTCTGCAAACAGATTTTGCAAAACTGATTTTGTAAAGATCTTATATTTGCCAAGAGCAATTCAAAGCAACTTAGAAAAGGAGGGGAATGTTCTTCTGGAAAGGTAATGTGGATATTTTCGTCACCACTGAGAAGTTAAATGACACATAATAAACAACTAATTTAATTACTGAGGTTCAAGGGGAGATTTTGGCAGGTTTTTTCCCAAAAAAAAGTTATTTCTCTCTTTTCCCTTTTTCTTCTCATGTTCCTATGATATTGTTACTAAGTTAAAATTTCTAATAAAATTAATTATTGGCAACGCTGCTGCATTACACAAATTATTATAGTTATGTAGCTGCATTTCCCAGACTGCAAGCACAGAAAATTTCTCCGCCATGAGTCAGCTAGACACTGCCCTAATACAAGCTGTTGAAATTCAAGAAGTGAACCAATTCAAACTTCAAAAGCCTGACCTGCCAAATTCCATGAAGCTTTTTCGTCTGTCCCACCTCCTCTGTTTCTACTGGACTAGAAAACTCTATTGCACAATGTTCAATGTTATTGGCATTTAATATGTGGAGTCTATTCTGAATAATTAACTCTACTCTTATCATTTGAAATACAAAAGAAGCAAAGAGTATATTATTGTTAAAAGTACAGATCAGGCTTAATGTTGTACATCTAGTAACCTAATTATTGTGCTCACCTTTGCAATGTTTTATAGTGCCTACACATGTAATATAAGGTTGCAAAGCTGTAACATTCTTCAAAATCATCATACAAATATGGCGGCAATGGAATTGACCATCCCAGTACAAGATGACACCAAGTCATCAGTGATAGAAAACACATTTTTAAACTGTTAAATTAAGACTCTTTATAAACAAAAAAGCAGTAAGAATTCTTACAGTATCTTGCAGTAAGGGTTTTTTAAAACCTCTTTTATGACATAAAACAACCATATGTACATGGGAATGAAACTAAGGTACTTATTAATACAGTGAAAAATTGCCTAAAGCAGAATATGTAAAGAGGTTAGTTAAGAAATAGCTGAAAAGTTCTGTTAAGATGTACATCATGCATATGGAGGTGCAACATTATGTCAGCAAGAAAACTTTCATTATTGTGTTCTTTTTGCCCTCTTTCAGCAGAAGTAAGTTATAGTCTTCTTCTGTTGAGCATGTGGTACCCACTAAAGGTTGAGTCACCCGCCAGACAATGAAAAAATTTGTACACACAAATAGATAGATGGAGAAATCCAGAGAAACTTTCCATATTTGTTTGGCAGAAAAACTTCTAAATAAGCTACCTACTTCCAGCATTTGAACAGAATTAAAATAATTTGAACCAGAATACAAGAAAAGTCACATCCAACATACGTAAAACCATAGCTACAGAAGGAACTGCCAAAAATATGGACACAACTTAGTAATTTACAACAATTCTACTTTTCTGTTACTTAAATAAACCCTAGATGTAAAAAAACAAAGAGAAACATTTAACAGAGTAAAAAAAATGGTATGTGATATACAGCAAATGAGCTAAGAAACTGTGAATCCGTATTTTTCCATACTTTCAAATTAAATTGGTAGCCTTTTTTTGACAGGAGAAATTACCATCATTCGTATGTACAAAGTACAAAAGTACAAAGTGCATAATTTGTATGCACAAGTGCAGCTGAATCTTAATTACTGGCGGAGAGTAGATTAAAACCTAATAATAATGAATGGGAACTGCTCCCATTCTCCAGTGTGAATGAACTAAAATGCAACCAACTCAAAACTAAAATGACACATAAGCATGTCTGAGAGAGCATGGAGAGTAGGTATTCTGAATTACTAAGCAAAAATCCTACTGATGGCCAATATATGCAACATTTGAGGAAAACTAAATTAGAAAAGGAGACAGAGAAGAACTGGAAGAATATTAGCTTGGCTAAGAAATCAGAACTAATGGAGATACAGGAGAAGAGTAGAGACAGAAAGAGACGGATTGAGGAGGATAAAAGCAAGGAACAGAATATAAGTTATCATGTCATGCCAGATTTGGCATGACTGCCCTCAAGTCAGCTGCGCAGCATGTCCATTGGAGGAAAACAGCAGCAGCAAATACTAGTGAGTTATGACATACAATCACCTCTGACTAAAAAGCTGGCCAAAAGATGCCTTCAGACACAAAGAGTTACCCATTAACATGTCCGTATGACCGTTTAGAGGTTATACTGTAAAGACACAGTGGAATACCTATCGACTGAATCTCTTACTTATGGCATAAAGAGTCCATTTTCAAAGAAATCAAAGCTCACAAACTTTCTGGACTGAATAATTTTATCTTTTTCCCAGATTAAACCACTGAGTCAGGCTAATAATACAAAAAGGCACTCTTAAGATTAAAAATTTAAGAGCAGAAAAAAATTTGCTAGAAACAAGTAAGCAAATAACGTAATACAAGTGTTATATATTTTTTTAATCAACAGATCCTGTACATAAAATGGTATCATATTTGCACATGGATTACATACCAATTTCAGCTGCTCCCTTCTACATACCTCTCCAAAGTGATGGAAAATACATCCTTTGGAGCTTTGCACAGAATTTTTAAGAACTTCATTCATAACCTGAAGATTCCCTCAAAGTATCTACAGATGAGTTCATCAAACTGACCAACTCCAAAATTCAGTCATCCTCAAAGGTTATAGCAGACATATTTTGCATATCACATTGCCAGAGAGAAGGAGTGACAAAATACTACACAGCAAAAACCCAATTCTTCATTTTAAATATTGACATTTATCAACTATCAACAACAGCTGTAAAGTCAAAGCTCGAGAAAGAGCATTAAGTCATGCAAATTGAAATATTTCAGAATAGATCATAAAAGAAATTCCAAGATTCTGATCTATACTGTCTTCCCACCTTCACTGTGAATTTCCCATTGAATTCCCACTGAATTCACAAAGCAAAATTCAGAAAAATGCCTTGCTATACCCAGTCTTCAAAGATTCTGAATGCTTTAATTCAAAACAGTAAGTTTCATCTGGGACCTAAAAGTTTCACAAGACATTTTTTTTTCTTTCTAAAAATTCTAAGACAGGAACAATTCGCTTTGAATGTAATTGCCACCTTGGAAGACAGTATCACATATTAATATACAAATCATATACAGAAAGGTCAAGATCAAAAGGAAGTAAATTATGGAAATTTTTCAATAAAAACAAAAGAACAACACTACATGTCTATTCCATTAACAGTTACTAGTAAGTTCCAATGCAGTTACTTAGGTTCAGCAGAATTTTCCTCACATCAAAACAAATACTCTGAAAATAAATAAAACAAAAGGTTTAGTGGGAGAAACTTTACAACCTCAGAAGAAAACATGAAAAGAGCTACTATGGGAAACAACATACAAGCAGAAAAAAGGCTGAGAAGGAATATGGAAATGAAAAGTAGATCAATTGTGTAAAACTAAAAAAATAACCTAAGGTGACTGCTCGCCAGAAAGCAGTAGTTGAGGGCATGCAAGTATGCAATACCAGTAAGAATCCTCACTTCTAAGCAAGAAGGATTAATATTCAACATACATGATATATTCAGTGCTGCTTGGAATAGAGAAGAAAAGAAGACATTTAAAAACATTTGTTACATTCTGAAGCCAGGATAATTGTTGGGGGATGAGGTGGGAATGGGACAAACATCTCCCCCCGTCTCACCAAATCAAACCAACAGCTTCAAGAACCTAAGCACAAGAAAAAAATACATGATAGGGAAATTATGTTATTGAGAGCACATATTACTGAGAGGAGACTGCGCTTAAATACATTCAAATTCTGTAGAAGATGAATTGGAGCCAAATCACTGAGGCATTAAAAAACAAACAAACAAAGGTCCAAAAACACCACCAAATAAAAACCCCAATTTAAAAACCAACACACAAACATGCTCCAGAGGTCTGTTTACATTCCCAAAAGAGTGATACAGAAAACGGTCTCCTCAGCCTAAGAAAAATGGTCTCCAAATTAAAGGCAAATACTGTACTGAAAACAAAGGCTGCAGGGCTAATAGGTTAATTAAAAAGAATTCATTTAATTCCAGTCTGTGTTCCACTCTGTGCTGTTGTGATGGATTCCTCCTCGAAGAATTTTTTCTCAAGTTTAACTCATGGATTCAGTCTGTTTGCCTCGCTTCCAAAGTCCAATGTACAGGCAAAAACTTTACATGACCAGCATGGCCAAGTTCCCTTAGTATTTCCTTAAATATTAAACTATTTTCCTTTCATATTTCCCTGAAACACTGACTATATTTGATTGCATTAGTGATAAATACTTGGGCAGCAAAACTGCACTAAGAGAAAAAAGTCTTGCTGGTTTTGAATTACTTTCTCACTGGGACTGACAGGTAATTTGCTTTGTTTCTTGCTGATGATGTCTTCACATACAAATCTGGCTGAAGAAAAAGATTGTTTATCTTTGCATCAATCACTAAGATGGCAATCATGGATGTCTGCACAAAGTGTATCTTCAATTCAGATCAGCAAGGTACCTAAAAGCAAGTCTTCAGAAAACTATGCACAGAGTAGGTTAGAGAACTATCCCCTGAAGATATTTTCTTCCAACGAGTAACAGATTCGGTGATTTTAATGAAGTATATTGAGCACTGCAAGAAGTCAATATGCTTTTGAATTAATAATAATTCAAAGTCTATGTTAATGCTGTGCTATTTAAAAAACCTGAGCACCGGTATTTTCCTGAGACTGTGTAGCACTTTACACACAAGAAGTCCTTTATTTATTCATTTATTCCAGCAACACCTAACTTCAACATTATTATTTCTATATAGAACATTAGATAAATTACAGGTATTATGTGAATCAATTCTGAAAGTTGTGACAGTAAAAGTAGATACAATTTTGTGTCATTTTCCAAATGGGGCAAGTGGGCAATGAAGTGAGATCTCATCTCCCACTTAGGAAAGATAAAGTGAGATGTAATCAATCTCCCTAGGGGGTACATCTGATTAAGATCAAAGGGGAAGACTTCTGGTAAAGAACATCTTGACAGTTCAAGTTACTGTCACCTGCATGAATTGAAATGACTCAAGAGTAGTCTTGCATGATACTGCAAAAGGAGGAGGGGTTAATCACTATGAAAACAGGATGCTTTCTAAAGAGCTGATTAGTCATGGCTATAAAATAGCTTAGGCTCACTTGGGTCTCAAGTTTTTTTCACTCCATTAAATAACTTAAATTGGAACTAACACTCAGCTGAACTCTTCATTACACCAGCGAAAAATCAACTGATTTTAAAACAGTCAAGCATTCAAAAGTTCTCTGAACCAACACCTCAGCTGACCCTACATGTATTAGTTTTAACTGGTTTTGCCATCATCTTAGATCTCACTCAGAGACTTTTCTGCAGGTCCATTAGCAATGAACTGCAATCTAACAAAGGTAAGTAACTAAAGGGAGCAAAATGTAAGTCTTAAATGTATTTTGATTTCTGAAGTAACAGAATCTATTCTGAAGAATGCAGTCTGACTCAGCTGCACAGATTAACTATGCATTTTGGGCTACAGAAAATTTTAAAAGTGAGTTTTACTTTGTATTTATGTATGAAGTACCAATCTTGGGACGTTGCAGTGTAATCTCATAAAAACTTATGACCTACTTATAAAGACCAGGACAAACTGTAGCACATAAAGTAAATGCAAATTTAGGTATTTATATTTTCTGGAATATCCACCAAAGTCTAAGACAATTCCCTCATCCTCACAGGAATTCGGAAAGAAAAACAGCATGTCTTCAAGAAAAGAAATGACAGTTCTTAGCCTCAGAACTCCAGAGAGTCATGATACAGGCCCACATCTGTCTGGATAACCACAGATAATGTTTTTTCATATACTCATATCATAATACTGCCACTCCTGAAGAAGCCTTTGTATTCTTTTCTTACTTTTGCATAAAGTTAAAAGTTTAAAGCAATAGATTAGTAGACAAAATAGTACTAAATTTTATGATTCTTGAGGATAAACACTAAGGGACTTATGCTCCCTTATTAATTATATTCTCCACATGGGGGAGAATGGTGGGGATTTTGCTGAGTTTAAAATGTGTAAAATTAAAAATAGTAAAGGCAGGACATAAATGACTAAGAAAATACTTTTAACAATCTGGTTTCCTTTCAAATTAAAAAAAAACACCAGAGAAGTGATTTGTTTCACAGCTTAATTTGAGAAAAATATCAAGTAGCTCTAGAGTTTGAACATGTTACTTTTAATGCTCTAGTCTTCTGTTTGCTTGAAGCCCTGAAATTTTTGACTGTTTAGAAATTCACCTTTTAGTTCACTGCACAGCCTGCTGCTACCCGAGCAACTTGATCTGAGTTGGCTTTGCACTAAGCAGGGAATTGAAACAGACGACCTCCAGATGTCCTCTTCCACCTAAATTATTCTGTGACTCCAGACAACTCAAAAGGGTATTCCACCAGAGTGGAATGAGTAGAGCATATGAATATTCCTGGCAGGGACCCACACTTCTTACATCTAAAATTCTATGAACCTAGAAAAATCTGCTCAAAAGCTAGTAAGAATACAACTAAGTCCAAAATCACAACAAAGATATACAAATGTCATCAGCATCTTCAACTTTTAGAGCTACTGGGAGACAGATACTGGAAAATCTGCAAAAGCTCCAGCTCCAACTTATGTCCGTTGTCCAAGATACTGTAAAGACATGTCTTATGTCTCCACTTCCTAACAGCATGCATGAGCAGTTAAAAGTACCCACTGACATACAACAGCAATCAAATATTAACTTGCAGCTGAGAGCATTCCTATACAGGTCAATCAAGTAGCAGGAAAATTCTCAAATAATTTTTTATGTTTGTTTTTCCCCAGCTAGAATCCACGGATGCTTCCTCAAAAATTTAGCTATTCTTTAAGTGAGTGCAAATGTCCTGCTCTACCCTTTCTTTTTACCTGAGGTATCAGCAAAACTTTTAATTCTTACTTTCTTAGAATCACAGACCAGAATCACAGAATATCTTGGATTGGAAGGGACCCATCAAGATCATTGTTCCTTGCAGATCAACATGAAGCTAAAGCACCTGACTAAGACATCATTCAGATGCTCCTTGAACACTGCCAGGCCGGATGGTGGGACCAATTCCCCGGGGAATCTCTTATAGGGACCAACCATCTTCTCACTGAAGAACCTTTTCCTAATGTCCACGCTGAACTTTTGCTGATGCAGCTTCATTCCATTTCCTCATGCCCTGCCACTGGTGACCAGAGAGATGAGATCAGCACCTCCCCTCCGCTGCCCCCCAAGAGGAGGGTGAGGAGGAAGGTGAACACTGCTCTTCTCCAAGCTAAACAAGCTCAGTGACTTCAGCAGCTCCTCACAAGTCTTGCCCTCAAGACCTTTATCCATTTTGGTCCCATTTCTCCTAATACACTCTAATAATTCAATATCCTTATGTTCTTATCCTGTGGCACCCAAAACTGTCTCCAGGACTCCAGGTGAGGCCCCACCAGTGTAGAACAGTAACTGAGCATCCTTTGGTCCCACATTTTCTCTGCATTGTAGGAAGTTTCTCTTTTGATTTAAATTTTTAATTCTTAAGATGATCTACCTGAAGCTGTGTGGATCCTTTAAAAATGAACTTATGCCGTAAAAATGTCAGTTGAAAAAGCCCTCAAATGTAAGCTCTTACCATTGACTGCATATCTTATCGCAGCAGCTAACATTGGAATCAAGAAAAACTTCAGAAAAAATATTAATGTAAACACACATAGTTTATAAAGACAAAAATAGCTTTACTAACCCTTTTGTAAACATACAGCTTTCAGCAAGGGCCAGTACAGTCATTATTCAAACTCTTCTTAACCAGGCCTGCTCATTTGCTGTACTCTCTTAATCAGCTCTGCACCACGTATGTATCTATAAACAGATGAGTTAGTCTAGGAGAAGCCATCCTCATGGATCAGTAATGGAGTTCACACCTTTACACATGGCAAGACAAAAAGCAAACTACTGTGCCAGTGCAGGGCAAATTACTACACACATGTGAGATAACCACACTTTTTTGATGAAGGCACTCCTGTATTACAAACAAGTCTCCAGAGAAAATTTTTCCAAAGACTTAAAATTAAGACTTATCAGGAGATTTTAACAAGAGTGACAGACTTTAACTCTACAAAACCACAATGATCCCTCTTCCTGAAAAATACCATGGTTCAGCACCAAAGGATGAGAATTCTGCTGTTCCAGTGACAGGAGAAAGAAAAAAACTCACCAGAACTTAACATAATTGATACACATAAGCCTCACTGTTGCAAACAGCTAAATTGCTATGGCTGACGTAAAAAATAAAACATCAACTTAGAGGAGAAATAAAGTGGATATAAAAATCCACCTAAGTAATTTGATCTTCACAAATGCCAATTCTGCTTTATTTCTACCTCATGCAACTCTTGAGAACAAGTTTTTAGATAATCTGCATGGCATTTCAATATAAGTATTTAAACAGTAACAGATTATATAAAATACTGCTTAAACCAGGTTTGTGTGGAAGCAAAAAATATTATATTTACATAGGTGAACACTGAGATGAAGACTTAAAGCCTCTAACTGACAGAATACTTAAAAATCACTTTAATAAAATTACTTTATTTTGGGACCAAGTCCCAGACTATTGGTGTTCACTTGCACGCATGTGCACAAACATCAGGTTTCTCTGAAACCATAACAGTTTGTTACTTCATGTACCTCTAACTTTCCCCTGGTCTGAATTTTATGAATGTTGCACTAGTCACATACATTTGATATTTAGTTCTAAGTAGTATTATATGCAACAGTCTGAGAGTGCCTTATTTAAGTTAATTTCCAAGTCACCAATAGTCATTACAAGAAATAAAGCTTGTTAAGCTCACTACCTTAATGTCTTCCTACATTATGGCACTAAAAGCACATGGAATACATTTAAGTTATACTCCATACAATGATATACATTTCCAAAAAAAAGTGGGTGAATCTTCCACATCTCTAACACTTTTGGTAACTTTGCAGTATTTTCCACTTTTCCAACACCTTACACTCTCGAAACTGGAAAACTCCAAGAGTACTTCAGCTTTCACTTGAAAGTACCATGAACTTGAAATACTATGCGAGTTCCAGCTAGAAGCTCAGAAACAAGAAAAACAAATAACCAACTTGTTAAATATTTTATTTATTTGTATTTTGAATAAATGGATGTTATTACATATCTACTTGAAGATCTCCTTGGTATTGTCTAGTAAGTTACCATCTGTTTGTTTCATTCCTAAAACAGTCATTTGAATGCAACCTGATAAAGAGGCTCTTCAAACCAAGCCACTGTCTTTCTACCAAAGCGGATGAGGAATGTTCACAATACTTATTCCACCAATCCTGTCATAAAGGTGCTAACCTTTAGAAGAAGGTTTAAAAAAAAAAGGAGTTTGCAAGTGGAACAGCAAATTTAAAACTACATTGACTTCTCCTCAAAATATCCAAATCTGTGAAATTAAATTATAACGCTATCATTTGTCATGTACAGTGCTCGGGAGTCTATTAATGTCATCTAGATCCTTCTAAACATGGGTGTTTGGCTCAAACACAAGCCATTCTAGAGACACTGTGAGACTTGTTACTCAATGTCCAATCTTCACGTAAATAAATGTGAGCTATGTAAAATGTAAGAGACATCTTTCATTTACTTGAAGAAGTTTTTAGAGCAAACAAGTCAAGGCCATGGACTCTGGTCCTCAGAGGTAGTTTCACTGCGTGAAAGAACTGGAAACATATTTCATTTAAATGGCAATTTTGATTTAGTGCTCGAAGAAGACAACATTATGCATTTTTACACAAGCACAACACTCAGCCAGTGTTCTTGAAAGACTAACAAAAAAATTCCAAAGGAAAAGCAGTTCATGCTGTGAGTAAACAGACACTGGAATGATACATCACTTATAGATAAGTAAATTTCAGAATTATTGAAAAAATCCAGAATTATTAGCTCTGATGAAATAAAGTAGGTCTTTTTCTAAAGAAAGACACCAGGACAAGAGTTCTAAAACTAAATTTTATCTCAAACCGAATCTGCTCTAAGTTAAATAATTTGATAGTTTTTATAATAAACATGCTGATAGAATAATTAATTTTTAAAGCCTAAGTGTGTACCACCAAAAAAGGGAAGACACCTTTTTTTCATCTCTGAAACTTTTCAGTACCTGTTATTCTGCTATCCATTTAATTCACTGTGAATCACACAACAGAAGAAAAGTAAAGCATAGTAAATTATTTATTTTGAAAGACAGAATGTATATGGTCTAGTAAGTTTATGATGACAAAAGAAGATCTGCATCTTATCTCACCAAAAGTTAAACCACAGGAGACTGAAACGTTTGCCAGCATGTTCTAAATCATACAAACAACAGTGAATGTGGATCTTAATTGTAGAGATTAGCTGACCAGAAGTTTCCACTACCATTAATGAGCTATGCTGAAGAATACCAATCAGATGTTTTCTGTCCTAGCAAACTGAAGATTTCACAAATCACACGTCTGGAAACATTTCAAGGAGAAGAAACATTTCCAAAACCAAATTAATCCCTCTCAAGAGAAATGCATTTAATATAAAGCTTTATTAGAAAGTATTTGAGTTACAATATTAGCTTAAAAAATTAACACTATTGCCACAAAGTTATCTACTGGTGAATTATTTGGAGACAGAAAGGGGGGGTGAGGGGGGAATGAGCTAAAAAGTCAACGAGGAATTGGTTGATAAAACTGCAAAGGAGACTGATTTTGGAGAAAAAACACACAACCAAATATTGACCGAATGTGTTATTGTAACAACTATTGGACCTGCAGCTCCACATGGACAGTTCTGTCATCCTCAGAAGGACTATGTATGGACTTCTTCCTGCCCTCAAAAACTGAGTAACTTTTACAGACACTCACAGCTCAACACCAAGCCTTTGTCTATAAAAAGCTAAGTCATATGTACAGTTTGATTACAGTTTTTATCCCTGAGAATCACCTGAATATTCCAATCTCAGATTTATTAAATGGTGCTTTTTGTGTTCACTGGTTTGTCTGATGATTGAAAGAGAAACTTCATCCACAATTTCTGTGTGAAAGCTACAACCGGTAAAGAATTTACGGCATTTCTTCCTTAATAATCAGTTCCACAGTCACATAATATATCTGTTTACAAAGAAATACTTTCTTTCTCCTATACAAACCTTGCTGACTTTCAATTACTGGGTTGAGTTATGTCTTCAACAATTTAAAGAACTTTCAAATGTTAGACATTTTATTTCTGTTTCAGTATTTTTTCGCTATTGCCAGGTCTCTTAATGTACTATTCAATAAACTGAAATGTATTCAGCTTCTGGAATATTCTTGAATTAGATGAAGTTTCAGGATATATCTCTGACATTTTTCCTTTTCAATGTCTTTTACCATCCTTTTTAGACTGCTGTCACCGGAACTAGACATAGAACTCAATGGGCATTGTCGAAAAAAAACATTAACATCATCTCCTTTACCAATGCCATTAGCAAAAGCTAATTCTCTGTGTGTGCACACATTTTTAAAAGATGTGTCCCTGCCTTTCCACAGCTGCATACTAAGAGCTTATATACAATTAACCCTATGTAACTTTCAGGGAAATACTATTCTCTGTGTATGATTTCCCATGCTGTTGTTTTCACCCAGCTCACTAACCAATCTCCTCTCAGAAACAGTGGCTAATACTTAGTGTTCAGGTTTTACTAGAAATACAGTCACACTTTCTCTGATAAAATCTGCTTTAATTAAAATATTTTATAGAAATATAGAAGTTTTGAAGTAACAGTTCAGTCTTATGAAATTGCATTAGAAACATGCTGTTTTGATTACTTCAGATTATCAGTTTTAAGATCTCTTCCTATTAGCTCGCCTGGCTGATAGATGACAAATATCTCACATGTATTTACAAGATTAATCCTTTAAAAGTCACAAACAAAACTTATTGGAATTAACAGAAAAAATTTCAACAGATTTTGGAATGTAATTTACTGCTTATAAGTTACTAATGGATACTATACAAAAATTTATAAAAAGTTTTATTAAATAAACAAGAGAAGCTTCTTTCACTAAAACCCATACATAATTTCCATGATCCTCTATCTCAATTGCGAAATGGGATTTATCAGCCTTAAACAAAACTTTCTGAACTGAAAACTTTTCCAGGCTTCATCATCTTTCAGTGAAACCATGCACCTTTGAAACCACTACCAGCTGAGAAATGCAACTTCAGGCTGTTCCAATTCATTCCATGAGAAATGAAAACCACCCCACATACATCTCTAAACAAGCAATTTAGCAGTGGGATTTTAACTAAAACATATATTTATATAACATGAGGACCCTGATAAGAGGAACAATTTAAAATTTCATTACTCAAACAATGAAATTACCTGCAATTCTAAACGTCAAAAATCACAAAGCAAATATTTTCACAGAGTTTTGATCTATAGGATACTAACTATCATTAGTCATTACTGTGTAACTTTAATACAGAATCAGATTTGAACATTAATCATGGCAATTTAATTTTATTTTCTTAGATAGAATGTATATTTTATCTTTGTAAGCAAATGTGCCAAAATAAATCCTTGTCTACCCTACTTCACTTTCTCATTATCAAACAAAAACATTTTAGTTTAGTTTACTAAGTCTATTGTACTTCCCATTAGTACTAGGATAATCAAAGAATTCTGGTCATTTGAATAAGATGCATATCTCCTGAGAAAATAGTCCTTTAAACTGAGTTATAGGTTAAAATTGCCAGTGAATACTTGAGAAGAAAGGACTTCATCTTCATACAATAAAAGATGTAATACATTTTTCATGGGAGAAGACAGGAGAGGGAATTGCCAGTGAAAGATACCCGTGGAACAAAGTCACCACAATGGAAGTATTTGCTCAACAACCTGTATATGACCTCAAACCATGGGAAGTTTCCTATCGATTTTACAAATGGCAAATTCCTCTCTTCTTCCCTATCTGATTAATATCAGTTGAGCTGATGGAAATACTAAAACTTCCAGTTTCCCATAATTTCTATTCTGCCAGAAGTTACCCCACAGATCTGCTAACAGAACTGCTCAAAAGTATTCTCTTTTCTCAGTCAAGGTGAGCCAGGACCAGATAAGATATAAGAGAAAAGCTTTTCCAGTCGGACAGAAAGGGGTTAGGAAACAAGTTTCAGGGAAAGCTTATCCATATAACCCAAGCAGAGCACAATACAGGCGAGAAGTGAAATACTATGTGTTCTGGGATAAAAGAAGCAAATCTATGCACCAAAACGTCTGCCTTTCCATCCCAAGCTAAGAACATTGCAATTGCCTAGCAAAAGTCTTTGAAAAGACTGTCCCTTCTTGCTCCACTCACTGCACAGTTCTAAAATGAGCAAACTTTTCAGAAAGTACTGTAGTACTGTGAATACTTAAATTCTGTGCTTGCCAGATAAATCAACCAATTTTTTAAATATGTATTTTCATCATTTCACAAAAATACTTTCAAGTTTCTTGCTGTAGTAAAAAACTTTACCTTGGTAAAACTAAAAATAAATCACTCAACAGAACCGTATTCCTCTATGTTCTAAATTAATTCTGAAAATTTGCCTAAACTGTAATATTGTACTGGGAATAAAAGTATCCCATAAAAATCTTAAAGAAACATTTTCAAACTTCGTAATTTCATTTTCATATGGAATATGGCACAGTAAGTGAATATATATGTGTATACACACCTGTACAAGTATATGCTTGAAACAACTTGGCAAGAGTTACTTCTTTTCCTAAGATGGAAGTCCAAGTTATACTATTCCTCTGGCAAATTCAATTGTTTTACCACAACGTTATCTGCATTCCCTACCCTATAAAGTAGTATGATGCAACTAGATACAATTCAGGGTGATTTTTTTGGTAAGTACTTTGGACCCCAAAGCAGGTCCAACACTCTATAGCGTGCAGCTTGTTTTAAGAAGTAAATCTAGAAACTGCACAAAAGCACAAGGCTAAGACTGCAATTAAAGATTTTTAAATGATCCCCCAGATGAAGGTAAAACATCAGTAATAATTTTCAAGTATGCTTCTTCCAACTACCCTTCAAATCTGTGAAGACAGATGCAGTGTTGAAGCTTAGGTTGTAACAAAAGTTTATACAAACACCTTGGTAGTAGCCTTGGCATTGCTATCTTACTGTTCTCAGCAGTTTTCAAAGCTGCAGATGGATCAGTGTTAATTCTAATTATTACATATAAAATGTTTCAAACACTGAAGGCATTAGGACTATCAATATTTATTCAAGAGCCTTCTTCAGTGTTGTACTTTGGTGCTTTTAAACAAAACAAGGATAATGTATTGTAACAAGGTTTATCACTGTATTTCTTCAAACACATTATTCAGAAAAATCTATAAATTCTGCAAAACAGCAAGACAATATAACTACACTTAGACTAAACCACAAAGTCCAGATTCAGCTCTCACCTATGTTTCCATATGCACGGTATTCCTGATATGTAAAAGCATTAAAGAAAAGCAAAATTATAGTTTAAGTTCTCCAGCTGTCATCCATGCTGTTCCAAGCCTTAGCAGAATTCAGCAAACTCCAGGGTTGTACTCACTTTAAGTGTAATCAGCTTAGGCTGAGCTGCTGTCAACCTGGAGTGAGCAGACAGTATGTAACCTGAAACTTAGAGCCTATAAATCTAGGAGAAATGCCATATAATCCCATCTTCTCAGCCAGCGGAGCTGTCCTTCACAGTGCACAGCCAAGCAGGCTGGAGATACCAAATCTCTTGCTCTCCTGAGAACATACTACTATGGAAAAGAAAATACAAGGAGCAAGTATGTGGACTATAATAGGTGACTTGGCTCTTAAACTTATGGGGCACAGTCTTCAATTAAAGAAAAACAGAATCATCTGGGGTGAAGGCAGCTTGCCAGTTCAAGACAAGCTGAACAGCATTGTGGGAATAACTGATTGTTCCATGGGCAGTGAAACTGACTGCTGGCCACCTTCAGCAGTGATATTCCAGACCTTGTTCAAATCTCTTTTCTGTGAAATCACCAGGTTTTATGCAGTTCTGAGCCAAATAAAAGGCTAGAAAACAGTTGTCATGACAGAGAAGTCATACACTGATAGTTGACCCCTAAAGAGACTGAAACAAGGCAGCTGATGGGAGAAGATGAGACAGCAGCTACTCTAGATGCAAACCTAGATAATAGGATGGAAATAGTTAGCATATGAAAACTGAAAGGTAAGTTGAGATAAAAGCCATCGTGAAACAGCAGTGTTCACTACGATAGATCACATTTCAAAAGCCCCTAGTAGTGTCTAGGACATAATACATGTCCTAAAGGAGAGAAAAATCATCTAAACAGCAATGGTTGCAAACAGCAGATACAGGTTATGCAAACTACTCATCCTTCATTAACTGTATTTTGCTGCTTGAAATTACAAAAAAGACCAAGAATATTTACTAAGCAACAGTATATGGTTAAAACAAAAGTTTAAAACCATATTCTGTGGAGCAGAGTAACTTCATATTTGAAACATGCACGCGTTTTACAAAAGACTAAGAATTCAATTGCGCCTTAAATGCAAAATTCTATTTCTGAAGATTTGAAGCTACTTCACTGAAATAATTAGAGATAGAACTGCACTGAAGTTGTCCCTAAATAACTTATCAGAGATGTCAGTTTGTGATGGCAGTAAATATGCTCTAGGATACCTTTTAAAGAGTAGGAACACTAACTTAACTTAATAGAAGGTGAGAGTGGTCCTCTTCCTTGTAAGAGGAATGTTCTACAGTAAACCAGCTGTTAATCAACCATAACCCAAGCTGCAATCACAAATCATAAAGTTCACGACTGCTAAATTTCAAGTTTGGCTGCAATTCTCTTTCTAAAAGGAAAAAAAATATATGACAGTAGGGACACAGAACACCTGCTGCTGGAACATTTAACATCACTGGCTTCTTTTGCTTATTCTTACAGCACTACCTATCACATTTATGATAAGAAAACATCCAAATAACAAAAACAACATTATCCATTTCCTCTTCCTTCTTTGTTATTACATAGAAATCAACTGATGTTTTGGAATGATATAAACAAGGAGTTAGTTATGTCTTAAAACAAAGGGTATTTTTAAAGGTCACTCTGCTCAGGTGTATTTCCAGAGAGTAAAATACTTCTTAAAGACTTCCTAATTTCCAAAACATTTTTTCACTTCTAGCAATACATTAATTTTGGCATTTCTGTTACTATCACCTTTAATGCTGTTCTGTACACTTACTCAACATAACGCTCATTAAATGAAAGATCCTTGCCTTATTAAGTGGATCTTCCAAATAAGCCTAATAATGTGGCAAAGGATCTGTAAGAAAGACAAAGTTAGTGTTGATCACACACTGTATCTGAACCTTATCTAGAATGGCAAGCAGTGCATGCAATGAAAAGGGTCTGATCATTCAGGAATAGTTGTGGGATATTTCAAGTTCCAGGCAACATATAACCATACACGAAAAGAAATAGCTTTAGCAAGAAAATGTCTCAATTAAGTTAATATCAATACTGATAAAAGCTTTGTGTGTATGCTTTAAAAACAGTGAAAGGTTGATATAAATCAATAAATTAGTCTCAAATTCACTAAAATTAAAATTATCTGTAACACAAACTTCAGAATTACTGCAGTTCCATTGAGATCATTGCTCTTCTATATTTGTCTTTTCTTTTAATATAATTTTGTTCTAATCACATGAAATATTGGAAAGTTGAAGCACTGAGAATATGAGAATTCTCATATATGAGAATCTATGCACAAGATTTAATCTAGTTTAAAAAATACACTCAAATAAACACCTACTTTAGCTAAATCTCTAGGCTAGCGTGATTCATTCATACACTTACAATTAATCACCAGACTACTGACAGAACTGGCAACTTTCTTATTTCCTTCTGCAACTAAAAGCTAATAAACCCTTAACAACCTGTAAAAGCCCAAGAAAATTATTATTCATCTGTAATCCCAGAGTAATGAAACTATTTGTTTAAAAATAAGGCTTTAAAAAAAACAACCAAAAAACCCTGGCCATAACATGAAAAAAAAGAAACAGTATGGTATTACATGTTTCAACAAGTCATCATCTGGAATATTTTCAAGGAAAATAAAATTAAGTGAACTACTGAGATTTATATGTATCCACTAACAATCGCATAAGTGGGCATGAACTTATACAAGTTAAGGGGAGTTTTCGGACTTATTCCATAACTGCTGCCTCTAGGTTCTGGCTCATTTCAGTGTGCAAGCAATCAGCTTCTGTTTCTCTCCTATAGGAGTCTGAAGGAACTGTGTCATTTTCTTATGTAGTTTTTCCTGAGATTAACATTGTGTCCTTGAACAGTCATACAAAACGCACTGAGACTCCCTGCTGGTAACCTGTATATCTGCAATCTGAAGTAATAAATTTACAAATTGCCTAATAACTGCACATGAGAATACATTATCATCAAAACCTACTTCTAGGATTTTTTAAAAAAGTACAGCATATTTGAATGCCATGTATAAGTCACAAGAAACAGATCACCTCTCAAATATTTCATTTAAAATAGCAATTCTAAGTGCCTTCATTTGAATTACTTTTTAGTTCAGACTACTTACAAGTCTTAGTCACCTCGAATCAAAAGAAAATGCCACGTCCATATAAAGACAATCCCTAACTGAGTATTTGAGTTATAGCAGGTTAATATAAAGAGAAATATGGATTTAAAATATTTGAAAAGCATTTACTTAAAACATATTTAAAACATGTTACTTTGATGCCACAAGGCGACTTCCAAATTTTGCTTTTTAACTTCTTTATGCATCATGAAAACTCCTGTTTCAACATGCTACTAAGAAAATGTAACTTTCTTTCTTTATTTTTAAACTGTATGCAGGTGGCAACCATTCAACTAAAGAGACAGACAGTGCAAATGCTACAGCAATCACATAAAGTACAATCCACAACTTGCAAATACTCATTTATTTGGTTTATGAACAACTGTTTTCTCTAGAGGAGGTGCAAATGTTATCTAGAGCCATACAACACAGAATTAGGGTCTAACAGGACACTAACACCCCTCATGTGCTCTCCTGTGTCCTCTTCTCCTTCAGCCTCAGACTCTGCCATTCAGTTTGCCCCAAGGAGCATGGCACACATGCTTCAAACCATTATTTTCAGCACCTTCCAAACTTCTGGATGATTAACTGAAACCCCTTACACCTTTTCTTGCAAGCATCTTCAAAAATAGTTGTTGGTTCTGGCAACCAGGTTTGGAGTCCACAGAACCTCTCCACGTAGAAATACTCATCATGTGAGTAGAGAAGTCTCTGTTTAAGAGACAACTATCACTATGCTTTACTTTTCCGTGTGATGTCCAACACAGACTAAAACCAGCAAAAAGGGAAGATGTTCAGCTTTCTTTCATACCTATTAAGAGCATCTCTGGTATCATCTTCCCACAGCTATACAGTATGACCCTCTGAAGGGTCCCATTTTGGTGCTTAGTATCAGGCATATATTTCTCCACACACGCCAGTTGTGGCAGTTCCTTTTCTAGATGTGAAGATTAAATCTCAACTTATAGATATACAGGTAGCACCACATTCCCTCTTAAAAGTTTCACAGCAGTCTCTGTACTTAAGGTAATTTATTCTTACATTGATGTCTAGCAAAAATTTTAGAACAAAACTAATAGGAATCTACGGCAAAATTTCCAGAGCTTGTCTTCACCACATACAAGATCAGCAGTGCACTCTTGGGATAAAATACAAAGCGTAGATGTTCGATTGCACCTTCTCCTCTGATATACAATTCTCTAAAGCTTTTAATTTCTCCTCTTATGGGTATAGATGGTCCTGATAAATTAAGAGAGAGTGTAATATGTCAAGGACTATGAATGTCAAAGCACATTAGTGTATAATGTCAGGAATGTCAAAACTGGGTACAGGCTGGTCTCCTGCCCCGTAAAAAGATTATTTCAGGACTGGGAGACTTTCTTTTTTTTTGTTGAAAACTATAAACACTCACACCCAAAATCGCTATGTACCAGAGCCACATAAAGCTAGACTAGGCTTTGTCTCGCCCTCTTGCTTGAGAGAGAAGACCTCACAAACAGTTAACTTATTCACATGAACACCTCAAAACTCCAGATATAAAACTACTGCAAAAGTATTGTATCTTGAGAATCCACACACTACATTTTCAACACTGATGCAGCATGAAATTACATGTTAATTATTTACTGTCACTGAATAACACAAAGATATAAGGAACATCTGGCTACATCTGATCATAGGTTCATTTAGCCCTGTATTCAGTCTTCAATCTTCAATCACAGCAATAATGATGCTGACAAAGTCTGGTCATTACAGTTCATTTCCTTCATTTCACCTTACTATCCACAGCTGTCATGTAGAAGGAATCATAATGCCTATTGCATTTCCTATCTGTTTATGAGTGCTTCTAAACATGAATTTTTCTCATCTTTTTTTAAACTTGCCTGCATGTCCTCCTGTGACAACACATTCCAGAATAAATCCGAACCCAATTTTTTTTTTTTTTTATTAGTTCTAAACTTAATTATGTCCACTTTCAAGAAATATCTCTTAGGTTTGGAAGAGGTTTTTGAAAACAACAGTTCCACATTCAGCTCACCTACCATCTTGAACATTTCACAAACTTTTATCACATACTCCCCCACTTAGACCTCTCTTCCCTAGAATAAAAACTGCCAGTCTTTTGCTCTCGCCTGAAAAGCCCACAGTCTTCAAAGTTCAAGTTTTCTTATAACTATATTGTTTTCTTTGCATGCAACATGAACCAAGTTTTTACATTGACTCTTCAACAGTTTCATATTTCAGCCAGCATTTCACTAAATACAAATCTACAGGCTTGAACAAAAAAGCCAATTTTACAAATCAACGAAATACAGTTCTTCAACACCTAATGGTCAGGTATAAATACTGGAATAAATATAAAAAAATTAGACTGACAGATAGAGTTATAACATTTAACGACATCCATAACCTATTCTACACAGAATGTCGAATAAACAGCATTAAATGAAAAAATTCTGGTTTCTAGAATGCTTGGTACAAATTGCATTTACTTAAAATTCAGAAAACCTGTTTCTTTTAAGCATAAACCAATAAAAGTTTTCAGTCATATCTTGCTGACACAGACCATTTCTTTCTTTAGATGTAAACTCTGCCTTGACACCTAAGTACTCTAATGTTACTCTCCTGTGCAAAATACTCTCTGAGAACACCATATTAAAGCAATGTTACAGAAGTTATTTTTCCTCATTCAAAAATTACCACCAAAAAGAAGTCAGAAACTCACGTGATACTGGTTATAATAGCTGGTATAATTCCAGCAACTGCTGTCAGTTAGAATCATCAAGGTTGGAAAAGATGCTGAAGATCATTGAGTTCAACCATTAACCTAAAACCGCTAGATTCCCCACAAAACCATATCCCTAATCACTTCCAGGAATGGCAATTTCACCTCTTTCCCTGGGCAGCATGTTAAAATGCCTGACCACCCTCTCAGTGAAGAATCTTTTCCTAATTTCCAATCTAAACCTATCTCGGTGCAACTTGAGGCCCATTTCCTCTTGCCTTGTCTCTTGTTACCTGGAAGAAGAGATGGACTGACACTGGGCCACACCCTCCTTTCAGGGAGTTGTAGAGAATGTTAAGGTCCCTCCTGAGCCTCCTCTTCTCAAGACTTAAACAACCCCAGTTCTCTCAGCTGTTCCTCATCAGACTTGTGCTCCAAATTACCTAATGGAACATGTATTTTCAAAGGTGTGCTACTCACTAACTCAACTCACCTTTACACAACATGGTTAACAAAAAGAACATTAAGGCTTTTATTTATCTCTTTGAATTAATTACATTTTTGAAGCTCACTAGACATTGCCATAATCAGATGACCTTCCCTGTTCAGACACCTGCCTTTTTAGTTCAGCAGGTTCAGTGTGGGTCAGCAGTGTCCGGGCAGCCCCAAGGACAAATCCCATCCCAGAGCACCGGGCACGGCACAACCGGCCCAGAGAGGGGCTGGTCCCGCTGGGCTCGGCCTTGGGGCGGCCTCGCCGTGGGCCCTGCTGGGCCCTGCAGGTGGAGAAGGATGGGGAAGGTCCTTCAGTGCATCCTGAGGAGGGAAACAAGGCTGGAACCTCCTGTGAGGAGCAGCAGAAGCCTTTGGGCTTGTCCACTTTGGAGAAAAAGAGGCTGAGAGGTGATCCCATTGCTCTCTGCAATCAACAGCTTCATGAGGAGAGGAAGGGCACAGGGAGATGCTGAGCTCTCCTCCCTGGCATCCAGGAGCAGGACGCATGGGAATGGTTCATAGCTGTGCCGGGCAAAGTTCAGACAGGACACTAGGAGGCATTTCTTTACTGAGAAGGTGGTCTGACACAGGCTTCCCGGAGATATGGTTGACCGCTCAACGCCCTTAACAACAGGCTTTAACTTCTGGACAGCCCTGAGCTGGTCAGACAGTCGGACGATCATTGTAGGTCCCTTCCAACTGGAACTATTCTTTTCAATTCTTGTTCACAGCTCCAGTCTTAAGACAAATTACTGATTAAACTTTGGAAACTTTTCAGTTTCTGTTATTATTAAATTTCACAGATGGCATTTCACAGTCTTCAAGACCTGTGGGGCAAATTAAGCAATCTAAATTGTTTCTTTTTACAGGACATGTCTGAATCCTGGAAAGATCTGTCACTGGCATGAAGCAAAATGCAATGGGTTTAAAATACTTTTCTTGTAATTTCAGCCATGTAGTGTCTGTGAAAATGCAATTATGCAGCCATTTATGGTAGTGTTTATCTGGTTTTCTCTTACTTGTCCAGACCATTTTAATTCACAGCAATTCAAGCATTAGAGAGGTACTGAATCCATTTTTGGTATATTAGTTAGGGACTTGCTGAGATGGGAGAAAATGAGACAATCTTCATCAATTATAATATCTTAATTTGTTTTTCATAATCTACAAGCTATTCAACCTAATAAAGAAACTGTACTAATGTCTAACTGCATTCAAAATATCAACAAACTGTTTAAAGTACTGAATCTAGCATTTAATAACAATTCCAATTAGGGAAGTAGTACCTTTGTACCTACAATCTGGAACAACATACAGTTTGCTTAACTGTATTTTTACAACTTAATTTCTCCATAAAGCACAATGTAGTATTGAGGTTTTTCTCCTTCTGACAGAGTCTTATCAGAAACTGTGAATTTTCCTGTTAAAATAATATTTTCATGTACCCATGTATTAAACCAGTAAGTCAGTCCCTTTTGGGGGAAAAAGAAAACAAACCATGTTGTTTAAAGTAATTGATAATTGAAGTCTTCTTTTTACAGTGGACCACTCGACAGATACATTAGCGGCGAAATTCAATCCTTACTGTCACTCTGGAGTAAAGGAGATTGCATATTTGAAACATCAGTAAAAAATCATTCATGAACCTGCTACGGACAGCTGCAGTAACTTAATTAATACAGATGCCACACGACATTTTTGCCATTTGATTCTAATCACAAAGATCAAGACCGCAGCCCCAAAATAAATTTTAACAATCTCTCTGACATTGTCAATCAACATCCATCAATATTCAGTTACACCTAAAGCGAAACTTGCAACTTCCAATGAAATCCTCCATCTTCCTAGTGAATTGAGTCCTAGGAATTATTCTACTCTAAAGGAATACTGGGTAAAGTTAAATTTTGTCCAAGAATTTTTGTAAAAACAATTAACCAACAACTTTCGTGAAATATCATTAAAAATAATTTTAAGTTACAGAACTAAAGTAATACAAACGAAATACATTTATTATCTAGAAAGAAAACAAATATAATATTTGCTTCCAGATCTCACTATCTTAAGTACCTACTCAAGATTAAAAAGAATGATATTTAAGGTAAATTAAGGCACAGTAAAACACAATAGCTAAACAAGCCTCTCAAAAAACACTGTCAAAGATAGACCTCAATACTTACCCATCATTAGAACATGTCAAAAATTCTTCCTTTATCTTTGGATGCCAACAGCCTGAATTGAGCATTGCTGTATGACCCTAAAGAAATAAACACAGAGGTCTTACAAGGCCTTGTAAGCTATCTTATGAGGTTTTACAACTTTTACTCTAAATCCTTTAAGTGGAATCACATGAAAGCTGAGGAACAAATCAGATCCTCTGGACCTTTCTGACTGACATCACAATGATTTAACAGATGGTATGTACTCTATCCATTTCATCCTTGCTTGTTTTCATCTCTGAGTTAGATAAACCCTGACATTCTTCTACTTTTTTTTTGTTTTTCTTTCAGAAAATGTCATAGAATCATACTTCTTTTTCTCTTGGGAGAACTGTAATGCAGAAAAAGAATGAAACAATACGCATCACTACAGTGTCACGCAAACTTTTTCAAGCTACAGAAAAATAACAGAAACAGCCAGGGTGACACAATACACCAATGTCAATCTACACAAGCCAAACATCCTGTTGGAGAAAACTGAGAAAACAGAATGTGAGAGTCAAGACGGGTTTAACCTCAGGTAAGTTTCTCATAAAATACGAACATTGCAAATTGACTAGTCAGTTTTCTTTCTTTAAGACTGACAAAACAGAAGGTGAGTGTTTTATGCAAAGTAAGAAATTACCATTATGGTGACTATGAATATAACTACATTACTGGACTACACATTGTCCAGTTGGCTTTACTCATTTGAAGTACAGGCACATGTTCATTGATTACATTCAAAGAGAAATCTGGAAACTACTCCTGCAATGCTGGAATGACTTCAGTTTGTTCTAAGCATAAATAAGGAGAGAAATACTGAAAAGTTAACGAGGCAATATAACAAGTGTTTTACCATTTTGACTGTTGGACCACAATACACTGGCATTCTAGACATTTACAAGAGAAAGAAAACCTAATTTTTTTTTAAGCAAACTAGAACTAAAGCAGATGTTATTTGATGGTTTTATATACGTATCACTAGCCAAAGAAATAGTCATCTCACAAGAACAGCTTTAGGCAAGACAGCATTTAGCCTAGTTATTTGGAAATATACTTTACAAGAAATAAGTAAATCAACTTTATCATCAGTTTGAGCTTTAGATTTTATCATTACCTTTTAGGCTTAAGCTATTTTAAAAACTGACCTGAATTTAAATCATCTAGGTGAATAGAACCATGGTATCAAAGTTTGTGGAAATACAAGGGCAAAGCAGTCAAAACACAACCAACTGTGGTTGAAGTACTTCAAAACTATGAATGAACCCTTCTGCATTTGCATTTTTAACCACTATTAAAAACATACAAATTGTTGCTTATTAGTCTTACACTCACAGCATGCAAGTAAACAACCAACCACCACAGTCCCTGCCTTGAAACCTCCAGCCCCTGACTTTACCTTTGTGTTTGTCATATCCACAATGTACTGGTCTCCCTTTATGCATTCCATTACTGGGAAGCCATCTCTGTCAAGGACTTTTGCCTGAGAGTTACCAGAGACGACGAGAATGACATCTCCCGTGCTGCTGTACTGTAAAGACTTGATTTGGTGACTATAAAGAAAAGAAAGAAGAAAGAAAAGATTTTAGTTAACGTTCCTGTAAACCTACACTAAAACAAAAGTGTCAACAGTAGTAACCATATTGCAGAAACAGACCCATGTACACTCCTATATCAAAGAGGTGGGAGGCAGACAATCTTTTACTAATGGAATAAAGTTTTTTATTCCACTGTGTGTGTGTGCATATGCGTGTGTCATGTTTCTTTCAACCACACACAGCTCATCAAACACGTAAAATGTCATTTCTGGCAAACATATTGCTTTAAGAATGCTATTATAACTCCAGTGGAAAAACAGTATGTGTCAGATTTAACTATGCAGAGCTGAAAATTCTTTTTCCTCTTCCCAAAAGTAAAATGTGGAATTACAGTAATCTGTAAATTACTATAAAAGGATGTTGTAGTCATACATTAAACTTCATTGTACCTCACACACCAGGATATTAGTCACAGGTCAGCATTCTTGCAACTTTTTCTATGGTCGCGGTTTTAATTTCATCAAACTCTAACATAAAGTTAAATACACCGTCAGCCTTGGAAACATGACAATAGATAACAATCTGTCTAGTCTACTACATCTTAGGTGACTGTTCATTTGTTGTAACAGTGTTCTCACACACATATTCCATTGATTGAGAAAACCTGGGGCAGAATCCATAGAATAACACCAAGATGACGAAAATGAAATGCAAGTGGAAAGCTGACCGACGAATGAGAAGCCTATTTCCAGCTTCATCATATTCTCTCAGCATCTTCCTTTATGAAAAAATTTCATAGCTCTTGCTGTATCTGAAGCAGATATCCCTTTGATCCTCTATACTCCATTACATGGATAGCAAAGAATGCAAAGCAGTCTATCCACTTCACACCTGCCAGCATTTATATCCCAGCACATTAACGTTACTTTATGTTAATACTTAGCTCTGCATCTAGACTACTCTCAAGTACACGACCAGAACACATTTGCCAGCTAGATTTGGATTCCCATGGCATCCAAAGTGTCCTTGAAGAAATATCTTCCTTTTGCTTAAGAACATGACTATGTGCATTCAAATCCTAGCACCTTTCAGGAAACTACCTTTTAACACTATTTCCCATCAGTAAAGTTAACACTCAGATGACCAACAAAACCAACTATGCAACTCGTAACTTAGTATTTTAGCACTTCAGTTCTTATACAGTAGTGACTTCATATAACTTTCTCAGCAGTAGCTGTTATCTGTTAAATCTGTCCTTAAACCAAGAGTTACTACACGAAACACTTAAAATACCATAATACTTATTTTAGAAGTTCTGCACTGATCATAGTAATGTAAACTAAGCATAAGTTTCTTATTCAAAAAATGTCTGGCAAAGCTGATTATATTATAATTCAAAAGCCAAAAATTGCTTCAAGCACCCTATTATGTAATACCAACAGGTAGCCAAATTGGACTGACTATTACAAACTGATTTTTAATAGAAATGAGACACTCAAATCTGGGAATTTCTGAAATAGATCACAGTCAATGTCTGAAAAAACATTCTGATCCTCAAGAGCAAAAATTAATACTTTCTCAGAAGAGAAGATGGCCAGCTACATTAAGCTCAGAGGAAACGTTGAAAGAAATTAAAGGAAAATCACAAGAGAAATAATATCTAAAGTCTAGAATATTCTCCGCAGACAGCTGATAAACCTAGCCTAAAGAATACATCAGATTCACCTTTTGCAGGACAAACACATCTTAGGAATTAAAATTTTTTTCTCAGTTGTACTTCCAAGTGTTCTTGCCCAATCACACGATTCATACAAAGCTCAAAATATTCCTGAGCCCCACCTGAGTACTGTATACAGAATGAAGTACTTATTAGGTTATATGTCTCATACTCTAATGCTGAACTTGGCAAAAGAAAATAGCCAACATCTCCAAAGTACAGGTTCATATTTTGCACTTATCACTGCTGAAATGTAAGAATAAAAAATAAACATTTAAAAACTAGACTAAAACATTATTTTCACTTGATGCATGTCTCATGCATGAAAAGGATCAGACCACTAGGTAATAACAAACAGCTCAGAAGTAAAATCTGATTTCCTAAAGAATCCATAACACATAAAGGCCCACAGAGTCTTCTGGAAAAAAAAACCTGTTTTCAGACACTGAAATGCTAAAAATAAAACTATAGACATTAATACCATTTACACGGCACTGTTCATAATTCAAAAAATATCGTCTCATTGCTTCTTAGCAGTTCTGCATCAGCATGTCTGAACAGAGTTTACTTTTGCCTTAAAATTTCTCCCAGTAAGGAAAAGCAACTGATTTTACATCACCTAGCACAATGGAACATAACCAATAATTTATCAAATCAGTCATGTGAAAAAATTAGTTTTAGAGAAAAGATTTCCATAACCTTTACCTAAAGAAAAAAAAAACCAAACCCACACCTTCTTGACTGTGTGATATGACTTTTAAAATCATGTCTAAAAATTGCTCCTATAAGTAGAGTATTTGCAAAGTCCCAGAAGTTAACACTTTTCTGATGTTTACTGGAACATGACCAAGAGTGAGGCTCTGCAGAGGCAGTTCTTTAAGAAAATATTTTTGGTTCTTATTAATATTATAGCAAAAGTCTTGGGAAACTTATAAAAACAATTCCTTCTAATAGCATTAATCCAAGTAATTTTAGTTTAAAGCTGCCAAATGTGCACAGCACCTTGTACCAGGACCTGCAGAACAGAGCTATATACATGGGTAGAATCATGACACACAAATATTGTCTACACACATAACAGCTTTGCCTGACACTCGCTTTTGGCTTTAACACCAAGGTATGGCTTGAAAGTACTAGCTTTTTATCAGGCTGTGTTTTTTTTAACTTTACATCACAAATCCAAGGAGAAATTAACAGAGTAACCTGATATTATGCTACAAAATGGAGCCTTGACAATATAGAATTGATCGCAGGCTCCTTCATTTTTAAAATGAAATTAAATTTATGGCTCTAGATCTGGATTTCTGCTAACACCTAATGTTTCCATACCAGAACTCCTCAGAATTCTTTGAAATTCAACTCTGTGAATGCTAATAGCCCTTCAATAATAAACTTCATAGTGAAAAAAGTAATATAAGAACATATATACACCTGGACACAAGTTATATAATATTCCACAGTGTTCACCAGCTTGTCTCAATGTCAGCATGAAAGCACTTGAAGCTGAATCTTTTTACCAGACAGAGATATAGTTCCAGTTTTATGTTTAGAAAAAGATGCAGAAGTTGTATTTGAATCATATTTTTTTAAAACCCCTAAAATTAGTTCATGAGACTTGCAACGTAAGTGTAATTTCCAAAATTCACACCAGTCAAGTCTATTTTTTATAGTCAAGTCTATATTTTTATTTTTTATAGTCTATTATTTTTTATAGACTATTTTATAGTCAAGTCTATTATTAGTTCATGTTTATGTTTTAAGTACTTTATTTATACATCAACATACTCAAACCACAAGAATTTCACAAAGAACATTTATATAAAAATACTTGTGAGATCCTTGCAACACACTAAATGAACAGTGTCAAGAATAACAAATATTTTAAGTTCGTATTTTACCATTAGTTTTTTGCCAAAAGGAGCTTACCAATTTATCTGCAAGCTATCCCTGAAATAGAACATTAACACACAGTCTAATAGTGGTTTTTATACAATATTTATGTCTTACACCATTATTAGCAAAGTACTACTAAATTTGAATGCACTCTTCTGCTAAACTTGAAAATGCTTCATTAAAATAATTTCCTACTGTGGGAGTAAAGACTGTCAGCTTTTTCTGCTCAGTTATGACAGAGGAAGGACAATACCATTTATATCCTGCTAATTAATCATGTAAATGAAACTCATGCCAGGAAAGTCTGAATGTCAATTTACATTGAAAACTTTTATTTATTTATTCCTCACTGGCATATTTACTTAATTATGTTTTCAAAGTAAATGTGTCATTTGTCAGCTTATTATAAGAAGTCAAGGTCTGTCAAAGAGATTGGAACTGCATAATGCATTAAAGCACACTTTTTATTTTTCTGATTTTTCACCTCAGAACAACAGTAGAATCACTTTCTATTTTGCTCCTCTTCAAGATAACAGTCCTAACTTTTTCTCATCCTTCACCATCTAGATTTTTGGCATATCTGTAGTCAGTTATATGCATTCTAGCCTTCCAAACTGACCAAAACTCAGCTGTAGCTTTTTAAGATAGTAATGATTAAAAATAGAAATTCTAAGTATAACTTACTCTGTGTATAATAAATTTCAATTCCTTTTTTAAGCATACCAAAGTACCTTATAAACTTTGCCACGTAAGTTAGACATCAGAAAGCACCTTGCTAAAACCACTGTTCTGTTTTATTTTATGTAATATATTTTTCAGAAAGTTCAGTGTGCAGTACAGTTGAAGGAGTTCTGTATTCCAGTCTCTGGAATAATTAAATGAACTCACTTCACTTACTTTCTAAATTACCAGTGAACAATATTGATAGTATGGAAATAACTCTCTAAAAATGCTTCCTGCATTTTGTTTTCAATTTGCATATATAGAAATATAGAAATAAATGTAAATAAGTATACTTTTTCTTTAAGAAAGACAGTATTTCACAGTACTTTGCTATTCAGTGATCACTGCAATGCAAAGGATCAGTGCTTCCTGAAACCGAAGACTTCACGAAAATTAAATAAATCACCTTTTCCTTCAGAAATCCTGGCAGGAACTAGAGGCTCTCCGCAAATGGGTCTATTGTTTTAACTTGCTTCTCCTCTTAATTAATTTTATATAAGCAAAGTACATATAGAAAGTGTATTCTATCAATGTCAGTTACAACTATAAAAGTCAGCTTGTCTTTGAGAGGTTCCTTTTCTGATGTGCTATTAACAATTCCATTGGCAAATTCACCTGTAGCTTTCTAAAAGGGGAAAATACGCAAGTCACTGTAAAAAGCAGGAAAAGAAATAAGCAGACAAGTTCTTAGGTTCACATTCCTTGGTATTCAAGAGCCTTTTAAACAAGCTGTCTTACAAGGCTTTTGTGCATTCTACCAGGAGCTTAACACGGAACATAAAGTGTAAAAGGCAGTCTTCGTGCCTACCATTCACAAGGCTGGAGTGACCGAAAAGCCTGGAGAGAGGCATCCATTCCAGCAAAATCCCAAAATTTTACATCATAATCATATCCACCAGTTATCAAACGAGCACCTGAAGGATCCAACCCCAAAGCAGAAACCTGAACAGAAAAAAAAAAATTATAATCATAATCATTCAATCTTTTTAGTTTTTTCTACCATTCTTCAGGGTGTCACCAAAACATAAAATGCTACTAAAGTTAAAAAAAAAAACCAAACCCAACCCTCAAACAACCCAGTGCATTGGTTTCTTACTAAAATATCTTAGCTTTATTTTCATTTTGAAATTTCACTACCTTGAATAAAGTCTTAGCACTTTTGAAGGAGTAGGAAGAATGGAAGTAAAAATTACATAGTCTGAATAAACCACTGAAAACAGCTGAGAAAAAATAGTTTACAGTGTTTACTTCCTAATCATCTCATTGCAAAACTTGGCTAAGTTCTATTTCTATAAAGAAAATTGTACTCTAGAGTGCCATCAAAAGTACAAACAATACTTCTACCAAGATAACAAAATAGTGTTTAACATTCACCAGTTTAAGATTCTAAGTTTATTCAAGACAGCTCATGTGCATATATGCATTGCTTAGTCAGATTTCTCTTCTGAAAAAAAAAAAGAATAAAAAAATAGGGTATAAACCTGATTTTTTTTTTTTAAATCACATATTTTAGGAAGATACTATTGTAACAAAACAGGTCAAAATAACTTCTCGAAATCCATTTCTTTTATATACAAAACCAGCTGCTCAGAGCTCTTCAGAATTTTGAAGAAAGAATCTAATGCTTATTATTCTCATCTGTTATTCTCGAATCATAGATCAAGTAAAATGGGAATTTTACTGAAAATCTATTTGATTTCTCTATTCGAGGAACAGTAATGTTCTATAGTACAATAAACAGTATTTCATATACTAAAATAAATAGTAGTGTTCAAATCACCACATGGAGAAACAAGGTAACAGAAGGCATTTCACTGAAAATTATATACAATAATTATATAAAATCATTTACCTTCAAAATTATTTCTTTTCCTTTCACATTTGTGAAAATATCGTATCTACTACTATGATTTCAAACATTAATATAAGATTAGCTGGACAATGTGCTAAATTAATTTAGATACCAAGAGATTAATTCTCAAAAAATTAAGTCACCTACATAAGAGAGTATTGAAAAGTTGTATCAAAAAATATAAAACAAAAGTATTTCTAGAATTACTCAAAATTACAACTAACGTGATATGTTAAAATGCCTGAAGAAGTTTTCATGAAAAGATAAAACTCACATGGCACTCATGCTTA
Organism: Cnemophilus loriae; assembly: GCA_013397755.1. Classification (NCBI taxonomy): domain Eukaryota; kingdom Metazoa; phylum Chordata; class Aves; order Passeriformes; family Corvidae; genus Cnemophilus; species Cnemophilus loriae. Next base: position 825,901 of record VZTF01005904.1, read on the forward strand.
GATTTTAATGGAACCCATGGGTAAAACCTAGACTATAACCAGCAGATTCTTTTTAACCATTACACAAAAACATGGGTCATCCCACATTTTTAAGACAGATAATCATCAGATTAGATCAGAAAAACCCTTTCAGTAAGAAGAAAGACAGTCTCCAACACCATAAATAGTAGTAGTAGAAGTAGTAGTAGTAGAAGTAGTAGTAGTAGAAGTAGAAGTAGTAGTAGAAGTAGTAGTAGTAGAAGTAGAAGTAGTAGTAGAAGTAGTAGTAGTAGAAGTAGTAGTAGAAGTAGAAGTAGTAGTAGTAGTAGTAATGATAATGATGACGATAATAGTAATAATGTTCTATGAAATGCTGGGAAAAGCATTTAAAGAGATAAACCAAACAATTCTGAAGGAAAAACAGTAATATTATACTTCACCAAGAACATTTGACTTATACCAAACCATGCGGGAAAAAAAACCCAAACAAACAAAAGCACTGTATAAAGAACAAAAGACAGAAAAGCCTTCATTTCTGAGTGGAGGGTAACACCTGAGAATACTGTCATGAGTACAGGTAAGCAAAGCCAAATGTCTTCAGGGAAGAAAAGAACTCAGGGGAATTACTTACAGATGTCTAAAACTGTACTAAAAATTCTAGATATGCATGTACAAAAATAACAATCATTTTACACAGAAGATGCTTACCTACATGTATCTTTACATGCATACATGAAAAGTACTGACAGAAACTATGATTTAATGCAGGCACACAGTAATACCACCAAAAAAACTTGTCCCAAAGATATATCAGTCTACTGCTTTAGTATACATCTATATACACTGTGTTATGGAGACTTTTAAAACTTACGTAAACTGTTGAATAGTTCCCACAGAAAACATTTCAAAACATGGAAACAAGTTCAAGTAACCCAGAGAAAACAATTGTCCCAATAAAAACAGAACGTATAAACCAAATTTATTCTTTAAGACGGATAATTTGCTTTCCTAGAATTTCGATTTCCTTACATGAATTAGTATGCGCTTCTTTTGAGTTTTCTTTTTTCAGTTTCATGGAGAAAAAGCTCACTTAGCTATTCCTTATTTTATCAAAGACTCATTTCTAGTCATCTTCTCCTTTAGGTTCCGCTACTCCTGACCAGCTCTGTGCTGGCCACTTTTTAAGCATCACCTCCTAAATCAGCAACAGGTGATTCCCAATGTTGGAAATCAAGCAGGTGAGGTAGAAGGCCAGCTTGGCTGAGCAGGGAACTTATCTTGGAAACAAGGCAAAAAAGAAAGGTGTATGTCCAGTGGAAGCCAGGTCAGGTGACATAGGAAGTATATAGAGATGCTGCTTGCTACTGCAGGGAGAAAATCTGTGCAGCCAAAGCTCAGTTGGAGTTGAAGCTGCCCAGAACCATGGCGGAAAACAGTAACATTTTTCTTCAAGTATATTAATGGTTAAAGGCAGTGTAGAAATAATATCAGCCCGTTACAGGATGAGGATGAGCACTTCAAAAAGAGGACAGAGACAAGGCAGAGATATTTAAAGCTTTCTTTGCCTCTTTCTCCTGATGGACCAAGGCAGTCTCAGACCACGACTGTGAGAATTATCAACTCCCAGCCAATCCTGAAATTGTGCAGGATCTGCTGCTCCAAGTGGATCCCTACAAATCTATGGAGCCTGATGAGATTCATCTGAGAATCCTCAAAGAGCTGGCTGATGTTATTCCAAAGCCTCTCTTGATAACTTTCAAGCAGTCTTGGGAATCTAGAGAGGTCCCAGCTGACTGGAAACTGGCAAAAGTTGTCCCAGTTTTCAAGAAGAGCAAGAAGAAGGACAATGCAGTCAGTGGTCACCACCAGCACAGCCTCATGAGATAAAAGTCTTGCTTATCAAACCTGATTTTCTTTCAGAAGGTAACCCATCTAGTTAATTCAAGGAAGCCAGCTGATGTGATCTTTTTGGATGTAAGTAAAGCTTTTGATACTGTCTCCCACAGAGTCCTTCTTGACAAAATGTATTAGGAAAAGGTTCTTCACCCAGAGGGTGGTTGGGCACTGGAAAAGGCTCCCCAGGGATGTGGTCACAGCAGCTGACAGAGTTCAAGAAATGTTTGGACTATGCTCTTGAGCACATGGTGTGACTCTTGGGGATGGTGCTGTGCAGGGCCAGGAGGTGGACTTGAGGATCTTTGTGAGTCTCTTTCCAACTCAGAAAATTCTGTGATTCTGTAATGCAGGTACCTTACAGTATTTCAAAAATACAACACCCTAGTATAGTCAACTGTCTGAAAACCAAGAAGTGGCAGAAGTGATGGCCCTATTCACCAGGCAACTGACTCCTCCTTAATCTAAATGTCCTGCTGTAATTCACAGGCATTCACTTGCAAAAGTCTTTTCAAATGTGCAATCTCTTATGTGTTTCCAAAAAGAATATGCTCCTTTTACAACTTAAATGGAAATTTTGAACCCTAGCCATTTCATTCATGATTTCTGACATGCAGAAAAACTGGGCACCTCCATATTAATCAGAACACTCAAGTGTTCTATTCAATAACTTCTTTAAGAGGGAGCAGTTGTGATATGAGATATTAGAAAGCACAGATTACACATGCTTTCTTCATACCCACCTATATATCAAAAGTACCATGAGAAATAAAAAATATATACGAAGTTTCATTGGGAACAGTAATTCCTATTACACTGTACAAGCAAGACAACTGGGAAATTAATCAGGTTTCTGGAAAGACTCTCTAGCTTGGGAAATCTTTTCTGAGATTTCTCAGCTGCACAGGAATAGAGTCATCATCAAATCACATTCACTAGATTGAAGAGGTACAGAGGGGATATGTAAGTTTAGCTGAAAAACAGTACACTGCATGAACATAATGAGAAGACTGTATTTAAAAACATTGGGGCATAACACCAAAATCAAGATATGAAGTTACTCCCATCCTTATTTGTCTAAGATCATGCATAAGTGGTTTCACTGTTCTAAAATTAAAAAAAAAAACAAAAAAGATAGCCCTTCTACAGAAGAGATATCTTTTTCAATTATATGTTCCATTTACTACCCCCAGTCTAATCCAACTGTCCTATATATATCCCACATTACAATTCACCTCTGTTCTAGGTGATGACAGCTGCATTCTCCTGCAGTCAAAATATCTCAGAAGTCTTCCAAAACTGTAACTTCTACTTTACAAGACCTTTTAGTTAGAAATAACATGAGCTAACTCTTTAAGAAGCCATGAAATTATTTACTGGTTTAATATAGAGAAAAATAAATAAAAAAATTTTACCTAACAAAGTTTGTTAGGACGTGTATTCAAGGAACATACTGCAGAAGCAGTTACTGTCACATGTAAAATGGGAAACTGATTTGCACTAGTACACTACTGTGTAAAACCTAGTATTCATAGAAATTAATACGCAAAGCAGTTGCATGCACTGTGTGTAGAAAAATCCACTCTGTTTCATTTAGTGTAATGCAATGCATCTTTTACAGGTCTTCAAACAATCAGGCCACAAAACCAATTGAATTTGTGTTGGAAGATGTGATTACACAGAGATAGAAATACATAGAGGAAAAAAATGATAGTTCCAAGTTGGATTGTGGTTCTTTAAAAGAAAGCAAAGGAGCGGTAGTGGAGATAAAATCTAAAAAAGATGCAGCCAAAGACAAGGGAGAACAAGATCTCAAGAAATTGAGAATGGTGTATAAAAGGCACTGAAAGATTGCAGTAGAATGAAGTACTCAGCTGCAAAGAAGTCATTGGCAATAACATTCTCCTTTAAACCCATGACCAAAGAAAGGTCTAGATTTGACCCATGTCTAGATATTAGGAAGGTCTATCCTACCAGAAGAACTCTAACAATTACAGGGAGCATACTTGATGAAAATGAGAATACAATTGAGTCAAATGGAGCCATATTTAGGTTATTACAAGAAACTGAAGAGGTGGTCCTGAAACACACTTTGAATTGTACTAAGAAAAGAAATCAACTAATATAACAAATCAAGGAAAAAAATAAATTCTTGAACTTTAGCTGGTAAGTATTTGTGAACTCATTTCAAAGACTGACACAGTCGTAGAGAAGCACGAAGGGTTGAAAACGTTATCACTTACTGTCTTTGTTCCATGTTGGAGTGTAATTTCATGAGAATCTGGAATTCTCTTGACAGGGTCCTGCAAAAGAAGAAAATTCACCTCTGTGAACACAGTGCCATCACCACAAAGACCCACTAATGCAATATATATGTAAAAGTAAGAAAGGTTTCCATCATACCAGTCATAACACGAAGAGGAGAAATAGGAAAATCATAAACCAGAGACCGATTTCACATTTTTATTTTCATGGATATACTCCCAAAAATATGATGAATAATTGTCTTAAAAAATTGACACTTTCTTAAGACAAAAACAGGAAAACATTTTCTTTTTTTTTCTCTTTGGAAGATATTAATTCACACAGAAAGTGCAATGGAAGTACTCAAATACTTTTGAGCAACTTTTTACAAAGGTCATGTGAATCATTACTCTCAAAATGCTTATTTATCTGGCACCACTCCAGTTTCCTAAAAAAGACACAATCTATCCTCTTGATGTCTGACATCTTTGTTATAATTTTCTGTTGCCAAAGTATGATTTTAAAATAATTTTAGGCACATTTTATACTACACATTAAATCTCCTGCCTTATCCATCTCTGCCAATCCCTTCACTATTTGTCATGCTTCACAGAAAAGTCTCTATGCCATTAGGCTGACTTCCTTCATATTTGTTTTATCTTCTTTATCAGTTCCATCTTTTATTTCTCTGATAAAACTGAAACTTTTATTATCTTTGGTTTAGCCACACCTACCCTTCTTCTAACTTTACTTAAGGGAGTACATTTAGATTAGGTATTATTCCTTGCTTTGAGAGTGGTGAGGCACTAGCACAGGTTGCCCAGAGAAGGTGTGGATGCTTTACCCTTGGAAATGTTCAAGGCCATGTTGGATGATGCTCTGTGCAACTCAGTCTAGTGGAAGGTGTCTCTGCCCATGGCAGAGGGGTTTAAATGAGATGGTCTTTAAGGGGGGAGGTTGTGTATGTGAACTCATTATTTGTCTTCCAGAGCAACCACTTTGCTCACTTGAAGCCCTCCTGGGAAGCAGAAAGACATCCCCTGCTAATGGGAAGTAGAGAATAAATCTTCTGCTTTCCCTTGTTTCCATGTGTGGCCTTCACTTTTACTTCATTAAGCTGCCTTTATCTCCATCCATGTGATTTTTCTCCATCTTCCCCTCTTCTCCCGCTCCATCCTGCTGAGGATGGGAGTGATAAAGTAGCCTGGAGGGCACCTGGCATCGGGCCAAGGGCAGCCCACCACAGAGTAACAGTAAAGGTTTACCAGTAGCTACACTTGACATACTAAAAGGTACAGCCCACATGGCATTAAGTGACACTTCCACAGAGTCAGTGGTTTAGAAGCTGAGAAGCAGCTGTAACGCAAAATTCCCAAGTGAAGCTGTTATTATGAAAATGAGTTTATTGTTCAACTGACACTACAAAGCACACAGACAAAGGTATAACTATAATACAAATTAAATTTTCAATGCTCCATCATTCCCTACACTGTAAATTGGTATTTGCTGTTGTTGGGATGCAAAAAACTGCTCAATAGCCCCTGCCTGCACTTGCCATCCAAGCACATTCCATAAAAACCAAAGTGTGAAAAGCAAACAGTTTCCAAGATTCACCCACAACAGCTGTCACCCACAAGAAAAGATGTACTAATTTCGTGAATCAAAGGCTTTCACAGAAACCACCTGTTGCATTCTTATCTTAATCACTGCAAGGTTGCCTTTCTGCATTAGAATATTATAGCATTCTTAATTTCATGTACCTTCTCACAAAGGTAGGTATTGTATGTCTATATTGTATCAGCATTGAATTTAATTTTTAGAGGGTATCTTAACTACTTTAAGAAGTCTTTCAATAAGTCAAAGAAAAAAATTAATTTATTAACAAACAAAATGAACTAGAACAAACTTACTTTATTTTATTTGCTAGCTCCTTCAGGTGACAATAATTAAATACCCTTTTTCATGAGAAGAGTGAAGCAATAACATGAAAACATTTTGCTCTACACCACACTCAAGCTGAACAGTATTCTGGCTACTCAGTTTAGGGAAGAAGAATAGATAGGAATATATTCTGCCACCTGATAAATCAAACATCCTGAGGCTGAAAGTCAGACATTTGGCGACTGCTACTGGTGCTAAGCTCTGCAGTGTCCAAGGGATGCCTAACAGTTAAAGTAACTGTTCAGACTACTCAAAACAAAAAATTAAGATAACAACATCCAGGAACATATCTTGGCACAACATCTTCAAATTAGCTAAACATTTACAAAAAACCAAGGTGGCTTATTCTATTTTAGTTAACCATGAACTTCCTAGATAACTCAGAATACTGTATCTCTAATGTGCTACAGCATATGCCTATACGCACACAAGATAATCAGACACAACTACCACTTTTCCAGGTTTTACACTCCGAAGAACAATGAATACCATAAAATCCTTTTTTCACACTCTGAAAGGGAAATATAGCTAATACATTTATGCTGATTTGAACATCTGGATATCACGATGAACATCGTGATATCCAGACTTTAAACAGACAGACTTTAAACAGAACAGACTTTAAAGTCTGAAAAAAATGAAAAGATAGAGTTTTCCAAAAGCGTACCTGCACTTCCAGGACTTCAGCTGTTGCTTGGATTTCAGACGTTAGCTTTACATGAACTGATTCTATGATTTCACTAATATTGTTCTGCAAAATTTGTCTTCTAATTAAAACTAGAGGAGATAAAATCTTTACAGGATTTCTGGGGTTTTTTTGGTTGTTGCTGTTGTTATTTTCTTTTAAAGCACATGTGGAAAAGACAATATTTTAAATTTCTCCTTCAGCAGAAACAGAGGAAAACAGTTACAGTGTTGACATACCTCCTAATATTTTTTTTTTAATTCTCAATTCCCTGGCTGACATGAGATTAATACACATTAAATCTGTGAAACAGAGTATTCTATGAGTTCAGTTTTTCTCAAAATGAATAGTCTTACGTTAAAAGCAATTTCTGCAAAAGGACACTGAAAATCAGCAGCACATCTGCAGTATAGAGTTCCGATTTTTTCAGGGAATTCCAGCCCTAGCTGAGCATTAAACTCCTGTGCCTAACAACAATCTTCTATGTACTGCACCACTGGCAGTAAATATTGTGGATTTCTTCTTTTCTTCTTCCTCTTGGAAGCTTCCTGATTCTCCAACAATATTCAGCAAATATGCCACTAGCAACCAGAGGCTGAAACTAGATTAGTCTCTCCAGAACATCTTGAGAAAAACCAAAGAAAAAATAAAAAAAATCAAATTAACCAAAATTACTCATTTTTTCATGGCCCTTTCCAGAGAAGGGGAAAATGACACATATATACCTAAAAGAACCTCTACCATTCAGTTTGCAGAGGTCTGTATATAAATGGAAATTATATTGTATGAGAGAGACTTGCAAGCTATACGTAATCTTTCACACACCAGGCCCTTAAATAGGAACTTTTCTGGGTACCCACAATACTATAATTTACAGAGAAAAAAAACACTTCTTTTTTCTCTGCGTTTGCAATTGCCCTTATAAAGGATCATGCCTTCTTTGAGGACTTCAAGACCATATGCTGCCTTGGAAGAAAATATTACTTTCCTTTTCTGGATAGCTCCTTTGTTCTCAGTTCTCTCCTGAAACACTGGCTTCCTAAAAACTTGAAAAGACTTTCATTTGTGAGAGAAGAGCTACGGCACCGCACGGAGAAAAAAAATGCAAAACTACAGCTGGCTGAACTAAAAGGTTAGTGCTTTCCCTGTCTTGAGCAAGAGAAAAGGTTAGAGCTGGTTCGGCTACTACCTATTTTAAATATCTTTAAGAGAGCTGTTAAATTGATCAGGGAGCTGAAGCACTTTTCTTGTGAGGACAGGCTGAGAGCGTTGTTCAGCCTGGAGAAGAGAAGGCTCTGGGGAAACATTATAGCACCTTACAGTACCTAAAGGGGGCCCCAAAAAATAGGGGGGGACTTACCACAAGGACATGTAGCATTAGGACAAAGGGGAACGGGTTTAAACTGAAAAGAGGGGTAGGCTTAGGTTAGATATTAGGAAGAAATTCTTTACCGTGAGGGTGGTGAGACACTGGCACAGGTTGCTGAGAGAAGCTGTGGACGCCCCGTCCCTGAAGTTTTTAAGACCAGGCTGGATGGGGCTCTGAGCAACATGGTTTAGTTGCAGGGCCATTGGAATGAGATGGTCTTTAAGGTCCCTTTCAATCCAAACCATTCAATAATTCTGTGATTCTACAATACTAAAAAATCCCTTCTGCTCCAAGTGTAAACACATTGCTCTTTTGGGTCTCTGGTTTGATATACTCCACAGGGAAGATGCTGTCTGTTCATGGGCAGGAGTGATGAGAAGGAGGCAAGAGTTACACTTTACAGAGATTTCTCCATTTCTGGTGAAATCACAGGTTTTGCAGAACAAGTATCACAGAGGTGGTCTGACACAGATGATTACCGCCTTACTTGAAGACAGATGGAAATGACTGGAATCCTAAATGGGCAGCAGGGAAAGCTGGTGGAAGAGGAACAACAAACTCTAGCAACAACTGGTAATGAAAGTACCTCTATCTACTTAAGAAACTGCAGCAATTCCAACTCCCCCAAAAAAGGACCCCCTACAGTAGGCCATGTTTTAATCATTCAAATCTCAGGCCTTCTGGCAATTAAGAAAAAAGGACTTTCTATCTTTGTGCCTTTTGTTTAAATACATAATGTTCATGTTTTCTTTCAAGTTTTTTAAAGCTTATTCTCTTCCCATACAAAATGACTGTTTTGCATGAAAAATCAAATGCCACACTGCTGAGGGGCAAGGTGGGGAGAGCAGGAAAGTTTGAGACCCCTTGAAAGGCTTTTATTTTGTGCACCAGCATACAGACTGACAGTGCTGAAATCTGCCTTGTGACCAGATACTAACAAATTTCTCTCTCTTCTATTTTCTCCAGCAAATCGTTCAAGATCATAAGTGCCATTAAGAAAATAATCAAGATGACAGGAAAAAGTTTTAAAGAGAAATGTAGTATATCCTAATAAAAATGTTCATTCTGTAAATTATGTTACATACTGAAAGAGAACGCTCTTAAAACATTTTAAGGACAAAAATATGGGCAGACAACTCATCAACAATCAGAACAGAAAGGATGGGATATCTGACACAGTAATTCCCAAAGCAGACATGTACAATAGTACAGAATCATGGAATTGTCAGGGTTGGAAGGGACCTCTGGAGACCATCCAGTCCAACCCACCTGCCAAGGCAGGGTCACCTGCAGCAGGTGACACAGGAATTCGGCCAGATGGGTTTTGGGTATCTCCAGAGAAGGAGACTCCTCGATCTCCCTGGGCAGCCTGTAATGTTTAGACAGATAAAATACCACAGAAAACCAGTGAATTCTGGAGATAAAACACTGTTTATCTTGACCACTGAAGAAATCTGGTCCAACTGCAGCAGAATCAAGGCACAACCACATGTTAATATGAATAGCAGAAGGCTTCTATTCATGCTTGTTGTTGCTTGCTACTGTGTGTATCAAAATGTGTTTGGTTTACAGGTCAAGTATTCTCTCTCATACATCACTCAAAATACAACCTAAATTCTTCTTTTCAGTGTAAAGAAGTTACAGAAGTCCATAAAACTTCACAAGGGGACACTTGCACAACCTTCTTGCATTGTAATTAACCTCAGGAGGACAAACAAGCAGTTTTTTCCTTTCTACCTCACATCCAACTTCCATATGCAAGTGAAGAAAATTAAGAAACTATTTCAGTGACGATGAACGGAGAGAACAGAACCCTGTTCCGTTCTTGAATATTAAGTCTGAAACATTATTTGAAGAAAGATAAAAGGAGGTTGAGGGGAGTATTTCACAAATCTGGAAGAAAACATCCCTTGTTCCTCTTTTGAAACTAGATAAATGTTTTAAGCTGTTAGGCACCCAGATGAATTTTCCATGACAGCAGTGAAAGGTGAAGGCAGTAGTAAGTGTTCTAATTTATTTTTTCTGTTCTTTTTTAAACTCGTTTTTCAAACAAACACACACTGATGTCATGTTTTGTTCCACAATCACGCACTGATTAAAACCATATTACTTGTAAAATGGGCAGGTTTTCCAAGTCACAATTTTTCACTCTTTTCCTCTGTAAATTAAACTGAAAATAAACATGTGAGATATACACTAAGGTTGCACAAGTGAACACTCAAGAGAAAGATGGAGTATGAAAAACCACAGTAGGAGAGATGGGCAAGATGCTGTTCTACAGCAACTGAAAAATATAAATATTTTTGGGTTTATAGGAGTGCATTACCCACAAACTTCCATGCAGAAGGAAGCACACAGATTCTAAAGGACATTTCAACAACTTTTAATTTCCTCTCTTTTAGGTGTTAGAATTAACAGATTTATTCTCATTCAAACTTGCATGTTATTAAACTCAGCCTGGCCCAGATTCATATAATCTGAGTTTCTAAATGTGATGCATCTAAATATGGAAACAACTTATGTTAAGACTTCCTATACAGCCTTCAAAGATAAGCAAATAACTCAAGAAGAAGAAGAATCAGTGTACAAAAAAACCAAAATAATTTGGAAACCTCTCCTCTTCATGAATTATGCAGGAATGTGCAAAGCATCTGAATTCCTAGCATAGATGCCTTGATTATATTGGATGAATTACGGCATATGTGTCTGTATTATCTAAATTTCTGGTCTGAAGATAATGGAAAACATTCTGGAAAATGGGAGGATGCATGAAAACACTGATATGTATTATCTTGGCTGGCATTCCCACAAAACACCCAAAATATCTGTTACTCATGGAAAAACACAGATAACTGTAACTGCATGATGAATGCAGAAAACCTTCGAAATTAACAGAAATATTGGAAGGGCCCTACAAAATGATATTGTTCCCAGTTCCCAGCTTTTAATTTAGGTAAGACAAAACAGTGCAGAACTTACATCTTGAATTTTAAGTATAGGAAGATCAAGGAGATGTTATTCTTTTCTTTAGTGAACTAAGAGGTATGGCTTCAGTGTGCACTCAAGAATTAAAAGGTGCTTTAAGTAGATGAACTTCCTTTCAAATACCTGCAGGAAGTAAATTTAATTATTCAATATGGAAATAGTACTGTGGTTAATTTCTCCCAACATCATCTAATTCACAGATTCGTGTAATTTTTTCTTATGATATGAACCTAAGTATTTTGTCAGGTTTGACCAGCAAGGAAGAAAGACCTTAGATTAAATCTTTATTCCAACACAACTACCTAAAAGTAATAAATTTCTAATGTTATTATAGGCCAGATACAACATCTTTTATTAGATGATGGGTCAAATTGTAACTCAGAGACTGTGCCATGACACAACAGGTAACATCAATTAACTCTCCCCTTCCCTTGCATGCCACTTACCAGCACATCCCTTTCTGAAGACTCCAATGGCTTAGCAGTTTAGAAAAGGTATCACAAATAGAATCTCAGCATGTTCACAAGCACCTTTGTTAGATATAAACACCATACTCCTAAAGTACAGCAAAAAGCCTGCTTGATACGTCTTCTGGAGTCTACTTTTAGACAGATTTCAGGAAGTTGTTATTTTTCATCTAGATTCCAAAATTTCATTCAGATAAATTTCTAAATTTGTAACAAGCCTTTGATTTATGAAGTCACAGTTTATATTCATGCTTATGACCTGTATACCAAATGTAATGTATACCAAAGAAATTCTCTTGAGCCTTTTCTAAGGCTCAATTATCTAAGGCTTCTAATTGATAAAACTGATTTAAATCTGAAATTGCCTGGAGTCATTCAAGTTTCCTTTGCAGTTTCTGGCAGACAGGTTTACTCAAGCTGAGTGTTCCAGTTACATTCCACTCATATAACCACCCACCTGTTCCATCTTTATCTTCTCAGTTTCAAATGTGTACAAATTTAAATACTTCAAATTTGCTGAAACAGTATGTACAACTGCCACATACCACCAAAAAGCATCCGTGTTCAGTCAAGCCATAGTTTTATTATAGTAAAAAAATACAAAACATTACTGCTACCTGCCATGTTAGGAATGAAAAAAATCTCTAGCATTTCAGTCATGCATATCCTTTATTAAGGTTATTCGTTAGAGCTGAATAGAGTACTTTGTTTTAACATAATGGAATACTTCCATTTACTCTGCAACAGTAAAACATCTCATGCAACCATAGATCACCTGACAATGAGGAGAAATAAAACAAACTCTGAAAGCTCTGTTCAGGTTGGTAGGTTTCCAAACTGTAGCTTAATTATGAAATCAGAAAGGACAAATAAATGAGAAGTTTTAAGTCTTTGGAGTAGAAGTGGCAAATGTTTAGTTCAGATGCAAACAGGCATTCACCTATTTTACATTCAGCTTGTGTAGAATTTTGCACCACAGAGTCCATATGGGATTTCTACCACAAGGAATATGCTGTAAAAGACACCCATAAAAGAATCTAAAACCAAAACATAGGATGCACGACCAGACTGAACTTAACATTTGTTAAGGCATAACGTTTTTCAGCCTGCTAGCCAGTTCACTTAATTATTTACATTAAACTTGCTCCAAAACATCTTTTATCTAAACTATACAGACACTTTCTTATTATCACTATCTGGCAAACTTTAGGGAATAAAGAGCATGAAGTTCCCTCACCTGACTCACCAAGAGAAACCATGGACACTTAGATGTTTTTCACTCTTTAAAATAGCTTTACTGGTCTCTAGATTTAACATCTGTCAAAATAAAAGTATTTATGAATTATCTTACAATCCAGAAACATGTACAAAGTTAAACACGTTTTTTCAAAAAACTGCTCCTCCCCTCTGTATATTTAAAGAGTCAATAATACTATTACTTCGTAATTCATGCAGCAAAACCCAATTTTAGTTACACGCACTCCTATGGAAGTACACTAAAATTATATATGCAGTAGAGTAAGTATTAAGGCTTCTTTTGCAAGTTGCGTAAGCAGTGAAATTAAGTCCATCAGCAGCAATACACTTAAGATTTTAATTCTGGGCTCATTGAAACTTAAAAAAACAATGCAACCAATGGATCATCAATATTTGGCACTACTATCTAAAACAGAAATGGTATTACACAACTGAAATAAAATGCGTTTTTACTCTTACCAAAAAAGAGCCTTATGCTCATTTTAAGACTTCCGGTGAACATGTTAGCATAAAATTTCATACTCACCAGGATGATACAAACTCTATATCAGTATAATAGCAACCTCAATAGCAAGCCATCTCTTTTAAATTGTTTGTGCTTTCATGACCAAAATTAAAACAATACACTGTTGGTGTAGACCAATCCTTGACCTTGCAATTTATTTCACTTCTATATACCTCAGTTTCCCCATCTGAAAATGAATAAATAATACCCATTTCAAGAAATCTAATCTAAGGTTTTCAGCAATGTTGGTGAAGTTTTGCACATTCCCTAGTTGTTCTTAGAAAACACACTACAGTCAGCAAACTAAACAAGACAACAGCTCAAGAGAGAGAGATGTCCACAGACTCCACTTTTCAACAGTTCTCCAAAAGCTATTGTAAAACATGTTCATTCAAATGTTTTTTTCAGGATCTTGAGAGACAGAAATTTATGCATAACATCCCAAAGTGACAATGACTGCAGTTGTCTACAAACTTACCAAATAATTAGGGTAAGGAATTAAAAGTGCATGTGTGTGTGCATGTTTGTCAGCTAGTCATGCAAACAAGATCTGCAACCACAGGGTGAAGGTAGGGGGGACAAGGGTTAAAAATTACAGCATGTCTCTGTTACTGCAGGAAGGAAGAACAATTTCCTATGTAGCTTCCACAGCTGGTTCCAATTCCATTACTGTTTCGATTACTAATTCTCCCATGCCACCCATAAATTACCTTCAAAACATTAACATTTAAGCTCTCTTATAGCAGCACAATTTTATGTAATGTGACATGAGAATAAATTGCTAAGTGACTTTATGCATCTGGAAAGCGGAAAAGATACATTTATATTGTATGGACTTGAGGTCCGTGCTTGGTAGAAACACACCTTCCTTCATGGTTCACTCAAGTATATTCTTTTATCTAAAGCTTATGGCAGAAGAAAGCAGTGCATTAGGGCCAGATTATGTACTTCATATTGCTAAAATGATTGTAACACTCAACAACACTGCAATAATTTTCCAAATGTTCAAGGCAGGTACTAAGTACTAGGTTAAAAATGGTAACCAGTGTGAATATCCTGGTTTTATCTGTAATCATAGAGCAAATTATTTTAAAATACTGTGTCCAACAATTATGAAACATGCTTGTCTTCTATGCACTTATATGGTATATTTTACTACCTCACCTATATATGTTGAGATCCCTCCAGTATATTGTATCAAAAATACTGATTCCCATACATGTAATGGAGTCTGAAAATTCCAAATGATTACAATTAAACCTGACAGGACACACAACTAGACAGAGAGCCATTGATTTCTACAAAGCAATCAAACTATAATTGTTCAGTATGGCTCAGTTCTGGGTTATACAGGAAAAGAACAAAGACCTCAACACATCTTTCAGTGGAATGTTGCCCATGTTAAATCCAACACTTATTATAATCATTCCTCAAGGAGCCTGAGGTATACGAGTATACAGAAGCAATGCTTTCACTTTTTAACCCAGACTAAGATAAAGATCCATTGTCTTGACAACAGAACATTTTAGCTGTGTGCACAGAAAAAGAACAAAAAAAGTCAACATCATACCTTACTGAAATGCCTAACTTCACAGATTTTTACTGACATTATGTAAGATTTCATACACCTTTCTTCCTTCATAACATATAGAAAATGTGGATTAGATAAAACCTGTGATACATCTCCTTACTCAATGCGTTTCTTGATCTTCACAAGGAGTTGCTGCTGATACTCCATACTATACAAAGATTACTTGAGTTACAGGAAAAATCCTTTTACAATCTAAAATTTAAGTTTGGATTACATGATTCAAATGAAATTGCTATTAATTGTGTACATAATAAACTTGTTAACCTAGTTGAAATGGATTAACAACATGCATCTTCACCTTGGTCATAACAAACAGTTACCAAAATATTTTTAGTTCATACCAATCTAGTACAAAGATGGCAACTTCAGATGTTCAGATGAAACTCTGCAATTACTTTCTTTGCAAGAGTCAGGAAAGAAAAGCATAGTCCATAGATATAAAGAACTCCAGATTTCAGACCACATATCTATTACATATCTGCTGTAAAATTTTCAGTATGACAATTGCTTTTCTGCTTGTATGTTTTAAATAGGATAAAATGTTCCACGTTGCAGGTGTGCTATGCTGATACTCCAGTAAATATAGTAGGTTTGTTCATGGAGCCGCTCAGATTCCACCAAGACAGAAACCATTAGTAATGCCTATTATTTATAAAGAATCATTGAGTAGTTTAAGCTGATAGGGACCTAAAAAGGCCATCTAGTCCAATGCCCCTACAATGAACAGGGATATCTTGAGCTAGATCAGGTTGCACAGACCTCTGTTCAACCTGGTCTTGAATTTCGTTTCTAGGGATGGGACAGGTACCATCCCTTTCTGGGTAACCTGTTCCAACGTTTTACCAGCCTCAGTGTAAAAAACCTTGTATCTAAGATAAATCAACCCTCTTTTAGCTCAATGCCACAAAGCCTTGCTCAGTAACTACAGACTTTGCTAAAATGTTTGTCCCCATCTTTCTTGTGGGGTTCCTTTAGGTACTGGAAGGCTGCAGGAGGTCTCCTCAGTACCTTCTCTTCTTCAGATCCCAATTCTCTCAGCCTTCTCTTCACAGGAGAGGTGCTGCAGCCCTCTGAGCATCTTCATGGCCCTTCTCTGGACTCACTCCAGCAGGTCCCTGTCCTTCCTGTGCTGGGACCCCAGAGCTGGATGCAGTGCTCCACGTGGGCCCCACCAGAGCAGAGGGGCAGAATTCCCTCCCTCCCCTGCTGCCCACGGGGCTCTGGATGCAGCCCAAGACATGTTTGGCTTTTGGGGCTGCAAGCACACATTGCCAGGTCATTTCCAGCTTTTCATTCCCAAGTCCCTCTTGGCAGGGTTGCTCTCCATGCCTTTGTCCTCCAGGGATGTAAAAACAAACAAAAACCGCCCCGCAATAGGGAAAAAAAGAATAATAAGCTTTGTGTGTAATGCTTATGTTACAAGCGCAGTCTTGCTGTTGTTGAGAAAACAGATCCATGATATTTCATACCTCCTGGCTGACTGATTGGTGAGGTTCCTAGGGAACGCATGATTCCATAACTACTGTTTCCATTAAAAAAGCAAGCTCAAAAAATCCTCTAGCAGTTCTTCTCCTGTGATAAGCAAGTCCAACATGCTACTCTATTGAAAGAGAAACAAAAGTACAAAATACGCCAAAAATGTACACGAGAGAAGCAGAGAGCTTATAAATGCTTACTGGCTTTTCACAGGAAAGGATGAATTGGTGTGAAGGAACATATGACCCAAAAAATAATCTGGATAAAATGCAGTCCAAGATTTTTCGCTCATGTTTGTTCAAATTCCCTGTTATGGACATATTCCAGACAACTCATAAGGAAGCCAAAAAAAGGATTCCCAATTTTGCATAGTTTGCTGCACTTGGGCAGAATTTAACTCCTGTTTCTGGAATTCATTCTGTAATCCCAAATTCTTCACTCACATTAACCTCACAGTTGACATCCCCCTTGAACATGTGATCCACGAAATGACATGGTTTAGTTGTGAAACTAATGCTATCTCACATAACACCTACTGCTGTCCCAGACTTGACTGTTTCCCAAGCCTCTTAAGAATTTGCATTTCACCTCTTTGGAGCCACACAAAATGGACAGTAGACATGCTTATAAAACTGCTGTGAGTTTTTCAATGCCATTTCAATGCCATTATTCTGTTTACAGAAAAATTGCAAAGTACAGGTCATTTGAAGGCACTTTTCTCTACATGCTTGCTTTCAGAATTTACCTGGCCTTCCTATCACACATTTCAGATACTCTGGATCCTCAGTTCATTTAGCTACCACAAGTATTATCCAGTCTCAGCCAGCAAAAATGGATCTCTGTGTAGAGTATGACAGCAACCACTTGTCTTTAAGTTCCTCTCATGAGATCTGATAAACCACTACCGACAGGGAGAAACTCCCTTCACTTTATTTAGGGAATAAAATTAGGGAGTTGAGTATTCACTTCATAAATAAATTCTTTCAGAAATGACTGAGTAGGGCAATCTATTAAAATGGGAAAACCTTTAAAATGCAGAAACCCTGACACTGGGTAAATTGTTTCTACCTGTGAACCACTTACCCTTAGAATTTCAGTGTAATACAGAATTAAGGAAATAGAGAAAGCAAAAGAATCCTGCTTTTAAAACAAAATCATCAGTTTGAGACAAACAGGTACAAAAATTATTAAAACCCACTATGAGTTTCTCACGCATTCTGAAATCCTCACAGTCACTATGATACCAAACAATTAAAGTAGCATGGACCATCAGTGAGGGAACAAGCTAGAAAGAGTGAGCAAATACATATAAATAGATTTTTGCAGCTGGTTGTGGATATCAAGGACTTACAAGTATCTATTAATACTGACAGGGACTGGGTGGATAGAAATTGCACTATTAAAATTTTGCACAATAAAGGGAGTGGGAGAGTTCTGGCTAAGACACTAGAATTTTTCATAAGGTTACATATTTGCTCCAAATGATATTTACTGTTCAAGTGTCCACAAACTTGCACTTAAATAACTCAAAAAACCAATAAGCTATAATGCAAACTGCATACAATTTAACCTATCCACCCCGAAGGATGAAAGACCTGAGATGACCTTCTTAATACTTGCAATTACAACAAGGTGTGGTATGTTAATCCTCATGCTTACACAGTAAGCCCTTCTCACTGTAAAAGTGCCAAGCTGAGAGATTATTGTCAGTGTGCCTCCTGCATGCCTTTTCAACAAGAAAAATGGCACACAGCAAGGTCAGGCAGTGCACTGTCAGGGGCTGCCACATGGTGTTTTTAAAGCCCCTGCAAAATCTAAACCTGGATTGTTTTCTTTGGTGAAAGATGAGTTGTTACAGGTTAAACACAGATTAAATATTATTTATTCATCTTATTTCAAATAGAAACATTCTGCACTTTTGGATTCTCATCAGCTCTTGGCCCACAAGACAAACTTCCTAACACATGAGGCCTAAACCTGCCAGTGATCTTTCTTTCAGATGATCTGTGCCTCAATCACTCCTAATTTAATTTTCTTTATCTACAGAAACCTCAATACCTACAAGGAGCTTTGAACCAAAAACAAAGGAAGTTCTAGGAAGTTCTAGTTACTGG
Organism: Cnemophilus loriae; assembly: GCA_013397755.1. NCBI lineage: Eukaryota > Metazoa > Chordata > Aves > Passeriformes > Corvidae > Cnemophilus > Cnemophilus loriae. Next base: position 844,407 of record VZTF01005904.1, read on the forward strand.
GAAATCCTCCTGCTCAATTTAGTTCGGAAAATGAGCCAATTACCTTAGTAGCTATATAATCATAAGAGAAAACACAGCATAAACATACTTTTTCATTTACATATAAATTTGGTTTAAAATGCTCGAAAAAATTATATCACTAACTAATATTCCAATAAGGTGAACACACAAGATGTGTCAAGGCTGACTCAAGGAAAAAAAATCTTCTTACTATACTTGGAAAGCAAGTAGGTTTGATAAATACATAACCATCAGAAGGAAACATGAATCTGCAATCCCACGTTTCCAATTTCTTTTTCTCTCCATAATTTGGAAATTTTCTATACTTTAAAGTATTACTCAGAGTAACCTTAACTCTTCTTCAGACACCCACCCACCAGATGCAGCTAGACACAAAATTTTCCCAGAGTACTTGGGTAATTTCTGTGATATTCTCCCACCCACTCACACTTGGTTGCAGAGTCCATCACGAAGATGTTCCCTAAAAGTATTAGACAGAGTTGCACCTTCCATTAGTTCCTACACTATGAGAGGATTCTCAAGAGGTAAACTAATGCAAATTGCATTAAACTACAGAGTTGAACTACAGCTGAGAGCTATTATATTTTCTACAGGATAGGACAAGTTTTCATAACTATCATGTGAATTGGGCAGATGCTTATTTAAAATAGCCTTATAAATAGCATAGTTATAACTGATTTAGATTTAGTGACATTCATTTTACTCAGAGGAATTATTATTTCTGCTGAAACTACTACTCATTCATTGAAAAACTGAATGCAGTTTCTTATTTGGACAACAAGACTTTGAGAAGTCACAGGAAACTACCATTAGGCCTTCTCATAAATTCATTGTATCATGATTGTCTTCCCTAAGAAAAATATTTTATGGATGGCAACTGGACTTACACCATTAATTTAGAGATTATTGAAAGGATCTGCTTTAAAATTGTGGTTGTCCAATGCAAAAACTTTACTACTTACAGGCTTGCACTGTCACAAATATAAACATTTGTTATTTTAAAAATCTATTTTTCGGAAGTTCCTTTACAGAAAGGAGAAAAATATGACGGAGTCACAAGAGATAGGGATACAAGAAGGAATGGGATAGAGAGGATCAACAGAATGCCTGATCCCTAAAAGGCACCTTAAGAAAAGCAATCAATTATGGCAGAGTACCAGACTGACAAAAAGAAAAAAAAGAAAAAAAATAGCCCCAAACCAACTGTCTGTCCTCACCAAAGAAAATGCCAGATAAGGCAGCATTTCATCATAGAACAGAGAAACAACTCTGAAGGACTCTGTGAAAAGAAATGTAATAAATGCCAAGTTAAAACAAATGAAGTTATTAAAACAAGAAGTTACTCTATCACTGACAGAAAAGAAATCCATATCAGAATTTTTAAACTATTTTCTATTGAGATGTATGCTATCTCTATTGAGATGTGACGTTTACTCTGGCATTGTTATTTCTAGAATTTAAATTTGGATGATACAATTCTAATGAGTCAAAAATTATTGCATTTTTATGTGTGACCCAACATTTAACCTTGTGTGCCTGCACTCCCATGCATATCATCCAAACAAGACAGCATTTTTTAAACATGAGGAAAAGTAAATGTATGAAAAATAGACAAGTGATATAAAAAAAGCAACTAGTACATGGGAGTTTACATCTTCTCCAGAATTTTAATATTTTCTACAGGTAAAATCTATGCAGATAAAAACCAATTTCTTTTTAGATGGTCTTAAGGCATCCAAAATGGCATAGAATGCTCATAAAGACCAAGACTTAACACTGTAGGCCAAGAAGAGGTCGTCTTTAAAACGATTCAGCACTCTGTGTCACAGTGATATTATAAAACAGGCAAGTGCAGTTTGTAGACACCGAAGACAACTAAGCTATTTAAATTTTCTTATGGATTTCCATTTCTGACATTTTTGGTACTCAATAGAAAAGGCAGCAAATGTACTTAAAGAAGGAATGCCACTGAGAAATCTCTTTATTCTTATATTTAAGACAAGAGCAGTTAGTTTGTGGCATCAGTTTTGCAAGAGACATACACTGACTATTTCTACTGCAAAAAGTTACAAATCTGGTGGCATTGAAAGCCAGCTGATGCCCAGAGATGCCACACACAGCCTTATACGCCCATTTGCCTTCTTTGCAGAGACCAGCACGTTCCAAAACACCCCAAGTAACAGGTTGGTTAAAAAAAGAGAAACCTTTATAAATCCAGATGATGCATGAAACTTTTAAGATTACTGAGCTGAGGAAGAAACTGTTGCATAAATCCTAACAAACTTCTCCATCCTCCAACTAATCTTCCAAAGCTGACAATTCCATTTTTAACACAAGACAAAAAAGAAAAAGGCTGTATGTATAACATGATTTCTGTATTTTTTGTTTTCCCTCTTTAAAAAAAAGTATTAAGTCCTATGGCTTGCCTGTACTATGTAATAAGAAAAGAACAACTAACTCACACAAGCTAGTAGAGGCAGACATTAATATAAAATGTGTCCTGATTCATAGGACACCGCAACTCCAATAAAGGTTATCAGCTCTTTCTGCCACCTAAATTAATCTACAAATAGACACCCTACAGTAAATGATAGGGAAATATCACTATATTTGTGATATTTGTGAAACACTTGACTGAAAAAAACAAGCCAGACTTTCTAACATTTCCATGAAAACAACTCATATCAATTAAAACTCTAGCTTCTGCTTTCATTCTAGGTACTTGAATTAATTAACTGAGCAAGGTAAGTCTTCAAAGCCATTTTTTTCTGTGACAAAAGTTTTGGTAATGTGTAGAAACTCAGTACCACCTCACGTCAGTGCCAGGGGCAGGGAAAAGGGACTCTTCCAAGAAGAAGGGCATTCGTTTCCAGTCACCAGACGCTATCCACAATTGCTTAACTGTCCCAGGCCTGGAGAGCATTTTCCATGTGAATCATCCTCTCTTTGCACGCTTTGGTTATTCATATTCTTGCTGTTACTCTTTGCTTTCCTATCCCATTGCTGTTTCCAGTAAACTGTTCTCATCTCAACCTGTAATCTCTGCCTTTCGTGTCTCCCACCAGAGAGAGGGAGGGCAGCAGCTCATAGTTTTCTTTGCAATGGGAGTACTAAACCGGAGAATACCATTCCCAAACACAGTGCATACTCACCACTATATGAAAGATGACCCTAACGGGCCTCTGTACTGCAAAAGGCCACTATGAGTGACTGAGTTCACCCCTTATTTAAGACCTTGTGTTTCACCACACGAGAATGCTCACTGAAATGAATTCCACACATCCACATAATCCAAATCAAAATCTTGACACGGTACTACTTACTCTAAAAACTGGTTCCAAGCTAGCTGCTAAAGAAGGCTGCAGAAACTATGCAAGACTACTAAAAGTTCTAGGGAGGCTGGTGTGCATCTGTGGTGTTTCCACTGCCTGTCTATGCAATTGTGGGGAATTAAAAAAATAAAAGCAAAAAAGAAGCTTATTGATGTTAGCTGGCAGTACTAGGGTTAAGAAGACTGCTCCACTCCCAAGTTTCTTATCTCCACCCTGACAGCACACTTTGCTGCAACATACCATGCGCTTTCACTTATTAAACACTGGTTAACTAATTAAAATTGGAAATAAAAATGAAAGTCATGAATCACCCTCTTTCTGGCAGAAGCAAACTATGTTTTGTCTGTATCTCATCACTAGCGTAAAAGCAAAGGTACACCACTGGTGCTTTCAGTGAGTTCACATACCCTGTCCCATTTACAAAACTGGAGGTCTGTGTCCACAGTCTCACTGATGTCAACACAACATTTACATGAAAATTAATCTAATCCTCCAACCTTAAATCATGAACCTGAGCTTCATGAGATGGCTATTTATTAGCTATTTGCATTAAGCTCTATTTTAGAAAACTGAACAGCAAGCTCCCTGATCCTACTACATAAAGGTCTTATCTGAACTATTTATTTTGTATTGGGAAGTAAGACTTACAGAATATACCATCTTTTTGCTATTCTTGTACATGATGCTTATACGACTGTAACTTTTGCTTAAGAAACTAATGTTCTCGTATAAACAGATGTAGGATCTTAGAAGAAAACTGAAAAAGAAGTCTTTATCTTTTCTGTCATTAAGTAGGTACTTTGAGACATTTCAAGAAGTTTTGCCACAGAACCAAGAGATTTAAAACTGATAATGTTCAAAATCAAAATACTGCTAAGTAGAATAAAGGAATAAATAGTTTACAAAAGCACATTTCAAAAGCCTCAGAACTGGATCACAAAAAGCCATAGTTAGTAAAAAGCCATACAATTGATTTTTTTTGATTATTCAGATCCTCTGGAGAAAGTAATTATATTGGTTTATAAAAGGAAATCAGAAAAAAAGTCTTTTTTCTTTCCATATTTGGTTATATGAATATTTATTAATCTTAAGTTACAACGGTACGTCAAATAAACATTTATAAATAGTACACAACGTAACGCAGTAAAATACTATCCAAGATCCTAAGAATTTGAAAATAATTTTATTAGGCTTTAAAATACAAAGAAAAGGATAAGCAGGAGTAAAGGAAGGAAGTTCAGTGTGATCGTTGTGTGATCTGGATACTGTTAGCACCAAGTATGTATAGTCCCTGTATACTGCTAAGTGCCCACCTGCAAATAAGAGATGCCATTGCAGCAGTTGTAAAACAATACATGTGGTAGTCTCACATTCATAAAAATCCAAAGCCATCTTTTAAACAAACAGCAGACATTCCTAGAGTCAACAAAATTGCTCTCCAAGGATTCCACTGGAGTGGTCTGCAGTTCCAATAGTTTAACATAAATCATTAGTTCATCAAAAATCCTGTGAAGACTTGTTTTGGAGAGGAAGTGTAACTGCACGTCACTTACGCTCTTCCTTCAAATGCAATCCTTTTAAATTATTTATTCATCCCCACCATAAATATTTTAAATACTTGTTATCATCCACTTAATTTTCCTCTTGATTCAAACAAGAGTACTCTGTACCTGTATTTCTCATTATTCTGTTTAATGCACAAACAACTTTCTAAAAATATACCACTCACATGCCAGATACAGGGAAAACCTGTTATCTTCAATTTGTGCTTTCCATAGTGATACCAACAAGGTCAAATACACTGTGACCATTGCTGTTAGTTCCCTGCCCGAATTTAAAAATATTTCATAAATTTTAACACTGATGGAAACAATACGCTATTTGTGCTTCTTTTTAAAAGTTTATTGGAAATTAGTTGCAACTGCCAAAAAATGCATCAAGCATCATGTAAAGAGGCAGTCACCATTTCCTTTTGACTGAAAGCTTTTTAGGTTCTCAAAGAGTAAGTTAATTTCAGTATCTTCACCTCCAAAGACCCCAACTTCTACTGGAAGTAAAGAAAGTGATATTCAGGATAGAATGTTCATATACCATTGCACGCATAGAATTTCCTAATATTACCAACTACCTGTTCTCGTTCAATAATAGTGTATCAAAGGTACAGTCTTGTGACTGAGATAAACATGCAGAATACATGCTTAGAAAGACTTAATTTTTTTTTTCTTAAGGGGTAGGCCATAGAATTGTACAGTCTCAAGGTTATGCATGCCTTAAACATATTTGAAAAAAATTAAAATTCTACTATCCCTGCAAGCGCAGTAGAGGACAATAGCTTCCACAAAATCTTCTGGCTATAAAGAAATCAAGGGTCTCAGGATGGATGAGCATGAGGATCCCATGTTTTAACCGTGGAAGGTTTACAGCCACAGCATATCTGGCTTTGAGATGCAGAACACTTTGCATCACACTTAACAGCTCCCTCTTCAAACACAGAAGTGGTACCAGCAGCTCCTAAAGAAGGCTTTCTACAGGCTCCACCAGCTAAAGCTGACCCGGTAAAGGGTCTCTAAATGAGCTGATAAAAAGTAAAAATAGGACATAAGAAGATCCCTGAACTTCATTTAAAGGGCAATAAAAACAATAATTATGTTCTATATCACATTTTATTTAATACTGCTAAAATCACCTCTCTCTAACTTTGAAGCACATCATAGTCAACAAATATATGCCTATTAATGTTCTCTCAAAATATTTCTGGGAACAAACTCACAGGACCCTAAGCACCTATCTATAGAGGAAACATTCTAAAACTTTTCATATTCTGTCACATTACGAATTAATTAAAATCCATATCATTCACCAAAAAGCTTGGTGTGATATACAGCAGAGAAGGCTCGGCCTTACTAAGTTCTGCAGAATCAAGCACTAGAGATCTTGCAAGATCTAGGAACAACTCTAAGAACAACTGGTAATCATGAACTCTGGGGCACTGAGTTGAAGAGGAGATAAGAAAATGTCTCATGCCTTTTTATCAAAGACCAACAATCCCTAAGTGAATTACCTTGTTAGCTTCCTCTCCATAAGATGATCTCCGTTTCTTAAGCTGAGTATTCCTTTCTTTACAGCTTCTGTTTGATTTTCTCAAATTGGAAGACAGAGACTGATCATTTTGTTTTCTTTTAATTTTTGCAAAGTTTGCAAATCTGTTTTAACTCACTTTGGATATAATCTTTCTCATTCTTTGCACCACCAGTAATCACATCAATGATCCTTAAAAAAATGCCACAACTTGTTCCAAGTTTCATATAAATAAAATACATTTACCTCATTTTCATTGTTAAGACCCAAGAACATATTATGCATATATATGAAAAAAATATTTGCTTCATGATTATATAGGAAGGTAACACACAAGCACATTGAAAGCAATGGTTAACTGTCACCTACTTTTTTAACAATAACTAGAAATATGTAGAAGATAATGCCTTGCCCTCAAAACCACACTTTTCTGTCTCTGTTGCATACAAAAAATTGCTTTGTTCAGCTTACTATACTTTTTCGTCTTTAGACAAGATGAAACATGACGGGGTAAATAAGATTCAGCAGTTACAGGACAGACAATTCTCAGTCTAAATCTTACAAATCCTTAGGATGACTAAAAATTCCCATAACATTTATTTATTTTTACAACACCATAATTTTTAGTCTGGTACCATAGCCAAATTCTAATTGGACCAATTACAGTCTATTTAAATTCTCCATCTAAATCAGCAGGAAATGGCTTCCTTCCATTCTGAACAAGTATTAGTGGTATGTCCTGTTAAACTTCTGAAAAAAAATTAAAAATAGCTCCAAATAATTCTAAAACCTGAAATACAGCTATGCTATCATTTTGGAAACAGGTCAAATCAGAGTACAGCCTTGGGCTGTGAAGAGGCCCAAGGCTGTACTTGTTTCAGGGACATAATTACAACATGATTAGTATCCCTTTGGTGCTGCAGGGAGAAACAGTTCTCTGTTCCAAAGGAGAATAAACTGCAGCTCAGCTCCAAGTAGAAGGTAAATCCTTGCAAATCCATCTGGCAAATTCTTCAACAATCACCTTTATCTGTTGCCTCAACCCAGGAAAAGTGTCACAAGATCCTAACACTACATTAAGTTTTGTTACAGATCTCAGCACGTTTTCTAATGGCATGTAGAAGAGAGCATTAACAAATACACACTCTCTTACTGAAGTCTTCTAACACATGTCATCCATTCCCTTGAAAAAGTTTATGTCCTAGATTTAGAGCTGTCTACCTATCAATCCTGACACGACTGCTGTTGCTAGTCTTTGTCCCTCTCCAGACAGATTTTGAGTGCACAGATATCAGACAGATTCCCAGTGCATTTTGCCAGGGAAAAAAAAGCTGGCCAAGACTCTACCATACTTCCCAATCCAAAATTTACCACGTGCAATACTGCCCTCACTATTCATTTGCCCTTTTGTAAAACGAGCTGTTTTCTCTCTTAGAGATGTTCTTGAAATTTTCTAGGAAGGTTTAGATCACAGGATAGACCAAACCTGAAAAACTTCACACTACAGAAGACGCTCTGCTTCCTCCCTTCCCCTCTCAGCTTACAACCATGTCAAAAATGGACACTGATGATCCCACCAGGTTTTTACACCATTAGAAGAAAAGGCACTACAGAAAATCAAGTGCTGACCACAACTTAAATAGCCAGCTTTAATTTTCCCCACTCCCCAAATTAATGCAAGCCTTTTATATAAAGCAGGATACTAAACCAAGAGGAAAGTATCAGAGGGAATTTATACCACGTGTATCTATTGTCCTTAAAATGTACTTGATAGAGCACTGTTCCTTACACTACTACAAAACAAGCATTGTAAAGCATTTGTATAAATACTCACGAGCATATTGTGGTTTGTTGAGAATCATCACTTCTGACACAAATGGAAGTGAATGATACTAAATTAGCAAGTCATTTAATCTAAGTATTTATTTGTTAAATGCAACTAATCATCAGTATCAACACAGATTAATCAAACACAGAAAAATACTTTAAAACAGCACCACAAAGACTTGCATATATCAAATGAACTTACATCAATTTGTGGAAGAAAGTACCTCAAGTCAGAATTCACACATTTAATAAAATATCTAAGGCTCTGTTAAAAAATTTGTGTTTGGTTTGTATCACATGTAGTTAGTGCAAATTACAAAAATGCATAATACTCAAAAAATACCAGTGCCAATTCAAAACATTCAGCAATTAACTGCTGTTAGTCATTTTCCCATAAAAACACCAAGAAGGTATGAAAAATTCCCAGCAAAGATAACAACCAGCAGCTAATCCTTCCACCTTAATGTTTATTCAGTAAAATAACCCATGTGAGCTGGGCAGTTCTGGGCCAGCCCTGGACTCAAAAGTTGTCTGCCTCATAGCAAGCCCAATTTGACAAATGCCTCTACTGACAGTCTGTCATAAGAAAGCAAAAACAACTGAAGAAGCAATAGTGAAAAAAAACAACATCTAAAGTCAGGCTTGAGAGACAGTGGGAAAATGTCAGGGTGAAGCCAGTATTTTCGCATATTTTATCCGTCATACAAAATTCACAAAACTTCAGATGACAAATTATATACTGCAACACCTAGAACTACTAAAGAAAAATTTGATTACTTCAGGATCAAAACCACAGATACTTGTGTTTTCAAGAAATTACTTCAGCAGCAAAATATGATAATAAAAGAGAGACAGTCTCACACTACATCTGGGGAAAAAAAGCATTCAGCTTTCAGTTTCTCCTGTCTCAGTTCTGCACCCATGCATACCAACCGCAGGCTATGTACAAGCAAGAGAATCACAGAGTTCTCATTACTGCAACACCTGCCTTCCTTGGGGCTCTCAAGATCATACTGTGATCACCAATCGATCAACAGGAAACCAGGAAAGCACAGCTGCTTCCTGATTCCCTTCACAGGAAAGAAAATAACATGAGCAGAAGTAAGGGAAGGCTCTAGACCCCAAAGGCCTCTGGCATTCACACTGACACAAAATCTCCCCAGTTATAAATTAACTGTTTAGACTGAAAACCCACAAGTCTCATATTTCTGCTGCTCTGCTTATTCTCAACCAAATCTATTCTAGACTGTTTTGTAACTATTGTCTTAAGTTCAGACAAACTTAAATCACACCAGACTGCAAGTTACCTTTCTGTCTGAAACTTTTCATTAGGGTCTTTTAACTCTGGTCTCCAGTAACTTCACTTCATCAAGCCAGTTATAGCATTATTCAAACACGTATGGATAAAAAATAAATACCAGTGTCTTGCTGGAAATTAAAACAGCCAATCAGCACAGTGACTACTGAGAAAGATGGGCTAAAGTAAAATCAGCTGTTTGCAAATTGTTTTGCCTTTGGTGTTCTGGAGAAGTTGGCAGAAAAGAAATAGTGATTTCAATATAACGTGACCCATAGCAACTGAGACCCACTGAGTCTATGATGCCCTAAGGAATACAGACTCACTCCACAGTGCCCTAACAACTAACAGTTAAAAGAATTCTTGACACAGATCAATAGTGAGTAAACTTAAGGTTTACGTCATTCTCAAAGAAAATGCCAGATTTATCTCTGCTTGGTTCCCTGAGACAGAACAAGTCACCTGTGGGGTACAGATATCACAGGAGATATGAGACTAAAGTGTACAGTTTGATAATTAAAGAAATCCACAGGCAAGTGAATCAAGTGAATCAGACAAAGTGATACAAATACCTAAGACATCAGAATTTCCTATCACTTATCACCTGTAGGTAAAGAAAAAATAAAAGGAAAACTTCACTAAGTTTAGGCTCACTCTAAAAATGAGTTATGTCATGGCTTAAGAAGTTCCTCTCACACTATTAAAATGAGTTCCCTAGACTTTAAAATGTAAGTTCAAAACATGCAAGGTAAGAGATACTACAGAAAAAGAACAAAAAAACTGAATCCCCAGTAAAAACGAAAGAAAAATCAAAAGGAAAGCCTTGGGACACCTAGAAATTCAGGTTTTTTTAGAGTTTGCTTTACATTTGTGTAACAGGACCTACAGGTCTTTTTCTGTTACCAGATGGTTCAAAAGAGCAGTAAGTAAGGCTGTTTTCACAGGACTTCTATCACTGTTGTTACACATGGAAACCATCACACAAAACCCAATGCCACGAAATATTCGATCCAGGCAGTTTTGAAGAACAAACATCAAACCATTAATCTTTTCACAGAATCATCAATTCATCAAGGTTGGAAGAGGCCTTTAAGATCATTCCAACCCAGCACTACCACTGTAACCCTTAAACCACTAAACCACATCACCCAGTGTCAGGTTCAGATGCCTTTTAGCTAAGTAGAAAAAGGCTGGTTAACTGAGTATTTATGACACCGAAGTTAGGCTGTTAGAGGTTCTCTTGATTTCAACATAGATAGAAAAATCTGTATTCTCAACAACAAACAGGTCTGGCATTTCTTAAGAAAAAAGCAAATCAAAATAAACACAAATAAACAAAACCAACCAACCAACCAACAAGCCGTCAGTTACCAGAGTTAATTTCCTAAAAACAGTTCTGGCACAGTTGTTCTCCCTAGACTCAAGCCCAGCTCTGCCTCTGTTTCTTTCTCACACAAAATTCTACATATGCTTTGGGAAATAAACCATTTAAAATAGCCACATCAAATATTTATTTATCTAGTTCTCTCATAACATGAAAACAAAAAAGTAAACAATATATCCTAATTGATGTTGAATTTCCCTTGAGACTCATATGCATATTTTTGTTTTAAATCCTGATATTTTTAAATGAAAATAATTATTTGCATTTGATGAATAATCATTAGAAAAACAGAAAACCTGCAAGAAAAACAGAAAACCTGCATTTTGAACAAGTCATACATCACCTGGAAATTCCATCAAAAAGGAATAGCACACATACAAATCAGAGCCCACTCAAATGATTAAAACATTAAAGAGAAACAAACAACTCACATTATCTTCCTCCTCTGTATCATCATTGTCATTGTCGTCATCACTATCCTTGAACCCAGGTGGAAGTGGTGGCCCAATGAATTCTTCTTCATCATCATCATCATCATCATCATCATCATCATCAGTATCCTCAGCTGGACCTTTAACAGAACTCTGGGATTGCATGGAAGGACCACTTAACGCTTCATTTGACTTGTCCCCACTTTCACTACACATTGCCTCTCTGCAAGGAAAATTTAAAATATTACTATTTGAAGAACATTGTCACTTCCACTGTAATTTTCAGATAAAAGATGTTGAGCACTCTTGTAAATCAGTAGACACCAAAATTAGCAGCAAAACACACATTATCTGTCGTTAACAGTGTAGGCCCACCATTATCTTTTGAAACACTCACAAGACTATAAAAGATCCATTAAATCACCATTCTGCTGTTGCCCAAATCGGTTGTGCCAACACATTATTTTTGGCATATGGAAATTTCTGAAAAGTTGAGTTATTGTGTCTGTTCCTGCAGTTTATTCAAAATAGCCGTGCTCCCTCTGCTGGCAGTTCCCGAGCTGTGCCGCTCAAAAGGGCACAAGGTCTATTAAGAGAGTTTATATTTTCAGAATTTTTAAGTGAGCAGGCTGCAAAAAATAGTCTTCTTTTCCTCTTTTCTTTGTTAAACTACAGAGCTATTGTTTTGTTTGGATTTTTTTAAGTTTAGGTTATCACTTTAAAACTATAATAAAACCACAAAAGTTCAGGAACATAATAAAAGACTAAGAAAATCAGTTCTGACCTAAGTAATTGGGACAGGGAATACCACCCTGCTTTGCCTCCAGAACCAGCTGTAGACCAAGCAGGTACTAAGCTGCACGGGAAAAAATTGTGTTGAATAAGCAATTGAAACTCTGTTTCAGGAAGAAAAGAGAATAAACTAAAACCAACACGACTTAGGTCCTCAGATGTTACAGTGAAGAGCTGGGTTTGCATGCCTGAAAGCTTGTCTAATTTAAAGAGCTAGGTCAGAATATGATTACCCAATAAATCTCACTCAAATAAAGAGAGTTTCTCTTACTCTGCGACAATGGGGCAGTCAGTATCGTTTTACCAAAGGGTATGTTTTCCAGCCATGTGAGGTACAGATGGGGATCTTCGAAGTTCTCCAAGTAAGGTATCCTCAAAACTAACTTCATAACACTATGTGCAAAAGAGTTGTGTTTTGAAAGTTGATATGCATTCCTACTCTAGCAAACCGTGCATCTTTTCCCCAAAAGCCAAACTATTTGATTAGTTTTGGAATTAAACCGAATATACACTGTGCCAGTGAAAAGGATATACAACATAAAGATTCAAGGAGGCCATTCCAGTCCTTGAATCCCAAATTTTCAGATACTTATACAGACACCCAAGAACAGTATCTACCTTTCTTCCTAATTACCTTTACCATTCTCTCATTTGCTAGGAAGTAAATTGATCAAATCAAACATTTCAGTATTTTGAGGGGCAGCATAGTCATTCTGCATGTGACATGGCCAGAGCTGCAGTGCAATTTTTCACCACACTCCAAGCACAGCAGAGACAGCCAAACACTCCAGCAACAGCTATAGGTATCCTTTGTCCTCACTGGGATAAAGTCAAACATAAGAACACACCAATGCAGCCAGACCAAAAGCCCATCTACCTTTCTGACAGCAGCTGGGAGTGGTGCTGACAGAAAGGACAAAGCAAGTGGTGCTTCCCTCAATTTCCAGTCTCACAATTTTAATCCACCAGGGGCTGTAAAGAAAGAACCATTTTGCCAGCCCCTTTCCCACGATTCAGAAAAGCATAAGGAATTTTTTTTTGCTTTCCCTCATTACCTCCTCAGTAAGTGAAACAAGCTGTAAGAGGAAAAAAAAAAAGAAAGCTGTAATACAGCACGGATGGCACACTGAGAGGAGAAATAATAAAAAACATTCTGAGAGTCGTGCAAGTATGTGCGCATATCCCCCCCATGTGTTCATTCTCTGCACATCATTCACTCAATTTTCTCAGGTTTTTCCTTTTCATATACCAGCAGACGCTTTCATTTCACAAAGCATAATTATTATATGCATGCATAAATTAAGTACCATAACTACCGTAAATATTTTTCTGTAGCAGAATAACTCAGGAGCAAAAATACTCATTGGCTGGATTTCACATCATTTTGGAGTGACTTTTAAACAACTAAAAAATTAGTATAAAGGCTACTCTCATATATTAAGAGTATATAGAACTCTTATAACTTAAAAAAAACTCTGACAATTTAAAAAAAATAAAATTCAGTAAAGTGTTGATATTTCCAGAGAATAAAAGATGCTATAGATATTAGACCAGTTTATGGTAACTAAAATCTTCATTATAAGAAGAACTAGAAAATCCTGTATTTCAGACTTAAATAGTCAGTTGCAGGATTGTTTCTCTGAATTATGACTGAGTCACAATGGCATGTCTCTCTAGCTTCCTGTTTTTACCTCTAAGTACTAAGCTATGTATCCTTTTTTACAAGGAAATATAAAACTTCCAGGAGAGCTTTTCTTGTCAAGCCCTTCCTTCTTAATGCTTAGTAAAAACAAACACAACCAAAATTTATTATGAGCTGAACTCTGACGAGTTATCAGAGCCTACCTAATAACTCAGCATACTGGAATGTATTTGTTGTCTTCCTTTATATTAAGTCCCTGAAGGTCTCTCCCGTCAAGTCAATTAACAGAGTGAGATAATTATGGAAAGCCTCTGTATTGCCTCCACCTCATCACTTTTTTAAATTGCTTATGTATATTGGAGTGACCCATTTACAATACACAGACATGTTACATTTAAATTCTTGTCATCCTTCATTACGTCACCAAATGGATCTAAGATCATCAGAAGCAAATGGAAGCACAGAATATATTTTCCTAGAGTACAAGACATAACACAGGATACAGAGAGTAGTCTATTGTGCAATTAATTATTTCAGTGAGAGCACACAGGTTTTCCAAAGACCCACAGGCAAACCCAAAATCTTCTAATAAAAATTTGGTCTGAAACTCTACAAGTCTGTCTATAATAACCTCTCACATATAGGCTCTATCAGTCCATAACATGCATATATAAAGGTCTGCTAGAGTCTTGTATGGGTTATTAAACTTCCATACAGAAACCCAAAAATGTACAGAACACTCATGTCTGCCAGCCCTGCCACACAACAGAGTTGTGTGGTCCCCATTGCCCTCAGCTATTTTTTATTTCCCAGCATTTCAGAATTCAAACTGTAAAATCCATAGCAGATATTGTTTGTCAGTAACAGACAGAAGTTTAAGAGTAAACTTCAGACTGAAGTCACAGCAAAAAACTTTCTCTGCCTCACCATTACTCCACAAAATCTGCACACAGATGCTGTCCACCTATTTTGCCTTCTTCTTCATCAGGCATGAACAAGTACATTCCATCTACAGGTGGGACCAATAGCTGCTAATAAAGTCATCATATGCTGTCATTATATTTACCCTTTTTGACAAATACATAGATAACGATATTGGTTTTTTTTTAAAGTACACAAAACAGGATCAAGGAGGAAACAGCAAAATTGCCTATTAAATATACATAATATCGATATTTTCAAATATTGACATATCTTTAAGAAAGAAATTTTAAAACAATATTTAAAATCAGTATTTCCACTGGAATACTTAAGATAACATGACATATTCACACAAGGTAAATGATACTCGTTATCAAAATAAGCAAACATTCTCTTCGGATATGAAATCTGCTACATGGAATCTCGCACCATATCAAAGTACCTTCCAGTTGATGTGGACCCAGGTCTTGTTGCACAGGATGCTGAAACTGATGAATCAGTGTATGGAATTCTAAACTCCTTTTCAGTCTGGTCTTCTTTTTCTCTTTCACGGGCCTCTGAATACAGAGAGCACAGAAATAACAAATAATCAAGCCTTTTAAAAATACTAAAATTACTGGCTTCCTGAGGACAGTAAGCTAGTTTTTTTCATTTTCAGAGCAAGACGAAACACTTGAAAAGGTAACAGCGAATAAAGGATTTAAGTGAAAATACCTTTTCATATATATTAAATTTCCATTGCTACTGCAATGATCACTCAACAAAATGTCAAAAGGACAATGTAAACACCACCCAGTTGTTCATTTGTACATGTTATCAAACATAAGTTGATCATATAAGGATGCTGATATTTCAATTATTTTCAACATTATACTAAAACAGCATGATCACTTTTGCGAAATCTTGATGTTTTCATAGCACAGAAAACTAAACTAGGGCAGTTCAAGTATATAGATGTGTAAATAAGTGAATTTTAAATACGGAAAATAAGCACAAAGTGTTGCTTGCATTAGTAGTTCATTCTTACATCATTCACTGAAAAAGAATGCCTACGGAACACTGCAATAAAATCAAAGTCAACAAAACCTTGCAGCTCATATTAAGTAATGGGGGGGTTGGGGGGCAGCAAGTACGGCTACTATGCTGCTAAAAGTTCTCAAATAACTTCAGTGAAGGGGAGAAAAGGAACATTCTTTCTATACAAGAAACATTGTGTTCTATTTTGCCCACTGTTAGATAAACAAAAAAGAAAAACATGTTTTCAGCAAAGCTAGGAAACATTTCCTCTGAAGAGAAATACAAACAGCTGCAAGATACAGAACCAGGAAACATATTTCGATCTCAGTTCCACCAATCAGGTAGTGGAGAAGACATATCCAAAAGTTATCACAGTCATTCCAAAAAGCTAAAAAGCTATCTCAAGAAATCTGAAAATAAGTGCTCACATTAAGCCACCCCCACAATACATACACATTTTTAATTGCTATACTCTCAATACTAAAACTTGTTTCTAAGTTAAGCAGCTGAATTACATACAAAGCTTTATCATTTTTGCCAAGATTATCAGCTTTACAAACAACGAAATGCTGTGCCTTTCCTTTACAGGTAATAAGCCTAGAAATCTGGTTGGGGGGCTGGGATGTGGTCTGCTGCAGGGCAAGGGAGAGGACATACTCAAGATGCAGGTCAAAACATCTTTACTTAAAAGCATTGTATTTTTGCAATCACTTACTGAATTTCCCTATTAAACAAAAATATGATGTAAATAATTCCTCATAAAGAAAGATAGCTCAACCTGAACCAGTAGCAAACACAAAAAAGTTTCCAACATAAACACACTTTGCTGTCTAGATTCAGCCAACACAAAAACAAAACAAAAAAAAAACAAAACAAAACAAAAAAAACACCCCAACAACAACAACAAAACAAAACAAAAAACCCCCCAAAAATTACCAGTCCAAAATGAATTTTGGAATCCTTTGTATATCTGAATTTCAGTGTCTTAAAGTACAAAAAGTCAATGAGCCTCCAAAGAGGTCTGATCTGGTTCTGTACAGAATCAGAGCAATCAAAAACACGGCATCACAATAAACAAAAGGCATACATTCTCCATAAACTGGCCAAGGGGAAGGAGAAAGCAGGGATAACTGGGTTGGCAAAGGGATTTGTAAAACACACATGAGTGTTCTCAAAGACCTTGCTCGGACTGCTGTTTGCTTGATTACAGGCAGCAAATGATACCATTTTGTCTGTCTCCCACTCTCAAAACAGCACCCTCAACAAGTGCCCACTGCCAGCACAGCAGAAGGCAGCGACACATTTGTGGACTGCTGTACAACCTGCTTCTTGGTCTAAGACACACATTTCTTCTCCACTACTCTGCTGTCTCTTGATTAAAGCTGTCTGTACCAGCTTCTCTTCCAAAGTAAATACACAGTTAAGTAAAAGAAGAAAGGAAAGAGTCTGTGTGTTTCTCCCGTATCTGCAAGCTATGCCTCACAACAGGAGCTTTGCACATGCACACCACTCTAACACCCTCGGACAACATCAGCAAATAACTTCACTGTTCATCAAGGCCCAAGCTGTTTAGGGCTTCCTCGAACAAAGCTGCGTTTCTGTTTTGCTCTCTACACAGCCAGTCCCAGACACTTCAAACATCACCCTGAAGGAGCAAATCAAAAGATGTTTTAAAACGCAATAGCCGACTATGCTCGCGCTTCTTACCCAAGACTTTCCTGCTCCTCTCCACTGCAGTTCTTCTCGTTTGCTCAAACATAGCTTCAAGGTCGAAAGTCCGAGCCTTCTTCCCTGGAAATGAAGCAAACGGAAACTGGAACACAAGCCCACC
>VZTF01005904.1:868659-901995 GCA_013397755.1 Cnemophilus loriae
TGTGCCCCTGGGCCCCGCCGCGGGGTGGTCTCGGCCGGCGCTGCCCGGCCGGACACGCGTGCTGGCTGTGGGCCCTGCTCGGGGACTGGGGCCGGGTGTGAGGAGGCGTCTGGGTCGCGGGGCAGGGCGGGGGCCGTGCGGTGTCCGATCCAGTGTGCGGGTGGGAGTTGTGGATGTGAGCAGTGCGGGAGGGCTGGGCCTCATGTCCCTCTAAAAGGTGACGAAAATGGCCTTAATTCTCCGTTCTTCCTATTGGGAAGTCCCGTGCAGAATGCTCGTATGGTAACCATGTGCCACCAGCATGCCTAAGTTACAAGCATCCTGGAAAGCTCTCTTAAGCTTCCTTGACTTTTTTTTGTCTGCAGCTTTGTGTCGCAGTTATGATATAAGGTGTACTTTCTCCCATCAAACATTTGTTTTGTTCTGCTTAACACGTGGAGGCAGCATTTCCTTCTCCGCTAGTGCCGACTGGCTGGCAGAGTGGGCTCTGAAGAGGCATTCTAGTCGTATATATCCAGAGGTGGCTGGATGCAAACAAAGAGTATCTGTGTTCTGTTGTGCAGTGATGTGCATGGCCACAGTGTAACTGCTCTGGCAGCGTCGGGGATACACAGCACACAAAACAGTGGATGTATGTAGGTGTTTTAAGTTGGTACTGGCAGTACAGACAGCCCTTCTAGGTGAAGGAATATGCTCCTGGCTTGGTCACATGAGTGCCTGGCCATACAATGAAAAAAGCACTGGAGAGTATTACAGGAAAAAGGGGGTAAAAAGTAGGCTGGGGTCCAGGTGAGTTGTTATAAGAGTTTGTTTGCAAATCTGTTTGCTCTCATCTAATTTGAGACTTAGATTTATTGTTTGTGGTTTTGCTCCTACAGAAACCTTTGTCCACATGTATCTTGTGAGTAGTGATACTTATACATTTAAAGTCTCTGCAGCATCAAGGCACTTGATGTTTCTGTTTTTTTGTTGTCATTCTTACTTGCAGGTAGCCCTACTGTATCTGGTATGTCAGATATGGATTATCCGTTACAAGGACCAGGTTTGCTGTCAATACCCAATCTTCCAGAAATCAGCTCAGTCCGCCGAGTCCCACTTCCACCAGAGCTAGTGGAGCAGTTTGGACGTATCCTTATGAAAACAAATGTCTTAGATTGTGTAAGCAGTAATATCAGAAACAAACGTCTTTCCTCCGTATTTTCCTTCCCCAATCTTTTTGTTAGACTCCCAGCAAAAAACTTTAATGTTGTTTGGATTCTCTTAATAATGCTCTAAGTGGTAAGAAGGTGCATTTGTGTAGAGTTATTGGTGGAATTGGTTTCTATATGACGAATTTTCAAGTATGCAGTTTGTGTAGTACTGTATATTAATGTTTTTTTTAAATGCTCTGGAGAGGATTTTGCTGTTGCTACGCAAAATGCATTTAGTCCTTACATCAGCAGTGCTTCAGATATGCAGTGCAATTGTATGATGGGAGTATTTCCAGAGATCAGCAGAGCTTGGCTGACCATTGACAGTGACATCTTTATGTGGAACTATGAAGATGGGTATGTAGAGAATGCATTCCTGATGTTATTTTATTGGTATTATACCAGAATTAAGGAACTGCAGCAGTGGGAGATTGTTTACTGGAAGCATAGAGGTGTGCTGTTCAGTTTAACTGATCTTAATTCCTTTTAGATTTTACTAAAACTTCTGACTAGTAATTGTTTAAGGATCTGTCAGAGTTAGTAATATTGCTGCCAAATGATCTACAGATAAGAGAAAGGAAAATGTATTTGCTCCAGGTAAGATATATCTAATATCCTAAAGTTACTGCTATACTTATACAAAGGCTTTGCTTGTGCTGGAAAAGAAGATGAAATTACTCTAATTGCCTAACTTTTATAAGTAGATTTAGTAAGTACTGAGATGCATGTGCAGTGACCAGGCATTCCCACAATGGTGAGTAATAAGGCATTAGTGTTTTGAAGTATTGTAATTGAAGCTCTCCATCCTTGCTTATTTTATGGATGCATAAAACTGAAAATAAGTTCATTAGATTTTGAAATGGCAGGGATAAGTTCATAGTTTGCATGTTTGCTTCTTTATTTGGCCACGCAGTAAGCATTTGTGTAGTAAGAATTGCTTTGTACATATTGTTGCATTTCCTAAAAAGAACGAAACTCAGATTAGCTACTATCTATACATTTACATTGTGTCAGAGTGTATTAAATATATTCCCCAAAGTAAACAGCGCTGCATGGTGTTAGTGATAGTGAGGAGGAAGTTGGGAGTTTTTGCTTCAGATAATTTTCCTGGGGGAAGAAAACCCCATGTGATTTCCTTCTCTTGATGTTAATCAGTACTGCAGATGCTGCATTGTGTAATTCAGAGTAGACTGTATGAATTAACAAAATGCAAAAATATAAGATACTGCAGTTGGATTTCAGTTTTGAAACTCAACTATAGGAGCTTCAAGCAACTCAAATGACCTGCTTTCACTGAAAGTGAAAGATGTAGATGGCTTCAGAGTGTTACAAAAGTATTAATAATTTTTGAATATACGTTGATTTCATTTACTTTGTTATTATGTGATGCTGTATGACAAATTTCATGCATTTTTTTATTTATTTGTTAACAGAGGAGATCTGGCTTATTTTGATGGCCTCAGTGAAATTATTCTTGCAGTGGGCCTTGTAAAGCCAAAGGCAGGTAAGGAATATTACGACAGAGATTAGAATAGGACAGTACTGAACCTTCTGTGTATTTTTTTCAGTCTTTATATATATATATGCTTTTGTAGTTTGCATAAATAATGCTATAAATATATAAAGTAATATAAGAACAGAAGTGTGTTTTCGGGTTTTATGTGTGCGTGGATATTGACATGCATATGTGTTTAATGCATGGATGTGGCACTTGGTGCTATGGTTTCGTTGACATGGTGGTATTCAGTGTCAAGGTTGTATTCCACGGCCCTGGCGGTCTTTTCCAGCCTCAGTGATTCTATGATACGTAAAAATCTGTGGTTTGTGTGTGTGTATATTTGTACACACAGAATATATGAGTTTGTTTTGATTTTAGAAACATTATTAAATGGACTTTGAGCCAAAAATAATGTATAGTTTAACAAATATTTACACTGAGAAGCTTGCATTTTTTTGCCACATCATGCTTTAACATTTGTACTATTTATAAAGCTACATATTCAAGCAATAATTTCCATGTGATTGTGGTTTCTAGCCCTCCTAGTTATTTCAGTATCTACTGCTAAGATAACATTAAAATCAAAGTTGAATTGGCAAGTGAGTTAAGTTTAAAAGAAGCATGTTGGTAATGATAATGTCACTTTAAAGATCCTGTATTTCACGGAATGGAAGTCAAGCTGCTCACTGATACTCCTTTCTAATTCTAGAATTTCACAGATCATTAGGCTTTACATACGACTGTTCTGTCTAATCAGTTGATATGGCTCTCAAATGTATTTATTTGCTCACTTCATGGTGATCCAAGAAGCAGCGTGCAAACTAAAATGTTCTTTTTTTGTTTAGGTATCTTCCAGCCTCATGTGCGACACTTACTTGTTCTGGCTACTCCTGTGGATATCGTGATTTTAGGGCTTCATTGTTCTAATATACAGTCAGGTAATTCTCTCTTCCCTTATTCCCAGTTGTGTATTAACAAATACACACAGCAGTTTTATTAGTAGTCATTCAAAAAACTAAAAAAATCCCCGATGTGCCTTGCTAGCTTTTAAATCTTTAAATCATATTACAAGCAGGGAAGATAATTTTTTGCGCTTGCTGGATCATGGACTCCATGAGAAGCATTGGGTTTTATTACTCACCTGTTTAATGTAAAAAGAGCTTTTGAAACAGGTGCTCCTGTTAATTAAACAGCATGTTGGAGAGGGAGAGAGGACAGGAGCATGAATCTTGGAACTGGTGAATAGAGCTCATTAACTTTGTTGGCATTTGTATTCCAACTGCGAAAATTGAGAACCTGATACCATGCTTTTATGCCATATATATAAACAGAAAAAATTGTTTGGTGAAAGGAAGAGAATTATACTACTTTGTTATTTTTGATAGTATGTCGTTGTGAAACAAAAAACAAGTAGAAATCTGTGTTTTGGACTTGGTGTGATTTGGAGGAAAGAACAATCTAGAAACTAAAAACATTGCATTTCCTTCCTTGGAAGCCTACGTGGAATGGATTTGTTACTCTGCAGTTCACAGTGGACGAAAGGTGTTCCAGAATGTGTTCAGTATCTGTGAAATTTGCCATAATTTTGTCTGGTTTCTGAAATGTTGCTTATCACAGACCTGTAGTATTTATTAAAACAGCTTAAAAAACTGAAGAGGATTTATGTTTCTTTGTTTATTGAAGGTACTGGATCACTCAATGACAGCATGTCTGGAGGAATGCAGCTGCTACCAGATCCTCTGTATTCTCTCCCCACTGACAACACCTACATCCTGGCGATCACATCCACTGATAATGGGAGGATCTTTTTGGCAGGAAAAGATGGCTGCTTATATGAAGTAGCATACCAGGTGACTGTGGGTTTTACACGCAGACTTTTTTCATCATTTCATTGTTGTGGGAGCTCAGAAATAATAATTCTAAGACATGTCAAGTTTGCAGTCTTTTTTCTTCTATAATTGTGTTGGATGGCTTGGTTGCACAACAGCTTAGGATAGATGCATTTTCTTTGAAGAAGTAGTAATTATGTGGGGAATACCGGTGCAGTTTTGGTCAGCTTAAGAAATTCAAATTATGACATCTGCACACTTTTTTTTATGTAAAATTTTCCTTTTAATGATCACCATTTTCTTTCCATTGAATAGTACATACTCGTTCAATTAAATCAATAGTCTGTGGTTAGATTTTTTTTACTTGTTTTCATACTAGTCCTTTTAATGACCTTTTTAATATTGCTCTTAATCTGGACTTTGTTTTGCTTTTTCTTTCAATGCTGTATTTGTTTTAAATTGTAGGCTGAAGCAGGCTGGTTTAGCCAGCGCTGTAGAAAAATTAATCATTCAAAGAGTGCACTGTCTTTCCTTATTCCTTCGTTGCTACAGTTCACATTCTCGGAGGATGGTAAGTACTGATGTTAAAGTTTTTATTAGCCAATAGTTTAATATAACCTTTTAAAATAATACTACCAAGAAGTCAGTCTGAATATTTTGCTTACTCAGAGCATTTAGTTATTGTCAATGATACTAGCAGTGGTTGATTATTATAAAAGAATTGCACAAATCGAGACAGATTGTATGTCTAGTTCAGGATATAGATAACAAAGCATGAAAAAATTGACATTTCTGACTAAAGCTAGTGATCTGTAGCACAAAATTAATCTGTGCTTAGTGGGATCACCATGAACATCGAAAACGTATAAGTGAATAATCTTACTCTCTTTCACTGCTTAGTGAAAAATTATTTTGAAATTACACAGTTTTTTGCTCTGGGGTTTCTTGTTGTTTGTTTACTATCAGTTGTGTTAGTTGATTGCTGGTTTAAATCACTTATAGCAGCTGTCCTGTATGAAAGTGCAGTTTTTGTTAACTTACAATTCATTGTTTTATATATACTCTGTCCTAAACTTGCTCTCCCAAGTCCGGTGTTGATTTGCTGGTTCTGCCTTTTTTTCCCCTATCTCCAGATCCTGTAGTTCAAATCGCCATTGACAACTCTCGGAATATCTTGTACACCCGCTCAGAAAAAGGAGTCCTGCAAGTATGTGACTTCTTGTGACTCTTTGGTCTGTTATTAATGTGTGTAATAGTATACAGGTACGTTTGTAAGTTTACCGCAATACATGAGAATTCTCTGTAGCTATGTCAAGCCCTTACTCCTGTTTATCTTTTTGTAGCAATGTGTGTGCTGAAGACTTAAAATATTTTTTTTCTGAGGAAAGAGTAGCCTCAATTCTATGGAAACATGAGTACCAAATAAAAATACAGCTTGAATTGCTTCTTGGTAAGTGAAGCTGAATTTATTAATTGATTCATAAATCACTAAGCTATGTTACTGAATTGCAGGTTTATGATTTGGGGCAAGATGGTCAAGGAATGACAAGAGTTACTTCTCTTTCACAAAATGCTATCGTTTCTGCTGCAGGGAGCATTGCCAGGTATGTTCATGACAGTTACAATGTAAGAGGCTTCCTTTAAGGCCAGTAGTTTCACAATATGATTTTGAAGAATGTTTGCCTATTCTGTTGGATTAAAAGTGTATTGAGTTTTTTTTTGTTTTACTTTTCAGAACAATTGATCGTTCTGTATTTAAGCCTATTATTCAAATAGCAGTGATTGAAAATTCTGAATCCATAGACTGTCAACTACTAGCGATCACACATGCAGGTAAAAAAGCAGTGCTAATTCCGCTCTACTTTCGACTGATAAATGGTATCTGCACAGTTTGTGACCTTTTTTATCTTTTGTTCAGGTGTCCGACTATATTTTAGTACGTCACAGTTTAAACATCCAACAGCTCGTCCTTCCATGTTAACCTTGGTTCATGTCCGTTTGCCACCTGGATTCTCAGCTTCTTCGAATGTAGAGAAGCCTGCAAAGGTTCACAGGGCTCTTTATAGCAAAGGTAAGCAGTGGAACATAGCTCAGATTTTTTTTGTTTGTGACAGTCAGTATTACACTGATCCGTATAAACATCTCTGTTACCTTTTAGATGGCAAATGCTGTTAAAAGTGACCTTTTCAAGAACCATATGGCATACAAACCCAGGAGATATTATTTGCTGTTCAAATTGTATGATAATGACTTAAAGATTGAGTTTTGCTAACCTAGGAATGAATTAATGAGTTTGCATTTAATGCATAATGATTGCTTCTAATACGGACTTACTATTGCTATTCTTGCTAGGGGTCCTGCTGATGGCAGCTTCAGAAAATGAAGACAATGACATCCTGTGGTGTGTCAATCATGATTCTTTCCCTTTCCAAAAGCCAATGATGGAAACACAGGTGCAAAGCAAACTTCAATATGATTTTGATGAAATCTAGCTATTGTTTTCTTTCCTAATAACAGATGCCTGGATAATACTGTCTGCAAGAAATAAGTAGGTCACGGAAAACTTTATGAGGAGTTTGGAAACTCTCGCAAAGCTGAATGAGTCTCTCTTAGTAGGGATTCCTAGTTCAAACATAGTTTTCTAGCTTGATGCAAGCTATATGTCAAAAGCAATTGCCTTAATTTCTAAGACTTGGCTTCTAATTCATAAATTTGAGGATACTGTTGTCTGTAGCAATGCTGCAAATTGTGCACAAGCACAGAAAAACATGGCCCTCAGTCCATAATGGTGGTTGTTGATCAGGATAAAATTTGATAAAGATTGTTTAAAATGTAGATGCTAGAAATGTTGGGATTCCTTATTTAAACTTACACGCCATGTCTTCATTAAAATCCACACATGATTAATGTCTTCATTATTTCATGGTGGAGGAGTGGTTTCTGACTTTCATTTTCCTGATTGTTAAATAAGTGGGTTTGTAAGAGAGGTTTGGAGGGGCTTAGTTGCCTTATGTGTCAGTTCAGGGAAAACACGTATTTCATTTCTGAAAGAAGTTTCAAGTCTTCTGCTGAGGTAGAGGAGTGATGTGTCACAAGTAGCGTTACTGAAGGAATAGCAGAGTTGGGGGGAATGGAGGGACTGTATAAGTTAAAAGCTTCAAGTCAGGTTTTGATTTATCTGCTGTTTTAATTAATAACTTACAAAGGAACTTTATAGTATCTTCAGATCCCTTCCCTGCAAAAACTTGGACATAAATATCCCAAGTACTTAGACCTCTTTTTTCTCGAGGCATCTGACAGTAAAAGACAGCTAGGTTTCCCAAACAAAACAGCAGCTTGTTCTGGAGCAGCAATTCTTCCTCGTTAGCGTACATAGTTTTCTGGAATGTCTTCACTGGCATATGTCTCCTCCTGAGTTATGTTTGAAGTAGTGCTGCCAACTGCAAAAGTCTTGTAAACCTTTCTAATTCAGTTGCAGCTTTTTTTGATTTTTTAAGAAATCTTTAAATTCATGATGCCTATGGTACTTAGTTCTGATGTGGTCAGTAGATGGTTGCTGTTTATATTGTAGCGGCCTTACTTTGCAAGTTGTTTTATATTTAAATGTAAAACGCTATCTCTGTCCCCCAAAAGAAGCAATATATTATTCTCTTTCTCCTAAAAGCAACAGTGTATATATAGGTGTAGATTTCATGGTAATTTTCTGTTAGACAGTACAAGAACTTGCTTATTTCTTTGGGTTTTCTTGTGTGAGGAGCAGATTCTATTCTGTGTAATTTTAAATGGTAAAATATTATCATTGATGTGCAAAACCCATATCTGCTACCAAACTCTGAATAATATCTGTCTGTTGTTCAGATGACGACCCGTGTTGATGGACATTCGTGGGCTCTTTCTGCTATCGATGAATTTAAAGTTCAGAAGATTGTAACACCACTGAATAAAGACATTATTCCCATAACTGATTCACCTGTTGTTGTGCAGCAACACATGCTACCACCTAAGAAGTTTGTTCTGCTTTCAGCCCAGGTGAGTATTACTTTTCTTGATATAGGTAACCAGAAGAATTAAGTATGAAATTGGACTACTCATCTAAACCTGTACACAATTCATTTTAGATATGTTTTAAGGATTATATTGTGAATAAGAAAAGGAATCAGGAAGAAGATTGCTGGAACTATATGTTTCTATTTTAAATTTAGTCAAAGGTTTTAGACCGACTTCTTGTATGCAGTGTATTAATAGTTCTTGTTGCTCTCCAGAAACCCTTGCAGATGCAAATCATCTGGGAAGTTCTTTTAGCCTTGATTATGCTCTTGATTATGCTAAATTGAAAGTCACAGTCTGCCCAGAAAATACTGTTCAAGTAAATATTATTGGCAATTGAAATTTGAATTAATAATTTGTTATTTGTCATAGAAAAAGTCCCAAAAGGGACTTTTAGACTGGGTTTTAAAAAACAAACCCACAAAAAGAAAGAAGTGAACTTTCCTACTTTTCTGATTACGTTTAGCAATATTTTTGGCACTCAATATTTAGACCAGTCGGCTATTTAAAATAGTTTAAATATTAATGTCTTGCAAACTCTAGACCTGCAAGCTGCATTTGTTTAATAGCAGCTGTTTTTTTAAGGGTGTTAATTGGGCCCTTTCCAGTAGTTAATTTGAGTGCAGGGAAGGTGATTAATGTGAAGTCTTACCATGTCTTGAATTCTTCAAGCATTTTTCTTCCAGGCAGTTTTCAGGATTTGCAAGATATACAAAGGCTTTCTTTTCTGCATATACTTGCATATGCTTATGTTCTGTGCTTTGTGTTAGACTAAGAATAGCAAAATTGACTCAGTTTATGGAGAGTTTATAGCCATTGCAGTACTTGGCCTGCCTTTCCTTGGCTCACTAGTGATTGGGAACTGGGCTTTGGGCACCAGGTATGTTTTGATCCAGTGGTGCAGTGGAGGAGAACTCAGAATGCCAAAGACACACATCGTGGAGATGGGTGTGTTGCAATGAAACAGAGTAAAGACAACTTCAGTCTAACTTGCTTTGCTTTACTTTTAGGGAAGCTTTATGTTTCATAAACTCAGACCTGTTGATCAGCTGCGGCATCTGCTTGTGAGCAATACAGGTGGAGATGGAGAAGAGATTGAGAGATTTTTCAAGTTGCATCAGGTAAGAGCTTTTGATGTGTTATGAAAAATGAAAGACTTGTAATCTTTTCATTGTTGCTGCAATCTTCTGGTCAATGTTTCATTTACCAATTAAAGTAATTGGTAAATTTTTCTTTTTCCTTTGTCCACATAAGGCTAAATTGTATAGAGAGATAATTTCTCATTTTATGATACCTAAAAACAAACGTGTAATTCACTTTTCCCTGAAATCCCTCTACATCTTGTATGCAGAAGTCTAATGCAGTTCTTAGTTTAGAAAACGTTTATCTGAGAGCAGGAGAGGAAGAGTTTCTAAAAAGTTGAATTCTGACCACTAAAAGGGGTTTTTATATTTTGAAGACTGGAAGAAATGTGTGTAATTGGTTTGTTTGGGTTTTTTTATTAGCAGTTGTTTTTCTTTAAGGTAAACAACAAACGAGCAGAAATGTGGACTACAATTTTAGTATGACTAGTATTATGTAGTATCTGTAGCGAATGTTCATTTTAATAATCTGTTCTCTCGTGCTTGGATAGGACATAATTGATATTGTAATATGTTATTAGGATATGCAGATACTGATTTGTATGGGTGTTTTTTCTTGAAATGCAGTTGTCATTTATGTTCTTCCAGGAATTGCATGAATCTTAGTTATCCTTAAGTGTCAGGCGTAGAGATTGTTCCATACCAGTAATAGCACTGAGTTTGCAAAAACTGTATAGCAAAAACTTACCTGATACAGTGGAATAACTTGCTAGGATTCACTTTCTGTCTATGATGGGGAAGAGCTGATTTGCTTGGCTTCTAAGTAAAATGATGCAGAATGTACTTACTGTTTTAGTTATTGAGGAATTTAACTTGTATGCTTTTCTTACCTACTTGGGCTGAGACACCATCCTAACAGTGTAATATGCTCTAGGAGGATCAGGCCTGTGCCACTTGCCTTATTTTGGCCTGTTCTAATGCTGCATATGATAGAGAAGTATCTGCCTGGGCTACTCGAGCATTCTTCAGGTAAGCTTCTGTCGTGGGTTGACAGGTTATTCTGTATGTCATTTTGAGTATTATTCTCAGGATCACTACAGCCACTAAACACTTGTACAGGCTTTTTAAGCTGCTGCCAGTTCAGGGCCTGGTGACTTGTGGTTATAGGCGTTGATGTTTTTTGTGGCTTTTGAGTTTTTTTGAGGGTACTTTTGTTGGTTGGTTGCTTCAGCTGTGGTTGTTGTTGCTGTTGTTGTTGTTCAGTTTGGTTTGTTTTTTGTGGTACAATTTGACTGACAAAATATGAGCTTCCACTCCGGAGGATTAAATTGTAATCCATGTATCTTAAGTACTGCATATCTTTGGTATGGTGCAAATATATGTATTTTCATTATCTGCCTTAAAGAAGTTGGTATATACGTAGAGGCACAAAATGGTTTGGGTTGGAAGGAACCTTAAAGATCATCTAGTTTCAGCCCTCCTGCCTTGAGTAGGTGTGCCACCCACTAGATCATATTGCTTAAGGCCGCATCTGTCCTGGCCTTGAATACTTCAATGGATGGAATATCCTCAACGTCTTTGGCCAGCCTCTTCCAGTGCCTCACCTACCTCACAGTAAAGAATTTTTTCCTAATACCTAACCTAAATCTCTTTGATCTTTTAGTTTAAAACCATTCTCTCTTGTCCTGTCACTATCTGCTCTTGTAAAAAGTTGCTCTCTCTTGAGTTTTGTAAGACACCCTTTAAGTCCTGGAAGGTGCTATAAGGTCTCCCTAGAGTCTTCTCATCTCCTGGCTGAACAACCCCAGCTCTCAACCTGTCTTCACAGCAGAGCTGCTCCAACACCCTGATGGTCTTGATGGCCTCATCTGATCCTGCTCCAGAGGGTCCAAAGTCTTTCTTGAAGTGAGGACTCCAAAGCTGGATGCAGTGAGGGTGTGCAGGTGGGGTATCACCAAGGACAGGGCGAAAGGGGAGAATCACCTGACCACTCCTCTTTTGATGCAGCCCAAATAGTGTTGGCTTTTTGGGCAGACTGCTGGTATATTTCCAGCTCTTCATCTATAAGAACCCCTAAGTATTTCTCCCCAGGACTGCCCTCAATGAGTTCTTTTCCCAGTCTATGCTGTGTCTGGGATTGCCCTGACCCGGATGCAGCACCTTGCACTTGGCCTTGTTGGACTTCATGAGGTTCTTGTGACCCTGTGTTGTGGGTCTCTTGGCTGTCTTCACAGGGAGAGAAAACAGTTTTTGGTAGTATATAGCCATCGAGAGATGATAAAATGTGCAGCTTAGAGTGTTATGTTCCCAAAAACTTGTTCCTTGCCAGAACTTGTGCAGGTGCTAAAGTCAGTTGTTTTCAGTAGGCTATGAATAGTTGCTCTTTATTAAATTCATTTTCATCACAAAATCTGAGACAAAATGTGGATGATAACTCTGGAGTTAGCAAGGGAAGACGTAGCAAAGTGCTCATGTAACACTCTAGGATAGAGATGCATAGAAATTACTTGTGGATGATAGAAGGACAACTATGGGTCATCTCAACTGTGCCCTTCTTTCTACTTCCCTGTAGAAGCAAACCTTGAAAAGATACTGAAGCATAAGCCTGACTTTGGAATTGGAAAATTTCTCTTTAAAACTACACTGGGATTTTTATTCCCCACTTTAAAAGAACCCCAAAATTGCTGTTAATTCTCAAAGGTATGAAAATTGAATGGGCTGTGTATGACATGTTGAGAATTTTTGGTTTTTCAAACTTTAGGTATGGTGGAGAAGCACAAATGAGATTTCCATCAGCTCTGCCTCCTCCCAGCACCGTTGGACCTATTTTGGGTTCTCCTGTTTCTGCAGGTATGTAGCAAGCATTTCGTAGTTTTGGACAGGTTTTTATTTCCTTGAATATGTTGAGTTTTGTCTTCTCACAAGTACTTGTGTTCTTTTTATCTGAAATAGACTGGTTTTTTTCACTTACTGGCTAGTTAATGACAAGAGCTTTTTCCATTTCTCTTGAGCGATTTTTGGATTTAGCAAGGGGGTCTTGTTATCTCGAATTATGTGTCCATATTGCATATACTCTATTAAGACAGTGTGAAGAAAGTACACATTTGTTACTTCCGGAGTCATTTCAGCCAGAGAACAACTTATCAATAATGCATTTCAGACTTCACAAAGCTTAGTTGGTTGCTGTGTAGCTTTAATGGTATCTTCCTACAGTGTCATTGCCATACCTCTACAGATACTGCTTATGAGAAGGAAGAAGAAATTTGATGAAGAAATGAGCTAGTCATTTGAAATTATTTCTCCCTTTAAAACCTCTGTCTTCAGCATTTCGTTTCTGCTTCAGTCTTATTGTTTTTCCTCAGAATTTGATTCTTGTTGGAGTGGAGGCATTTTTGTATTCTCAAATTCACTTAAATTTCTACAGTTGCTGTCCCTTCATATGCATTACTCCATTCCAGATTTGAAGGGTTTTTAAAAAAGAAATTAATAATGATGAATTTGAAACTCTGATTGAAATACTGAATTAAATTAATTACTATTTTTTATCAATAATTCATTAATATATAAGATCCTGTACCTTTATCTGACATTTGGCATTCAGTTATACACAACAGACTTGAGAAGTAAACTTGTTTGCATGGAATTCAAAGGAATTCCATTTGATTACCATATTTTGACATATATCCAAATTCCTAAGTATTGGAGAAAAATGTCCAGAACTAGGATGAATTTTAGGAAAAACAGTTGACTCTGTTTTTCAGAATTTGTAACTACTATTAAAACACTAAGAAGTGTGGCTAGTTTTAATGAATCAGTGGCATCACTTTCCAACCCTTGTGGAACAGTAACAGTTACGGGCAAGAGCTGAGGCAAGGCATAAAAATGTAAGATTAAATCTGAGTTGGAGAGAACAGCAGCTGTGGGAATAACAGGTGCTAGGAGCAAACTAAGAATGAAATTAAATTGTGGGGGAAATGACAGGAAGCTCTGTAGTCAACAAAGGGACTCATTTTAGGAGTAAATGTATTTTTCCCAAGTCTAAACGTGTGCATATTTTTGTTGTTCTGTCATAAATGCCTCTTTCAAACCGAGTATCAAAGCAGATGTTTTCATTTTGCTTCAGTAACAGGTCCAGGTGGAAGATGGCACCATTCTTCTCCTACTACTTTCTCGGTTTGCTCAAAGGGTAGAGAACTGTCATGTGAAATTAAGATTCTGATATTGTGGATGTCCCATGTGGTGGGTCAGACACTGCTGACAGAAATTCATTAAACCACCTCATAATTTTGCATGTGAAACTACATTACAATAATATTAGCATTAAAGGCCAGGCACCTTAAAGTTATTTCCATCTTTTCCCCACTGTTGAAAGTCTAGTCATGCATTTGCATGCTGCTTTTCTGCGAGTTTGTGCTTTGCTTAGCACACATGACAATGTGCTCTGAGAATGCATTGGCACTGTGTTATCTTCTGTGCTGTTGTGTGTTGCCAGATTGAGAGAACTGCAGCAAATTAGGCAAGAACTGATTATTTGATAAAAGACAAATTTTCAGAGTGCCAGTTTTCTTGCCTTTTCTGTGATACATCACCTTGCTTGCTAATGGTATGTGGACATTTTTGTAGATGACCACACATGTTCCTGATACTTTGAGGTCTTAAGTTAGATATTCAGACTTAATTTCCAGGAGGAGATGGCGTATTCCTGGCTGAACTTGAGACTGTGGGCAGTCTCAGACTTAGTATTTTGAGTTAGCAGTGTTGCTGTAGTGTTTGCCCATCTGCCCCATGTAAAAATGTGAAGTAATGTTACCAGCGTTCAGCATTCAGAAGGTGAGGAACAACAAAATGTGGGCAATATTATATCCAATGCAGACAACAGATGGTGTGCAATAAATTAACACATGAATCCTGGGAAAAAAATGCTGCCTCAACTGGTCTTGAAGGAAGTCTATCCATTTGGTTCACTTGTGGAGTGTTGGTTGATAAGAAATGAGTGCAATTTGATACTTAACTATAAAAAAACTATAAATAAAACATTTAAAGTATTTGATTTAACAATGTTGCTGCTTTTGCAGAGATACTTTGTGGCTTAGATCTGGGGAGGCCGGTTTTGGATTGTGTTCAACAACATTACCTTTATTTCTTTTCCCTTATTAGGTTCCCCTTTGACTGTTGATAGTTCATATTCTAATCCTAGCATTTTGACATCTGGGCAAGGTAACACCTTCTTTTCCTTTTTTTTAAAATTTAACTAGGCTTTTTCATTGGCATTCAAATGAGTAATATTTACCTATTTTTACCCTAGGTTTACAACCTCCTGCTATGTCAACTCCCATATTTCCTTCTGGAAATTCCATGTCTCACCCTGGTACATCCATTAGTGGAATGATGGGTCCCGAGATAGTATTTTCTGGAAGACACAATGGCATCTGCATATACTTTGCTCGGATTATAGGGTGAAGTCTTTGTAAAAAGATATTCTGTCACTCAATTTGTTGGATAGTTTTTCTTTGCACTAATAGTTGTAGGTGGTGCATTCTATATCAATAGCATTAAAATTGGAAATTAGTAAATTGTAATGTCGTATTTATGAAATACCTGTCTATATAATATGTTGTCTTTGCAGGTCTTTTAACAATAAGACATTAAGTGAATGCCTAAGGCAGGAAAGTTGCTTAGATACTGAGCCTGCAATCAAGTGCATAAACACAACTCTGAAGACTGCAGTTTTATTTTTCAAACCTACGAGTTGTGTGTTTTAAACTCCTACTGAAGGACGAAACAGAAATGCAGAAGGACTTAAAAGATCAAAGTCCTGTCTTTAAGTAATTTCTATTAAGAATTTTTAATCAGAATGCTCAAGTCAGAGCAATGAAGCAGGACTAAAGATTCTGTTACCTGGGATGCTGAGTCCTAAATAACCCAAGCAAGAACAGAATTCTGCATATGTTGGTGATCTCTCTGCAGGCTGACTGGGAAAGAAATTTTTGTTATGAGACTTGTTTGTTTCCACTGTATTTCCAGGGAATCATATTCATCTATAGTATTTGAAAGTGTCAAATTTAATTTAACTAAAGTTTTAAAATCTGGAATTTTGTTAATTGTTTATATGTCTACTATTCATAATTATATAATGGCTAATTTTTTTAATATTTAGTTTTCATCCAAAATTAATCCTTATTTTAGACTTTAAACTTCAAAGTTTTACCATTTCTTTTTAAGAAATTATGCATTGAAGACTTGCAAAAATACTTGCTTAATGACTTGGCTTTTAACACAAACCATTTTGTTTTGCAGAAATATTTGGGATGGCAGCATAGTCGTGGAGAGAGTTTTCAAAAGTGGCAATCGAGAAGTTGTTGCAGTATGTAAAAGATTATTCTGTGCTCTTAAAAGTTTCTCTTAGTATTTGTCTTAAGTCCTTTTAAACTTCTGAAGTCCTTTTAAACTTCCATTTCCAGTTATAAACTGTTAGGTACAAAACCCATTGTTTGTTATGTCATTGTTTTCTTAAGTGCCGAGCCCTTAACAGAGAATTAGTTGTCTTTTTAAGCTATTATTTTAAATGTTACTTTCTAAGAAACCAAACTAATTTAATCTCTGCTCTTAATTGGCAATGGCCAATTTTCTCTGTATTTACTGATGGCACTTCCTTGACGCCCACTTAGGGTTTCTGCGTACTCCCTCCAGACAAACCCTAAAAATAAAATGCTTTAGTGTTTGTGATAGTCACTGCAGTTATGGAAGGACATAAAAAAATTTCCATCATTTTCCTAACTAACGTCTTGCTGTTTCACTTTTTGTCCGTGATCAAAATAAAATCTTTTCTGGCTATGGCTGTTAATAGAATCCTGATCTGAGTAATTTCAGCACCGCGAATTAACTGCTACATGAGCTTTCCTCCTCGTACCTCCTAAGGTAACTGGGAGACAGACTTTGGAAGACTTTGGCAGCTCTACTCTGTGTTTTAGCAGTGCTCAATCCTTGTTCCGGTTTAGAGTTGGAAGTAGGAAAGCGTAGCTAATTTAGGTATTAGAGGGGCAAAGAAAGTAGCATCTTGAATACTGTGTATCTTCAGAGGACTCCTGCCTCTTCGCATGTGTGCTGCCGCAATGGGTGTGGTATAATCATGTTGTGTTCTAGTGATCTGTTACTAATACACCATTTATTTGTTGTACCCTCTTATTTGTCTTTTCAGTGATGTTAGCTTAAAATAAAATTTTTTTGGAAAAAGAAGTGTGAAAAACCAGCTTTCTGTAAAGAAGTTTGCTTTCTTTTGCAGATAGAAAGCAGTGTTCCATCCCGTATGCTGGAATGTGTCCTACAAGAACTAAAAGGTTTACAAGAATTTTTGGATAGAAATTCACAGTTTGCTACAGTAGGAGCACTTGGAAACCCAAGGTATTATTAACTGTGGTAAATTTACATGTGGTATTTAACGTCCAGATTTTGAAAAACTACCATATGTGTTTTGTTGAGTTGAAGTGTTTGTGTGGTCTCCAGCTTCAACATTCAAATGCTAAAAGTGAGTTTGTTAGATTAATCTTTAAAGGATCTAGTATTTGTAATCATATTAGTGTTTTCTGGGGTTTTTTAAATTGCAGTTTCAGTACACCAGCCAATCTACAACAGAGGCTCCTGGGTTTTATGCGGCCTGATGGTGGAAGTTCTCAGCAAGTTCAGCAAGAACTCCAAAGGAAATATCATGGTATGTAACTATTTTTGAACAGGAAGTATCAGGGAATGGTGCCTTTGGATGTTGCCTTTCTCACTTTTCTTGTGAAATCTTCTGAATAAAAAGGCCTTTTTTCCACACAAATTTTATGCTAAACATCATGCCATTTTTTTGCACACTTACCTGTCTCATTTTTTTCCTTCCTAATATTCTCTATTGTGGATAAGATTGTTTAATCTCCTCACTACAGTACTTAGTAGCTGCACACCCATTTATATTTACAGGATAGCATTTATTAAGCAGTTGTTTTATGAGACAAGTGAGCATGATGTCCTATTAAAGAAACTACTGTAGTGCAGGTTTCCAAAGGTACAATCATTGAAATGTCTACAACCTTTGTTTAGAAATATGAGGTCTGTTACACAGCCCATTTGAATTCTTGTCCTCTTATAGTGCAGCTTTTGCCCAGCACTTGCAGGCAAGTTGGGAAGTGTTGCTGCTGCATATATGGAATTGAGGATGTTTGTGGTCCATGTGGGTATAATCCTGGGCTTTTAATAGTGCAAATGTAAAAATTTTCTGTAAATCACTATGTAGGATTTGGTAAACCTTTAAAAATTTTATTTTTTATTTTTATTCTTTACTAAGTTCATAAATCCTTTTGGATTGCTCAATGACACAATGTAATTATTGTTACCTCATTTGTGAAGTGTAAACACAAAAGTACACACATAAATTGTTGCAAGTATGTTCCACCTATGTTATAAGTATGAACACATTATCTTTTCAGTTAATATAATACATTTTACCAGATTTAAATGTAGTTTTTGGAGTAGTTGTTGCTTTAAAGATAGTGCAGACAGCATTGACCACAGTTGTAATTGTAATTGTTCTCTCCACAAGTAAATACAGGTAATCAGACAAAAAGGGAATATGTATGGGTTTATTTTGATTACTTTTATGTTCATCAGAAATACCTTTATAATAGCTATTTTTGAAAAAAAAAAGTAAAAATTTCAGGCTGATATGTAAATCTACTGCATTCACAGGAAACCATACTTGTTTTTCAGAGAGTGTGATTCTTTTGTTGCATAGTTTGAAATAAATGTTAACAGAGGGCATTTGTTTTGGGGCAATGTTAACATGGCACTTATCTCCCAAGAGAGGTAGACAGCATTAATCAAGAATGGAAGAGAAAAAAATTTCGAAATATAAGGAGATTGTTACTGAAAAACCTCAAAAACTTACATACTTATTTGAAACATGGAGAACAATTACCTGCTGACAATCTCTGTTTTTTCAGCTGAGGCACAGCTAACTGAGAAGACCTCACTTCAAGGCATCCAGCAGCTTGTTCGCAAAACCTGCCAGGCACTGGCTTTATGGAAGTTGCTATGTGAGCACCAATTCAGTGTTGCTGTAGGTGAGCTTCAGAAGGTAAGATCTGGATCATGCAATTTTAATTTGTTTGTACTAATCACCTGAATTTCTTTTGCTGCATAAGTATTCTCAAAGAACTATTATTTAAATCAATTGAGAAATATACGGATTTTAAACCACATGTAAATTTTTATTCAGGTTGCAAATGTTTAAGAGACTGAGATGTAGTATTGACGTAATCACTCAGTTTTTTGAAATTGGAAGTGTCACTAACAATAAATGGTTTTACTTTTATTGATAGTTAATACTGAGTCTGGTTTTATAAATTACTGGTTTTTCACCTTAAGCCCATTCTGCAAAATGTGCTGAAAAGAGTAGACCAATATTTTCCAGCCAAGTGGAATTCACTCTTTGCCTTAGTCTTGGTGAAAGATGGAGAGCAATATGGTAATAGAGTCCTTGCTCTTCTGTGTAAGTAGGGTTCCAGAATGTACCACAGAACAGCTGAGGTTGGGAGGAACCACTGGAGATCATCTGTCCCCTCTGCAGTGGGGGGAATACTGTAATTGACTCTCAAAGCAGGGGCAGCTAGAGCAGATTGCCCAGGACTGTGTCCAGTAAGGATTTTAATACCTCCAAAGACGAAAACTCCAGTGTCTCTGAGCAACCTTTTCCAGTGTTGAACCACCTCTAGAGTAAGAAAGATTTCTCTTCTATTCAGGTGTAATCTCCTTTGCTTCGGTTTTTGACCATTGTGCAGTGTCCTGTTACTGGTTATCACACCTGACTCTGCATTCTTAACAGCTTCTCAAAAATACTAGTAAGATCCCGCATACTGCCCTCTGGGCCTCCAGGCTAAATGATCCCAGTTGTTTCAGGCTCCTTGTCTGTGAAGAAGGAAACTTGTAGAACTATGGTTGATACTGCTGTGCACCGTTTGCTAATGTCAAATTCGCATCCAACCCTTGAAAAAAGTTATTAATTTGAATACTAGGCATTCTGTCCTAAAACTTGATAGGATTATTTGAGAAATTGTATTCTTCACAAAAAGAATAATTTTAAAACCTTACAGAGGCACAGAAGCTGTTGCTCTTCAAGCTGTTGCACTGGGGAGCTCTAGGAAACTTTTATTTGTGTTGGACAAGGAGCTAACTAACTGTTTAACAAGTAAAATGTTTTCCTTTGTCTTTACTAGCTTTAGAGTTTTTGTAGTCGTATTATCATGCTTTTAGTATCATGTATAGACACTACGTAGACACTGCTGGCAATTGTGTGCACAAATATTCATAATAAATCTTAAAAAATTAAAAACCTTCAATGTAATTTATTCTTTAAAAGCATAAAGAGTGCAGACCTTGAACTTTTTGAACTCCTGCTTCTTTTGAATGTCACTTTTTTTCATCTATGACAATAGTCATATTGTTCCCATTATTAAAAACTTCGACAGACTCATAGGATGTGCATTCTGACAGTGCCCTGTGAAGTAAAAGGAACTGCTAATTCCATTCTCACTATCAGAGATCTGAAACAGAGGTGACACATAGTGAAGATGGCAGAGGAAGTCTTTTAAGAGGAGTTTTCACTCTCCTTAGGTATCCAGGGATCTAGTGTCTTCAGTAGCAGCCCTTGCTTTATTATATTTATTTTGCTATAAAATGTGTATTTTAAATAACGTATTTCTGTGCTGTACATTGTAGTCATTGGAGTTTTGTTATGTTTTTGATTATTAGAAACAGTTAATCTTGCTGCTGGAACATTCTGACATTTCTAAACAGGATCAAGTAAAAGATCTGTTAAACTAATGAAAATCTGTCTCATCTTCAGGAACTTCAGGAACAGCTAAAGATTACTGCTTTTAAAGACTTGGTGATTAGAGATAGAGAGTTGACTGGAGCACTCATTGCATCTCTTATAAACTGTTACATCAGAGATAACGCTGCTGTGGATGGAATCATTGCCCATTTGCAAGATATCTGTCCTCTTCTTTATAGCACTGATGATGCTGTGTGTTCAAAGGTAAGTGCACTTGCAGATTTTGCAGCACCACAACACAACTTCAGACCATGCTCAAATGAGGTATGTTGGGCAGTCATTATTATGCTCAAGTAGTTTCAGAAGCAGAAGAAATAATGAAGTAGTTTTGGGCATATTCTTGTCTTTTATTTGATTAATGCTGAACATTACACAAAGATTATTTGAAGCATTTGAAGTTATTTGTAATGTTCATAGTCTCTTAACTCTGATCTGATGTCTATCTGTCTTCTTTATGTTGATAAAATGTTTTCTTATTCCAGTCTTTCATCAGCATAGTATCTTGGTTTTTGTCCATTGCAGAGTTTACTGGAACAGATAGTTGTGTTTAAACTTTGGTCTTCGAAGCTTTTCAGATAAATTTGAAACAAGTAACTGGTGAGGAGAGAATGGGAAACCAGTTGGTTAAGTCTTCAGCTCTTCTCTCTTAATGCTATTGTAGCCTTTCTGCTGGAAACTTAGTGACCAGAGAGTGCTTCTGAGAGGGTGGTGTTTCTACTGTTTTAGCTTTGAAGTTTGGAATAATAACTCACTAACAGTATCCATGATCTGTTCATGACGTGCTCATGTAAATAATTTCCACTTTCCCATCATTTGTTTTTAGGCAAATGAACTTCTTCAGCGGTCTCGACAAGCTCAAAGCAAAGTGGAGAAAGAAAAGATGCTGAGGGAGTCACTGAAAGAGTACCAGAAGATCAGCAATCAAGTAGACCTTGTTAATGTTTGTGCACAGTACAGGCAGGGTAAGAGCCAGTCACTGATCACATTGAATAATTTCTGTGCTATGTTTTAATGCCAACTTTTCTGTCTTGTTTACTAACTTTCAACTCAGTTTTTATAGTTTTTTACCATAAACTGTTGCTTAATAACTCTTACAATTAAAATGTGCCAGCCTGTTCTTTTTTAAAGCCTTGCTAGGTTCCACAAACCAACCAAGAAATCCATTTCTATAATAAAGTACTCCGACGCACTTACTCCATATTGCAGTGTCTATTTGTTTCATATATGTGGTTAAAATATTTTTAGGAAAACTATTAGATTCTGTGTAAGCAGAGGGTTTCAGGTACCTTTTATATGAAATACACTGTTTGAAAGACAGTTCTGAGTTCTATGTAGTGCAGTAGAAGTAGTAGATCAGTTACATCTGCATTTAAATTATATAACAGTTAAGAAATGAGCCTTTGTACAGTATTATACATTGTGCAGGACATTCTATGTAATCTAATATCTAACCTCAAACTTGCATATAAGTGCCACAGGGTAGGAACAGGTGTAAACTTTATATGATACAGACCAGAGTGAATAGTGTTTATTTCTTCTTCCTTGCTAAAATGAGATGTGTTTGATGTCACCATTTTGTTGTGGACTTAATACAATAATGAAAAGTGATATTTGTTCTGATTTTTCCTAGTGCGTTTCTATGAGGGAGTAGTAGAGCTCTCTCTTACAGCTGCTGAAAAGAAAGATCCACAAGGTCTTGGCCTTCATTTCTATAAAAATGGAGAACCAGAAGAAGATGTTGTTGGACTCCAAGCTTTTCAAGAAAGGCAAGTTTTCAGGATAATTTATGATCATTATATGGGATGCTTTATTTCAAGTGACTGGAAAAGTAGCTCTTTTAGGGAAGGTATGCAGGGTAATAATAAACAGACATTGTATGATAAGGGACACAATATAAATATTTTTGCCCAACATGCCCCCCTTGATTATGATTAATATGGCAGCAACTTAATCTGAAACAAAGGGTGATAGATGCAGAAAACATTGTGATCAGAACACTACAGAAATACTTCTTAGAAAGATGAATGAGAACAAACTAGATTGTGACAACTAGCTGACAATCCGTGACCTTTTCAAATTTTAGTAACTGTCTAGAAAGTCATACAATAACACACTTGAGAAGACTATTTCATAGACTGTTGCAATGAAAGTTACGAGGCTTTTATTTTCTTTTCTTCTGTTTACAGATTGAACAGCTACAAGTGTATCACTGACACCCTTCAAGAGTTAGTGAATCAAAGTAAAGCTGCTCCTCAGTCTCCCAGTGTACCCAAAAAGCCGGGTCCTCCAGTGCTGTCATCTGACCCCAATATGCTAAGCAATGAAGAAGCCGGACACCATGTAAGAAACTCACAAAAAAAACCATGACTGCACTCTAGAGAACAGTGTGATTTGAAGGGGTCTAGAATTTATTATTTTAATAAAATTATGGAATAGTTTAGTGAAGTGAAGAATTGTCATGAATTCGTCTTAATTTCTAGAGCATCCATAGAAATAATGACATGTGAATAACATGAACCTAAGTATTGTCGTATGGTAATTCAGGGCTTAAAGTAACGTAACCACTTCTGGAATAGAAGCTCTGGCCTTTTCTTCCCTTAGTTTGAGCAAATGCTGAAGCTGGCTCAGCGTTCAACAGACGAACTCTTCAGTATTGCACTTTACAACTGGTTGATACAAGCTGACTTGGCAGACAAGCTATTACAGGTGAGCTTATCTATACACAAAGAACTGGGAGAGGTAATTGTAATAATGCTTTCAAAAACAGGGAAGAGCAAGAGTATAACTGTTATCTTTCTGATGTCTGCAGGTTACTGCCCCCTTTTTGGAACCCTATCTGGTGCGGATGACCAAGATTGACCAAAACAAAGTGCGCTATATGGATTTGCTCTGGAGATACTTTGAAAAGAACAGAAATTTCAGTAATGCTGCCAGAGTCTTGGCTAAGTTGGCTGACCTCCATAGGTATGGATTATGTGTGATCTATTGTATATATATTGAGGTAATGAGGGAAAAACAAAAACACCTAAAATCAAAACCTTATATGTAAGTATTTTAAGAAAAGGTCAATGTTTGAGGAGGTTTTAAAAAACAAATTGATAGAATGTGCTAGCTTTAAATCTAGGCAATTATTGGAAATAAGTGATAATGTTTATTTTTGTATTATACATTACTTTGCAATGTATTTCCTGTAATTATCATATATTAAGTGGCCAGTTCTTGTTGAGAAGTACACTAGAACTGAGCTTGCAGCAAAGATGGGGTTACGTGGTTGGATCATGTCCTGCATGATTTAGTAAAATCTGGAAAAGGCACATATTACTTCCCAGAGTCTAGCTAGAGTATAACTAACCCTCAAATAATTACATTAAGTACTCATTTTATTTTGAATATTTGTTTTGCAGCACAGAAATTTCTCTTCAGCAGCGTCTTGAATACATTGCACGTGCCATTTTGAGTGCCAAAAGTTCCACTGCCATATCCTCTTTAGCTGCAGATGGTGAATTCTTACATGAACTAGAAGAGAAAATGGAAGTAAGAAAAGATATTAATCTAAGCTACACTATGAATGCACTATTTCACTTTGTCTCATTGGCACATAACAGTTTTATTACTAGTTCTGTATAAATCGATTTCTGTGCTTTCTTCCTGACATGGCAAAGGTAGGCAGTTGAAAATAGATTTAATGGTGGAAGGCAACAACATTTCTACATTTAAATAAGATAAAGTTAATTCTGGGTATATTCTTAAACTTTGATTAAATTAATTAAATCTTGAAATACTGTATTTTCCTCTTAAACAAGGTTGCAAGGATCCAGCTTCAAATACAAGAAACATTACAGCGGCAGTATTCCCATCATTCTTCAGTACAGGATGCAATCTCACAGCTTGATGCTGAGCTGATGGATATAACCAAGGTGATTGAAATTTCCTTGTGTTAAAGTCCAGTGTTTCAAATTTTGAGGAGAAAAAATGTTTTGCAAAGAATGATTCTATGCTGACTAGGAAGACTAATAGGCAGCTTATTGTTCCTGGTCATAGAATGTCTGTTACCATGGACTATCATTTTCTGTATTTTAATAGTCTTTCAGTCTTTAGTACTTCAATTTCTTTCACATGTTTGTCTTCATTAAGAAGTCTCTTAGCTTTCTTCATTTGTTGAAAAAATGTTGAAAAATTAAGTTTTAATTTAAAATTCATTTAAAATTTGGGGTTGCATCTAAGAAATGAAACTAAATGTAGCAAAAAAAATAATTCAGTGATTGACAGCAGTTACTTAAGTTACATTGTTACTAGTCTATCACACAAAATAAGGAACAACTGATTTTTAAAATTTAATTTGATCCTACATGAAGGGTAAAGCTTGGTAATTTTTCTTTCAGCTATATGGAGAATTTGCTGACCCTTTTAAGCTCTCGGAGTGTAAGCTTGCAATTATACATTGTGCAGGTCATTCTGATCCTATCTTGGTGCAAACTCTCTGGCAAGAAGTCATTGAAAAAGGTAGGTCTTAATGGACTAGGAGTTGTGATGATCTCTCTCATCCTTTACCATGAGTTAACAATTCACTCTCTGTTCCTGTTATTTTTGACGTTTTTTTCCCCTTGGTTTTTAGGCTCAAGTTTGCCATTGTGCAAACAACATTGATAGAGATCTAAGGGAAAAGCTGTGTGGTAGTGGGTTTGTTGTGGGGTTCTGGAATGTGGTTTAGTTTCTTTGTGGTTTTTTAAATAGGTTTGCATGGAACAGAAGCATAAAATC
The DNA here is from genome assembly GCA_013397755.1 of Cnemophilus loriae. Taxonomy (NCBI): domain Eukaryota; kingdom Metazoa; phylum Chordata; class Aves; order Passeriformes; family Corvidae; genus Cnemophilus; species Cnemophilus loriae. Next base: position 893,934 of record VZTF01005904.1, read on the forward strand.
TTACAAATGTACATGCAAGCACAGCAGAAAAGCTTGTATTTTTACTTCCATGTGCTGATTTTTTGTTGACAAGACAGTAAGATGTTCATGTATTATTTATAAATTTAGGTACCTCAGTGTCATTCGGTATAAATGTGGAACTTTTCCCGAAGTTCTCTCTAACTTTTCACTTCCAGAGTTGAGTGACAGCGTGTCTCTGAGCCCCGCTGACAGAATGCAAGCGCTTTGTCTGAAGCTGGCATTGCTTGGAAAGATCTATGCTGGCACACCTCGCTACTTTCCTTTAGGCAAGTTGTTAGCCTGCGTAGTAAATAAGCATATGTGTTTGATGGATGGGTTTCAGCATTTTTTTTAGCCTCTTAAAAAAGTTTTAAACTAAGAAATGTTTCTCATTTTTTAATCTCAAAAGAAATGGGAAATAAATGAAGTTTAGATGGCAGCAGCAGTTACTTTTGGATAGCTATACAGATCCCATTTTAGAAAGTAGTAAAGTTTGTTTGCATCAAAACACAGAGTACAAAACATGTATTTATACATCTAAGATTTTAAGCAAGCACATTTTTCTGCAGTCTCTTGGGATACTGTATAAACCATCTGAAGGGGTAGATTCTGAAAACAATTCAGGAGATTTCTGGATCATTTTTAGAGTTTCTGCTTTTTTGATGCTCATATGTTTTGACAACAAGGTATTATATAAAAACCTGGAAAATAAATTGTTCAGCAGTAAGTCTTCTTTTATAATACTAAAATAGTGTTCAACAAAATTAAATATGAACATTTAGTGCTGAACAGTACACTGTTAATTGTTACAGGCACTTAAACAAGCTCCAGTAGTTTTGCTGGCCATTCTAGCAAATGTAGTGATAGTATGTGTTTTGTGTAGAAACAAAAGTTAATGAATTTTTCTGAACAGCATAGTTGCATGGCAAAACCGTAACAAAGTACTATGTATGAGTAATCCCTGCCATGCACTGCTGGTACTAAATGACTCTTAAATGCCTTTGTTTCCTAGACTCCCAGTAACAAGTTGGAATCTAAATATTCCCTTGTTTTTGTTCCCCAGATTTTCTAGTGCAGTTTCTAGAGCAACAGGTCTGCACTTTGAACTGGGATGTAGGTTTTGTAACATACACCATGCAAGAAATTGGAGTGCCATTGCCAAGGCTGCTTGAAGTATATGACCAGCTGTTTAAAGCACGGGTAAGGAAAATAGCACAAAATAAAAATTCTGTTTTCAGCTATTATCAAGGTCTCTCTTTAGTGGGAAATATGGAATAATATAAGGAAGGATATAACAAAATACACATTCGAAACTTTGCTCTCTTTACTCCAAGACTCTTAAAAAGCTGCATTTTCCCCTGGTGAATGAAATCTATGGATTTTATTCATTTCAATCCTAGAGCATGATGAGGAAATTTGTTAATTTTTTTAGTTCACCTAGAGCTAGGTGTTTAGGATGAAATAGGATTAGAATTCTTACATTGCAGAAGGAACAGCATGTATTGAATATACTAATTTTGTTTCCTAATGATTAAAATTTGTTGTATTACTACATCTTGTCTGATCCATTGGTGCAATAAACAAAGAGATTTGACTCATGTGGTAATGGAAAGCTGAGTTAAATTTATGTATGTTCTTGTATGTAATTTAAAATAATATTTAAATGTAGCCTTAAATATAGATTAAGATAGAATTCCCTTTTCTCTTATGTTTTTGATACAATGAATAAATAATTGCTACAGCTGGCAATTCATGTGCACACAACACACTCTTTTTTGTCTTGTCTCCTTAATACTTGTGTCGTTAATATATTGTTTTTGTTGGTTTTTTTTAGGATCCATATTGGAGTAGAATGAAAAAGCCTTTACACCTCTTAGAGTGTATTCATGTATTACTATCAGGATATGTACAGGATCCAAGCAGAGTAGTTATGAGGTAAAAGAATAGCTATATCCTAATGAATAGTGAAACATAAAATATTTTAAAATACTTCACTCCAGCAATTCCCAAAACTTTTCTTCTTTTCTTTTGGGTGAATCTAATATTTTATTCCTAGCAGTGGTCACTAACACTCATCATTCAAAACCATTTGATAGAAACTTGCAGAATTCTCCTTTTATAAACTGCTTCCACAAAGGTAATTTTCTTCACATCACTGAAGATCCATGAGGAAGTGAGAGGATTATTTTGTAAATTTTGGCAACATACTTTAAGGACTAGTTCAGACAAATCTGAGGCAATGTGTAAAAGTGGGGGAAAACAAAAACTGGGCATTTTATGATTGAAACAGTGAACTGTTTCATGTACAAATTCTAGAACCTCTGAATTACTCTGGAAAAGAGAAGACTAAACATTGGGATGGATCTTCCCCAATTGTTTATAAGAGGTTGATGATGAATCAGTCTCCAAGACTAAAATTCAGCTTAGTTCACATCAGGAAGAAATTTAGGGGTAATAACAGAAAAAGTTTATAAGGAAAAAAGATAGCTAAGTACTTGATAAAGTTGCCTGCATATCATCTCTAGCTTTGACAATTTCTGTTTGAATAGACTATGCTAACTTCAGTCAGAGCTATCTTATCTCAAAAACAAAAAGCAGAACTAGGCAAAGTCTTGATAACTCTTCTAAACACAGATGTTTCTGACTGTTTTGAAAAATGTACATGTAAATATCCCCTGTTCACATACAGTTTACTTCTATCTTTTATCACTTTATTGGTCTTTTATGGTTGGCTGATTTAAATACTGTATTAGAACTTCAGTGAATGTAGTCTGATTTTAATACCTACTTAAATATTACATTAATTGAGATTTGATTATACTTTAAGACATTTAAATTGCTATCTAAATTAATAACTTATAGGTTGACCATAATAAAGTAGTATCTAAATATTTCACATTGCTGTAAACGGTGTCATGCTTTATAGTTTATATTTAATATCAGATAAATAGTAACGGGTCATTTATTTTCCCATCATGCCTTAATCACGGGCATTAGATTTCAAAAATAAATTTCTCTTAATAAACAGTTAAATACTTAAAAGTAGATGACAGATGTCTTATATGTTTTTCCATTATAACTCAAAGAATGCTCATGTTCTAGTTCAGATGAATTCTAAGATATGAGATTAAAAAGGAGCTCATTGTTGTTCTGTGTTTTCTTTGCAGGCGACGATTCACAAATGTTTGCTTGGATGCTGTTAGTTGCTACCTGGTTGAACTTCAGTCTATGAGCCCCACGCTAATGGTGCAGACTACTATTGGGAATTTTAAATCTCTACAGGCCAAGTTAGAACGGCTTCACTGATTGACTAATACAAGAACAGAATCATTAGGGCAGGTAACACAAACTGAAATAAAGGTTAAGATATCGGCACTGAACTATGATCGAACAAGTCCTCAGAAAAAAAATCCTGAGAGAGTTTTCTCCTGCCATGGTTATCGAATGTGTGGCCTGTATTCATGCTATGCTAAAAGTATCTACAAATTGTAGAATGTAAATGTGACAAATGGAGTTTCTTTTACTTTTACTACGACTAGGTTTTTTAACAATAGAAAGCTTTTTTTTATACTGTTGAAATAAAATACATTGTGTGATCTTTGCCTTGGGGATAAAGAATATTTCAAAAATATTTTCTTTTACTTTGCTTTAAAAAATGGGGAAAAGCAAATTATTTTCCCTATTCCATCTTAATGTGTTGTATCTGTTAAAATCAAATAAAGAAGTCAAGAAGTGACTTCTGTCTATTTTTATTACATGCACACAAACACCAAATTGTATACACACCTAGCATCCCCTCCCTGCCCTGCTGCCCACGGGGCTCTGGATGCAGCCCAGGACACGTTTGGCTCTCTGGGCTGTGAGTGCCATGGCCGGGGCATGTCCAGCCTCTCACCCACCAGCACCTCCAGGTCCTTTTGCCCAGGGCTACTCTGGGTCTGGGTTGATTCCAGGAGTTGCCCCAACCCAGGTGCAGCACCAGCGCTTGGTCTTGTTAAACCTCATGAGATTCCCATGGGCCCACTCCTCATCTGTAGACTTGCTGATGGTGCATTTGATTCCTTAGTCTTTGTCATTAATGAAGATATTAAATAACCGTGGTCACAATACCTGAGGCCCCTGAGGGACACCATTTGTCACCAATGTCCATCAGTTGACCACTGTCCTCTGGATGTGTCCATCAAACCAATTCCTTACCCGCTAAACAGATCATGCATCAAACCCATGTCTCTCAAATTTAGAGAGAAGGATATGTGGGGGACCATCTGAAAGGCTTTACAGAAGTCCAGACAAAAGGCATCTGTCGCCTTTCATTTGTCCACTGTTGGAGTCACTCCATCATGAAGGTTACTGGGTTGATCAGGCATGACTTACCTTTGGTGAAGCTGTGCAGGTTGTCCCAAATCACCTCTCTGTCCTCCAGGTGCTTCAGTTCAGTTTTAGGAGAATCTGTTCCATGATCTTCCCAGGCACAGAGGGGAGGCTCAGAGGTTAGTAGTTCCCAGGGTCCTTCTTTCTTCCCTTTCTGAAGATGGATACATTTTCTTCAGTCACCTGGGACTTCACTTGACTGCCATGACATTTCAAATATAATTGACAGTGGCTTGGGAGCTACATCAGATATTGCCCTCAGGACTCTAGGATGCATCTCGCCAGGTCCTATAGACTTATATAAATTCAGGTGCCTTAGGTCATCATGAACCCGATCTTCTCTTTCAGTGGGAAGCACTTTGCTCCCTCAGTCTCCATCCTGCTGTCCATCATCTCAAGAGGTGTGGGAAGAAAGGTTTCCATTGAAGACTGAGGCAAAAATGTTGAGTACATCAGCCTTCATCTGTTAACAGTTTTCTGTCATTGTTTATCAGGGGGGTTACACCGTCTTTGACCTTTGTTTTCTAGTTCACATACCTGTAGAAGCCCTTCCTGTTATTCCTTATGTCCCTTGCCAGGTTCAGTTCCAGCTTCTGCTTGGCCTTCCTCACTTCATCCCTCCATAACCAATCTTTCTCTATATTCTTCCCAGGTTCCCTGTCCTAGTTTCCATTATCTGTGCATTTATTTACTTCCTTACCATCAGTCTGACCAGCATTTCCCTACTCTGCCATGCTGGTCACTTGTATCCCTTGCCCAGTTTCTTGCTCCTGGGGATCACTAGGTCTTGTACACTATGGAAGACAAAAAAATCCATTAGAAGAGGGTGTAATCTATCAGCTTCTAGGTTATGGGCCCAGCATGCTTCCACTGCTCCACTCTCCTCGTCCCAGTGCCTCTAGAGGACATGGGACCCCCACCAAAGGGCCTTTGTCCTGACAAGGGGAATGAAAAGTGTTGGAGAATGAGGGCATCAATCCTGCTGCTTCTCACATGCTGAGTGCTCTACTCATTTCTTACTCATACTTTACTATGAAATATGATTGCTCTAAAATTTTGCTTAATGTACATTTTTTTCCCTCTGAACTACCAAATACATTCTGGTGATTTTAAGCCAGGAAATGCACTCAGTGAAGCAATACAAAAATTAAAATATAACTCTTTTTTACCTTGTTAGGTGACAAAAGAGGTGAAATACTAGAGTTGTCTTTTCTTCTTTGACAGTGTTAAAAGCTCCTTACAAAGTATTTAAATAGAAGTAGTCCTGTGTGTCCTGGGAAAAACATTTGCATCTTTCCATATAAAATATACTACCTCTAGATATTAGAAGTTATCTTCTGCTCGTAGCTATGTTTCATACCAAGGATGTCATGCATTTACCCTGGTCTTGTTAGTGCAGTTCTCTTCATGCAAATAACGTCTGAAGTCTTGCCTGATATATTTAGCTAAATTTCAATATTTGCATAAAAATATGTTGTGCTCAGCCACATTCTGTAATCTATGTGATTACTAAACAGATTTCAGATATGGAGAAATAACTGAAAAGTTGGGAACAGACACAAATCACAGACTTGAAGTTCAGCTCTTCTGGTTTTTTCTCCCGTTAATGGAATAAGGATGCCTCTGGCAACATTACAAATTTATCAAAGTAGTAGTATTTCAAAGTGTATCACAAGTTACTTCTGATATTTTTCAGATGACAGCAGGTCATTGCAATATACACATAATCTTTTGTTTTCATAACACTTGCTCTACTCTCAGATGGACAAAGGATAGGTTCTGTTTCCCAGTTTAAATTTGGAGGTATGTAGAAAACTGGGATCAGAGGGGAGAGGTGGGTTAATGCAGTAGGTGAAATAAAGGATAATAATTACAGGGAAGTAACAGACCAACATGAATGTGAAACACTGCTCATTAACAATATTATCAATTTATCATTACTTTCATTTTTTTTCTTCCGCAACTTTCAATCAAGACTGTGATTAGAGGGAAGGGTGGCAGAAGGTGGGAACAAGGGCAAGTTTCAAAGAATAGCTGCTTTAAGGGAATGAACTACATTTCTTCAAGGTGATGAAATATAGTAACTGCTCTCCCTACTTATATTTCACCTTGTCATGGTTTAAGCCCCTCTAGGCTGATGTAACAGTTTAATAATTGAAAAAAAGTAATGTAATAGTAACAAAAAAGGAGGTAACAAAAAGAGAGGAATAAAACCAAGAAACACAAATAAGGCATAATGCAATTGCTCATCGTGGATTGACTGGTGCCTAGCCTGTCCCTGAGCAGTGATGGGTTCCTCCTGCCCGACTCCCCCAGGTTATAAACGGAGCATGTTACATGTGATGTTCCATGCTATGGAAAAATCCCTTGGCCAGTTCATGTCAGCCCTCCTGGCCATACTCCCTCCTGTCTTCTTGTGTACCTGCTTGGTGGCAGAGTGCAGGACACTGAAACCTCCTTAATATAGAGTAAGTACTATGGTGCAACAGCTGAAACATCAGTACGTTATTAACATTGTTCTGCTACATCAAAAACAGAGCACCATACCAGCTACTCGGAAGAAAGTTTACTTTATCTCAGCTGAAACCAGCACCACCTAAATTCCAGTAATTCCAGTATCATATAGAGAATGCTGATCTCTTACACCTGTGTCTTCTACTGTTACTCATGCCCCTCATCCCCAAATACTGATGCTGATGCAAATTGTCCCCCATGCAGCCACAGCAATGTGCCCTGTTGCCTGTGGGCTGTTGCCACAATCCATGGCGTCTGGCTTTCCCCACTGAGGGAGCCATGTTCATCAAGTCTCCATAGTCAGTTTTCTTGATACACGAGACTTCACAGAACCCTAAAATGGTCTCAGTTGGAAGGGACGTTAGAGATCAAATAGTTCAACCCCTCTGCCATGTGCAGGGACACCTTCAACTAGACCACGCTGCTCAGAGCCTCATCCAACCTGGCCTTCAGTATTTCCAGGAATAGGGCATCTTCAACTCCTCTGGGTGACCTGTGCCAGTGCCTCTCCACCCTCAAAGAATTTCTTCCTAACATCTAATGTAAATCTTTTCTCTTTTAGTTTAAACCTATTCCCCGTTGTCCTACACATCCTTGCAAAAAGTCCCATTTTCCTCTTTTTTAGAAGGCCCCGTTAAGTACCGGTTTGCCTCAATGAGGTTTCCACAGAACTTTCTCCAGGCTGAACAAGCCCAGCTCTCTCAGCCTGTCTTCACAGGAGAGATGCTCCTGCTTTTGATCATCGCTGCGCTCCTCCGGACCCTTTCCGACTGGTCCAATGCCCTTCCCTTGCTGGGGACCCCAGAGCTGGATGCAGCGCTCCAGGTGGGGTCTCACCAGAGCAGAGAGACCGAATCTCCTCCGTCATCGTTCTGACCACACTGCTTTGAATACAGCCCAGGATGCAGGCGGCTTTCTGGACGGCGAGCGAGACTCCCACCCGTCTTGCCAAGCCGGCATGCTCAGACGTCCGTGGCTAGCCAGCAACCGCGCACTGAGCCCGCGGGAGTGGCACAGGAAGGTCCGCCCTGAGCTCCGGGACCCTCCCGCCCAGAGCCGCGGGGCGGGGCTGCGGCTGCGCCCTGAGCCGGCCCGGCCCGGCGGCTGCGGCAGTGGGGGAGGAGCGGGGGGCCGGGCTCCCTCAGCGCCCCGGCTGCGGCGGGCGAGTAGCGGTCAG
>VZTF01005904.1:902059-961813 GCA_013397755.1 Cnemophilus loriae
AGAGGAGGCTCCAGGATGTTTTCCTCGTCTTGTGCATTTTTGGAGTTCTTAGCAATGTGCTTGTGGGTTCTGTCTCTCAACTTCGGAGCAAGCGTGTGATAACCCGCACGGCTGAGCAGCACGTCGCCCGTGAGCTGCCCGGACGAAAATTAAGTTTGGAAGTACGGGTAAGCATCAGTTCTCTTTGTGTTTAGCAGGAAGTTGCTAGAGATGGTCGAGACTTAGCGTCTGAATTCCTCTCTGCGCCTACACCCCAGATAACAAAAACTTCTGGTATATTCTTTTTTCTTTCTTCAGTTTCTCTATAAATGTGTGAAAAAGCCCCTGTTTGCTCTTCTGTATGATGGTTACCTAGAGGTTTAATAAGAATGGAGATTAAGCTAGATGTGCTCATCTCTACGTCTATCAAGCAACGAAAACCCTGGCCTCGCATATCATGGATCGGACAGGTAAGTGTAATGAACTCCTCGAGTTTTAATTGCATAATACTTTGCACTTCCATTTGCTTTAGAAGGGTGTAAAAACAACGTCAGGAAGTGTTTTGAGTGACCTGAAGAGTTATCAAAATAAATGACTTTTGTCTTATTGATATGAGGCTGGAGATTCAAAATTTCTCGGAGAAACATTGCAGAGCCTTTTTTTTTTCGTGCCCCGAAGACCCACACCTTAGATGAGACTGTTGTTTTGATGGTTGTAGTTTTTCGTAATCTTTTTTACAGTACACTGTGGGAAATGCGAACAATTCTTTTTTCCCCATTTCATCATGCATCTCTTGAAAGACATACTTTCTTAGACTTCTTTGATAAAATCACACTAAATTTTTTTCTTCTATGATTTGAATTTAAGTATGTAGCAATTTAATGCTGTTTCTTTTTTTTTTTTTCCCATTGAAGTCACTGGCAATTGTCTCACTAAATTAAACACTACAAGACAAGATAGCTAATGTCCAATTTTAGTCATTTTTAGCAGGTAGTTTAGCAGAGGTACTTTGAATAACTTTTTAATAATGACTGTAAAATCAGTTTGGGAGTTTGAAACCTGTGAATGAAATTCATCATCGCTGTAAATCCATGCTAGATAAGATGTACTGTAAAGCAGATACGCCAAAGAATGAAGTTAGTATGGCAATTACTGCCTTACTGTATTTTTTAAAATTATTTTTCCCCTAAATTTTTTATCTCTGCATTATTCTGCAGGCTTGTGTAGAAAATAGCATTTTGAAAAATTAAATGCTCTTTTATTCTTTCAATAGGAAAAAGAGGCTGTTTTTCTTCTAGATGGTAAACACATAAATGAAATTAACCTGGCATCAGGGAAGACGAAGAAGAAAATCCCTTCACTGCAGTCATTGTTGAAAAATGTGGTTGTCTTAACAACATCAGGAAATGGTTAAGTATAATATCTTATGTATTATAAGCTCAGGTTATTTTATGTGTATTTGTAACAGTCTGGAAAGACAGATGTCTAAAGGATCTGCCAGTTCACTGTCAGCTTTAAAACTGTGGCTAAGGTGGAAGAGAAGTAATTTTAAGTACTTCACAGTAATATCCTTCAAAAATTCTCTCCCCCAACGAACACAGCTGCTTGGTTGGCAGGAATACTTACAACAGGAGAGCTATTTCTTTGGAGTAAAGATCAGGACTACTTGAAAATTGTGCCCGCAATTGAAGAGTCCAAGAAAGTAGTAGCAGCAGCACAAGGTAGGTTTTTTTCAATTAATCCTGTGAAAAAATAGAATAGAGGGAAAGTTGTTTTACTTTGTTTAGAAGTTATTGCATGAGTAAAAGCTACATTCTCACATTGTTTTGCATTTGTATAATTTGTATGCTAGCTAAACTTTGGCAAATGTCCTTTGTCATTTGAGTGTTACAGGCTTTTAGTTTAGTAATCTCCTGTAAATAGTTCATTTTCAAATACTGTAAGTGTATTTTTTAATGGTTAATTTTTTGTGTTAAAAAAGCATTCCAGACTAGGTTGTCATATTTTAGAGCAGATGTACATTTGATGTAAACAGTATATGGATAATTTGAAGCTTATTCTCTAGGTGGGCTTTTATGACAAGTGCTAGCCGGAGAGAATAAAATGAAGACACATATTTGTGAACTTAAGTATCAAATATTGTCTTGGATTGGCTAGCATCACTGATACGAGTTTCTAAAGTTAAGTGTTGCACAAGAAATTCTGGCATTTCAGGGATGATCAGTAGTACACTTAAGAGCTAAAAATAATCCATAGTAGAGCACTAAGACAATTGCAGGAAACATCTCTAATGGTTGAGTGTTGTAGGAAAGATAATTCATAGGATGCATAGATATGAACATCCATCTGACATTACTGCTGCCCTAGGTCTGCTATCAGTGATGAAGCTGGAAATTAAAGACACTTAACATGGCAGCTTTCTTGTCATAGATGAGAAATTTCCTTTTTCTATTCTTTTTAATTCTAGGTCTGACAAAGGAACAGAAACTATTCTGGCACATTGTTGTGTTTGTTTGTTTTTTTCTTCAGAGTGTTTAATGACATTGTACTTGTATGTATCCGGAGATGGCAGAAAGGTACTATTAACTACTCCTACAGCATGTGTCTTTTTGTGGGAGAGCACAGAACATGAAAATACAGCCTCTTGTAAAAACTCTGCTTCTGGGCGTTGGACACAAATTTTACCTGATGAATCAGTCATATTGCCTTCTACTGAAGAAAAAGAAGTTGGAGTGCATGCTGCTTTCATACAAAATGAGGTGAAAAATAAACCCTAAAGCAATAATTTTATTTCTTAATTAAATTAGAGCCTCAAAAGCTACAGTGAATTTTGAAAGCAATGTCTGCCTCTTTGGCATTTTGCATAGGCTTAATAATTTGGTTCGTATTACATTTAATGACAACATAAGAACAGCTGTACTGGATCAGATCAGAGTTTCTGGCCCACTTACATTCTTGCCAGCCTTTACATTTCTGAATGAGAACATTGTGTTATTTAATCTGAATTGTAATAGCTATTGGTCTAAACATATAGATAATTAAAGAGAAATTTGTGTGTGACGAACTTTTTGGGGTTGTTTTGATCATTTTCTCTTTTTTTACAGATACTGGGTGATTGCTGTTTATGTTCTTTTGTATTTTACTCTGGCGAGTGTTTGGTGCTCACATTTTTGAATCTTCGATGGCATGAAAATATCTTTAAAAATGTTAGGTGAGTTCAAAGATATCTGAAGTTACAACAGCTTCAAGAACATTTTAATTATTTTTTAGAGCTGGGATTCAGAGATGCAATTGAACACATGTACATGGATGTGCAATTAGCCTATGATTATAAGCACCTACTTATGTTTACATGTATGTTTATAGAATGCCTTCTGTCATTTTAAAGCCATTTTCCCATGTCCTTTACATGTCTCTTGTAAAATGTGTTTAATTTAACAGCATTTATTTACATATTCCATACTTCATTATTAGCTTTCACCTAGATAAAACTGGGTGTATTTATCATTCTGTGTGGGTAACTATGTATTATACATGTGCCTGTTGGCACACACGTGTTTTAGTTTCATAGTTTTTTGCATGATCATAATAGAATGTACTTTTCTTGTTTTTTCTTATATTGCTTATGTATCTTATATTTTCTTATATTTTCTTATATTGTGCAGCCATGAATGCCCTGAGTATCTCTTCCTCGTCTTTATTATGTGGATTTGTGTATTTTGTTGTTTTTCTGTTGCCCTTTTCATGTGTTTTGCTTGGTATGAAAGTGTGTGTGCATTTCTTTATCTGGGTTGGGACCAAGTACTGAAATAGTTGTACTGATACAACCACTTTAAAATGCAACTGAGTAATAATCTGGAGCACATGTATAGTCTGTTCCTCTTCCTGGGTGACATATATATATCTATGAGTTTAAATGGATATGCCCTCTGCAGGTGTTATTTGAGTAACACGAGACATGGTACAACTGCTTTTGTTATATGATGCCCTTTTGATAGTGACTTAGTAATGATGTCCTCCTTGACCTAATCTTCAGTTTATCAGTGGCATGGTAATTCCTTTCTGGTAATATAAAAAATGAAATAGAGCATAATATACCCAGTGCAGAAATGCATATGTACGTATGTATGTATGTATGTACATATCTATCTGTCTATCTATCCACACCACAGTAATTGCAGCCTGAAATTGTAACCGCATTTCTCAGACATCTTACTCGTGTTTTCTTATGCCAACTCATGCTTAGTTTCATTGCTTGCTGTTGTTTAATTAATTTTTTCGTTTTTTCCACCTTTCAGTTAGATGGCATGCTTCGAGACAGAATCTTTCTGTGTTTTCTGTCATGTTTTGAATCTTTTTAGGATCACAGAATGGTTTGGATTGAAAGGGACCTGTAAAGGTCACATAGCCCAACCTCCCTGCCGTGGGCAGGAACACCTTCCACTAGATCAGGTTGCTGGAAGCATAATCCAACATGTCATTGAACACTTCCAGTAATGGGTCATCCACAGATTTTTAGTTCAGAGCCACATACTGTTGATTTTCAAATTCTGAGTATTCCTGTGGTTGGTGGTTTTACAGGGTCTGAGGAAGCTGTTCCTGGCTAGGATGCAAGTGCCTCAATTCTGTGTCATTGATCTGTATATATTTGCATGTTCTAGACTTAGAAATCTCATTAAAATCCCATTCCATAAAAATGATTCTTAGTGCCCAGACATAATTTTTAAACTTGTGTAAGTACAAAATATTTTTTCATTTGGAAGGCATTTGAAGAAAAAGAGGTAGTTTTTTTTAATAGCTCATGCTTTATATGGTTTTGTCTTGCATGGTTTTTTACTATATAGGAATAATCCCATTCTGCAAAATGGAGTAACCAGTTGATTTTATTGTCTTTTTGTTGGTGTTCAGTTCTTTGCCATACCAGATCCAGTGGGTACAGCAGACTTGTTCTCTTGTTAATTTGGTTCCTCAGTGTGTGTCTGTAAAGTCAAGGGGAGCTCTGCTATGTGCATTTGCAAGAGATGGACTTCTGCTTGCAGTAGCTGTTAATCAAACTGATCCAAAGGTATGTATGACAGTGCATCATTTAAGCTAAGCGTTCAGTTTGAATGAAGTGGTAACAAGGATTTAAAAACACAGCTTTAGGATGATTTGTCAGCTCTCATAATGGGACATGGAATTATATTCACTTTGATATCCATAGCTAAGAACTTTTACTACAACTCATAATTGTTTGTATGTGATATTTAGTTAGAAGTTGGTATAAGATCCTCTGTCATTTTTCTGCTGCAATAATAAAGAAATTAATTTCAGTTACCACATTGCGTGGGCAAAGATTCTGGGTGATTCTCAGTCAAGCCTCAGCATAACATGTTTTGGAGTTCCCACTTCATAATGTTATTCCTATTAACAACGCGGAGGTCAAATTTTAATGCTTTTTGATGCTAATGATGACATAGAATATGGACTAGTTTATTTGATGTTCCAGGTTGGGATGATGCAATCCTTCGAAACTCCAGCTGCTAATTACCTGAAAGACTGAAGAAGAGTGATCTTATATTGAGTGGTTTAGAAAAAGTTACGCTAAAAAGAATATTGAATTACATATTAAGTATATAATAGTCCTTAGTTATTTTGCAAGTGTAGAACAAGGTATAAAATTTAATAAATGTTCAAATAGTAATAAATATTGAAATGCAATGTCACTTTCGTTTATAATAATGTTACCAGCATAGCAAATATAATGCATAAGTTAGTAGTAGACTTTTTTTTACGATAATGACATTCTGATACAAACATCTATGATGGCTTTACATTTATTTTTTCTTTCTAGGCAACTCAGGTTTTGTTTTTAAATACGTTGAATTTTGTAACTGTTTCGGGTAGCCTTAAAGGTTGTAGTAGCAAGAACAGCATGACCCCATCCAGGTTTATCAGGTCAGTAATTGATGCTGTTTCTTCTGCTGTTGTGGATTTTTTGGTTTTGATGTTGCGGTTTGTTTGTGTATTTTATAACTATCCTAACCCTCTGATGCAGAAATTTGACAGAGAAAAAATATTTTTTTACCTGCCCAATTTAGATCTTACTGGGTTGGCGATATGAGTTGGACTCCTGATAGCCTTTTCTTGGCTTGCATGTTAAAACGTGGATGTTTGATTTTATTGACATGTATGGGTGACTTGCTGACTTTAATTGCTTCTGGATGCTCTGTAGAATTTGGACCAGCACAGTTTATTCCATTTCATCCACTAATAACACACAGGTAAAAGGTTTTGAAAAGGTTTATACATTTCTGTCTTATGGTCTTACCTTACTTTCTATCATATTTATTATAATTTTGCATAAATGTAATCTTTCAAATTCACTCTTCTGCTTTTCATGTGTCTTTCCAGTATCTGTTTCTCATTCATAGTTCTCTTCTATTTCTTATAATGCATTTGTCGTGATGAAAATTGACATTGTGACCATGTAAGTATACATAAAGTGACTTGTTTTCCTAAAAGTGTTTGAATTTTTTAGTAATTAAAATTAGCATGTTTTTATGGTATAAGAAGAAATTAAACTCACAGAAGTACTAAAAGTGCAAGTTTATTTTAATCCAATGCTGTTTCTCTGCTAATTGTTTAATTTTACATATAGAACCTGATGTAAGATGGTGTAAATAACATATTTGCATGGACAGAAGGTAGTTAGTTTTTAAGATGTTGTTTTGAGATTCTTCAGATCTAAGTTCTGAGATTATGCTGCTGGGTGCATGAGAGAGTAGAAAGATCTTTGATAACACGCTTTAGCATAAGCTGAAAGTAACACAATCTAAATAAACAAAATAGAATCTAAACTTTAATTATGTTTTAAAAATCTTATTAATTTTGCATGATCTAAACAAGATAGTGTGTAAATATAACACCTTGTGAAGACATTCAAAGCAGTATACTACCTTCTTACACTATCTGGTTCAAAAATCAGATACTAAAATGTATTAAAATACATGAATTATGATGATATATTGAATGTATGCAGCCACTTCTTTTTCACATAAACACAAAAAATGTGTTGCATGGCTAATATTAGAATACATGTATTACACAGTTTTCTGGAACTCCGTAAGGAGGGATTTCTGTGTAAGAAAGACCTTTTTGAAAGAGAAGACTTGTGTGTTTATATTATTTTTTAATTGACTATCTGAACTGATGCTGAAATCATAAGATTCAGATTTTCAGGGAGTTTTTGTCTTTCATGTATGACTTTCTTAGCCTAACCCTGCAAATTTCATCTTAAAGCTTTTGTCATACCAAATAACAGCTAGATAAGAAAGTGTGATATAGAAATTTAAAGTCAAATTGTGAAAAAATACAATTATTAGTAATGAAATAATAAATGGATACTGAAAGCTGGTTTTAATTTATTTAAATTAAAAGAAGTTGCTGTTGTAGCAAAATACTGACATCTTACAAGCATTTATAGTGTTATCCAGACTGCTCATCCTGCAAAAGTGTAGGCACTTTGCTAGGATTCTGAAAAGATTTATTTGGATAGTAGATCACATGTTCTGAAATTATTCTATTCATGATTATTATATATGATGGTTGCTTCTTAATTTTTGATGTATTTCTATTTTAGACAGCACCGCTCTTGTTGTCGAGACTCCAGCCAGTCTCTTGGTTCTTCAGATTCTGAGCGTGACCTCATGAGACAGAGATTCTCTGTTGCTTCACATCCGAGACTACCCTACCTCATTGTTTCTGATGGATACATGATAACACTGCTAAGATTTCCTAACAACTTTTCACCATCAGGATTTATAAGATCCCTTTTGCTTGATTCAACCCAACAGCTTGAAAATATCCGTCAGAATTTGCTGAACTTCAAGGTAGGGTTATGAACTATTTTGTAAGCTTTAAGTAAAAAATTTCATGTGCATGAAGAAGTGTAAATTCTAGACCAAGAACCTTTGAATTATAAAGTTGTTTAAGTAACCATGTTGATCTGCAAAGCAATGAATACAGTTTTCCTGAAATTTTATTCCTTTGGTGTCTGGGTGATATTTCAGTAAAATGTAATGAATGGGACAATCTGAACTGTCACTATATTATTTTTTCTGGAACTGTGAAAGAAACAGGGATTTCTACATCTGTAGAGTTGATTGAGGGCATTGAGAGGCATTATGCTACTCTCATCAACTCACTCTTTCAGAATGATGCAGAAAGAGTTCTGTAAATCCTCTGTAACTTAGTCCCGATGGTGCTTCATACAGTTGTCCACTAGATCTTCAGTCAAGGGTGGCAATTAAAGCTTAGTTAAAGCATTTCTGTTTAATTTTCTGTCACTTCTGAATTGAGCTAAGCCTGGGAGAAGGGAAACCATCGAAGGAAGAGGTCCTGCAACTGTTGCTGACCTTATAAAATGTAATAGACATTTAGTTCTGAATATTTGCATTTGCTGATGGAATGCAAGTTCTCTTCCAATTCAGTTTCTATTCTGGATTTTTGGAGAAGTGAGCTATCACGGTATTCCTGCATAAGCTAGAATAGTGAGCAAGGATTTGAGGATTTAAAGAGGTATGTTACTAGTAAAAATGCAGAAAAACTCTACATACAGGCAAATTTGTAGGCCTTTTCAGGCATCAAGAAAGCACATTTTTTCAGTATGAAGCAAACTAAAGTTGCCTGGTATGAGAGACTTCTGGTTCCCCGAAGGGTGGTCAAGTGATAGTTTGTTTCAGTGCGACAGATGCTTGCTGACCTGTTCTCCCTGTCTGTCTGGGACTTCTGAACTGAAGGTTTTTACATCAGTAAGCAATTTCCTTGACTTGTTTAGGAAGTGTCT
This sequence comes from Cnemophilus loriae, assembly GCA_013397755.1. Taxonomy (NCBI): domain Eukaryota; kingdom Metazoa; phylum Chordata; class Aves; order Passeriformes; family Corvidae; genus Cnemophilus; species Cnemophilus loriae. The sequence continues at coordinate 910,866 of VZTF01005904.1, forward strand.
GTCTTGCTAGAAACTGATAATATGTTTTCTGTTATTGTTATTTCTTTTAGTCTAAAGGGAGATCTCGGTATTTACGATCACTGTTGTCTCTAAAAGCTAGTCTTTTAAAACAAGTTCAAAATCAAAGTTCTATCTTTTCCACCATTCCGAGATTCCTGGAGGAGGACACAACAGAAATGAACGAGAAAACCATGGATTTACTGGTACTTAATAGCATTTTACCACTTATGATTGTGAAATTGTGTAAGCTTAAGGTATTCTAAATGTAAATAACAGTGGGGGTTTTAAAAAAAAAAAAAAGGCTCATTCGTTCTTAATAGTGTATTTAAAATAATTCAATATTCTAATTTTCTTTATAGGTATGAGGAATATGCTTATTTTCTCAAGCTGATACTTGATTTTTATTTTTAAGGATGTTATTTCTTTCAGCATGTATTCACTTTTTGAAGAATATCTGCCAATCTACATATGTATCAGTTTATTGTGTTTCGATACATAGAATGGTTTGTGTTGGAGGGAACCTGAAGGATCATCCAGTTCCAGCTCCCTGCCAGTGCCAGGGACACCTTTCACTAGACCAGATTGCTCAAAGCCCCATCCAAACTGGCTTTGGACACTTCATGTGTAGGGCAGCCACAGTTTCTCTGGGCAACTCATTCCGGAGTCTCAACACTTCCACAGTAAAGAATTTCTGCCTAATATATCATCTAAGCCTGCCTTCTCTCAGTTTAAAACTGTTGCCCCTTGTCCTATCACTACATCTTCATGTAAAAAGTCTCTCTCCTGCGCTCTTGTAGCCCCCTTGATGTAATGGAAGGTGCTGTAAGGTCTCTCTGGAAACCTAATACTTTAGCTTCACTTTATAATAAAATTTAACATTATCTATTTGAAATACTAGGGCTGTAGAGAGTTTTAATAACGGTCTTATCCATAGTAAATAAGATACTTATCTTTATCCTCAGTTTTAGAGGATTCTTTAATCAATTCCAAAATATATATTTGTCTTTCAGAGGAGTGGCCCTGTGGTCATAGTTATTGTGCAGCCTTTCCCAAATTAATTTCATGCTTTTGTGTTTTGGTTTGTTCTTTGAAGCTTTTGAGCTTTTGTTGAATGGCTTTTATATCTTACATGTATCTGGCAAAATCTATGTCTTGTACTCTAGGCTTAATGAAAGACAGGGTTTCACTTTCTGGCATAAAATCTACTGCTGTATTGGCAGTGTAATTTTGTTGTTAGGTAATTTAATTTCTGTCTGCCCAACTATTTTGCAAATAAGGACATTTAATTTGAGATTGAGATGAAACTGCGGTTCATTAAATATACTAGCATTTAAGCAAGGTAATTAAGCATAAAAATTTTATTTATGAGACTGACTAAAGGGTGATTCCTTGCAGTCTGTGCGTGTTCTCACTCTCTCTCTCAATAAACTTGAATTAAACTGTTGATTTTTCACTTGTCTAATTTAGGACCATGAAGAAGAATCAGACAATGAAGAGCAGTTTTGCAATAGCCCTTCCAGCTTCTATAACCAAAGAATCCATTCATTTGTGGGTAAAGCTGATCAAGGCTGCTTAGAATTTGCATCAATGTTTGATACCATCCATGCAGAAGATGATATTGAAGAGAAAGATAAATCATCATTGGAACTATATTCCATTCAGAAAAATCTCCTTGGTGCATGGCAGATAGGGATTTCAAAAAATATGGAAGAGAAAGATGCATTACTGAACTACACAGTGAACTGCATTATCCATTTTTTCAGCATTGTTCAGTTTGTGAAATGTACTTTGCTAAACCAGGATGCATCTTTAAACAAGTCTGTGAAGAATACTCAGTGGATGCATTGTGTCCTGAAATATTTTCAGCAGTGTTTGACTGTCTTGTACTGGCATGCAAGAGCCAGTGTGACTGGGCATGTGGCAAAGCTGACATTAGAAACTTTAAAACTAATGCTTATACAGCAACAAGATCAGTTGTTCTCAAAAAGCCTTTTGGCATGCTTCTGTCTTTTGAAAATGGTTTCTCACACTCTCAGCAGAGTGTGTGTACTACAGAACGAGAATTTTTTTGCATCTACTGACAGTAACATTCTTGTGGAACTTGACTCCCTCACTGTGCCTGTTTTTTTAGTTCTTGATGACAATATTACTCAGCAGTTCAGCTCACTGAAATCTCTGCTTAGGGAGCCTCCTCAAGTAAACCATGATGCAAAAACAGAAAAAAGGTATGAATAAGCTTTGCATGGGGGAAAAAAAATGTACAGCAAAACCAGGTGATCAGGCCCAGCCAGCACAGGTTTATGAAAGGCAGATCCTGCATGACCAACGTGGCCTTCTGTGACAGGTGATGGATGAGGGAAAGGCTGTGAGTATTGTCTGCCTGAACTTTAGTAAAGCCTTTGACATAGGTTCCCACAACTTTCTGCTGGAGAAACTGGCTGCTTGTGGCTAGGACAGGAGCACTCTTTCCTGGCTTAAGAGCTGGCTGATGGATGGGCCCAGGGAGTGGTGATGAATGGAGTTACATCCAGCTGCAGCCAGTCACTGTGGTGTTCCCTAGGGCTCAGTACTGGGGCCAGCCCTGATTAATATCTTTATCCATGATCTGGATGAGCGAATCGAGAGCACCCACAGTCAGTTCACGAATAACGCTAAGTTGAGTGGGAGTGTTGATCTGGAGGGCTGGAAGGCTCGGCAGGGGGATCTGGACTGGCTGCTTTGATAGGCTGAAGCCAATGCTGTGAGGTTCAACAAGACCAAGTACCAGGTCCTGCTCTTGGGTCACAACAAGCCCAGGCAGCACCATGGACTAGGGTAGAATGGCTGGAAAGCTGCCCAGCAGAAAAGGACCTGGGAGTGCTGGTCAACAGCAGCTACACATGGGCCAGTGTGTGCCCAGGTGGCCAAAAAGGCCAATGGAATCCTGGCAGCAGGACCAAGGAAGTGACTATTCTGTACCTGGCACTGGTGAGGCAGCACATCAGGTCCTGTGTCCAGATCTGGGCCCCACAGTATCTGAAAGGGTTGTCAAGCATTGGACCAGGCTGCCTGGGGAAGTGAGCTGAGTCTCCATTCCTGTAGGTATTTAAAAGATGTGTAGTTGTGGTGTTTAGGAACATGGTTTAGAAGTGGGCTTGGCAGTGTTAATGGTTGGACACAATGATCTTAAGGGTGTTTTCTGATCTAAGTGGTTCTATATGATGAAACAAAAATTGTATGAGTTAAACTATAATGAAGTATCCTTTTGGTTTTTTTCCTGCCTTTAGCTCCATGGAAAGGCATGATAAACAATTAAAGCATACAGATTAAGGCTTAGACCTATAGTTGGATATAGTTTGGTTATGATGACTAAGCTATCACTGCAAATGAGTTTGGAGATAACTGATGGGTTGACAGCTGACACCAGGCCTGGTAGTGCAGCGTCAATCCAGATATTCAAACTTCAGATGCTTTAACTGTCTCGTGTGCATGTCACTCTTTCCTAGCTGCAAAATCTGTGGAGCAAGAGTCTGCTCATATGCAATGTATCAACAGTGTCAATTTAGTCAGCAAGTTTTTATTCATTATGGATGAGGTGTCTCAGAGCAACAAGAGAAACCCATTTATGGAAACTTACTAAACTGTCAGAGCTGTTTCTTCTGGACACATAAACTTGAAAGACACTTAAACTGAAGTATGCTGTCCAACTTTTGAGAAAGTATACTGTTATCGCTAGAGTGTTTCTGTACTGCAAAACTCAAATGAATCAAAGTATGCTATTCACATGAGAAGGCTTCTGCTTTCCAGAGATTTAGAACATAAGTAGCATTAAAACTCACAAATTTAATCCTACTACAGTAAAATGTATTTCTTCTATAATCCTTAAATATAATTCTGTGTTCACTGCAAATCTGATATGCAAGTTTCAGTTGTCTCCAAGAAGATAATCCATATTTTTAATTAATTGTGCTCCAGGTGCTGAGCACTGTGCATATGACTGACTCTCGATGTGTTAATTATGAACCCAGTGGTACTTCAAGATACAGATGTGTTGTGGTTTTGTGCAAGCTTTTTCAAGTCTCTAACAATGTATATTTGCTTGTATCGTTAAACTTAATACATATCTGAGCTGGTACATCTAATAGGACTGTGCTAGGCAACAGGGACTTGCCAGCCCTAAAACCATGCTCTACAGTCTTGTTTTCTTGTCTTTGCTTTTCTGTGTTATGCTTTAATTGTTTTTGATCGGTCTTGTTTATAAAGATACTTATACCTGTTTTGAGGTTTCTCTGTCTCCTTTCTCCATTGCTTAGCTAGCAAGGGGATTAATTTTGGGGGTGTTTAGGTGCTTAAAGTAGATTGCTGTGTTTAAGAAAATTCAAAAGAATTAATGTTTGTTAGTCAAAAATGAGGCAAAGAATGTTTCATTTTTTCCCCTCACTGAAGTCAAGAAAGTAGTTGATACAACTTAATTTTCAGGTGCATAATGCAAAATAAAAGAAAGCAAGAAATTGATGTAAACAATTTTGTTAATTCTTGCTTAATTTCATAATATTGTACTTCTTGAATTACAGGTTAACTGTACTATGGCGACTATTATATAAGAAAGTGGTTTGGTATCAGGTGCAGCTGAAAAGAAACATGAACAAGAATGCAGAAGAGGCTTCTGTTGTCTCACTGCTTTTAAGTCATATACAAGCAACCATCCAGTCTTCAGGAGTGACACTAGAACAACATTTGAAGATTAATTCTGTATCTGGTGAGTAAAAATGTTAATTGAAAACTAGGAAAATTAGGTCCAACTTAATAACAATCAATAACTGATTACCAGATTTTTAGAAAGTTAACATTGGGTCTTTTCTTAAAATTCTTACCGGAATTCTGTCTTAAATACTTAATGTCCTGGCATGCCTGTAGATTGTATTATAATCTTTAGAGCTTGTTGAGCTAAATAAAAAGATTGAATTGACTTCAGTTTGCTTTGAGCCATGTCCTAAAGAATCTGAATGGAAGATTTTGATTCTGATCTCCTTTGTTCTGTGTTGTTTCTTCTGAAGTAAATGTACTTGTGTCTCTTACTGGATTTCTGTGTAGAAATCTTGTTCATTCTTGGTCATTGTAGGCATGAGCATGTCGTATTCACAAATAAATTAGTGTAACCTAAGGTAATTGACTTAATCTACCGTATTCATTTTGCAAACAGTATATAGTTGTAGCCTAATTTCTTACACTTTACTGTCCTATGTTCTGTCTTCCTTTTGACTTCTACACTGCTACACCCAGCTTCCCATGTAAGTCTCCCTTTACAATTATGTTTCCTTGCCATATTCTTGGTCTTTCTCCCTTAAATGACAATTCTAGCTCCTCTTCCTACAGCACTCCATACAATGCATTAGCTCCTCCTGAGGAGAGCTCATACATTACCTGTCCTGGCCAGGAGTATTCAAAGCCATCTTCTCTCAGATGCTCAAAACTTAAACTTAATTGTGAGAATAGAAGTTTACTGGGGACTCATATATTTTGTTCTGCTTTCAGTAAATCTCTGATACTGAAATAAGAGCATAGGTATTTGTACATGTAAAAGTAACTATGTAGAGCTTTTAATTTGTTAATATGTGTTTTTTATAGGTGAGGAGCAGTTCCTTTTAGGCTCATACAGAGAATCTGTGGACATTTGGAAAAGATCTCTTTGTGAACTCAAGATGAAAGGTAAGGGATAAAATCTTTGAGGGCAGAGGGAGTAAGTTGTATAATCACTTTATATTTGTGACTTTGTTTGCCCTTCATAAGGAGGGGGTGAGACACATAAAGGGTGCATATTTGAAATTAAGATGGGATGAATAGACACCAGTCAAAACTTAAGTCTAGTTGCTCTCTGAGAAAATTCTGTGCATTTCTATTTTAATATCAGAGCTTTCCAGTGATTATGAAGTACTTGGTACAGAAAAGCTCTAGATACATTTGTGAGCAAGAAAGAGACACTGAGAAACAGATGAACAAAAATCAATTCCTTTAGTAGCTGTAAAATTAAAAGAATTAGTGTTTGCAAAGTAACAAAATTAAACTTGTATCAGGAGTTTTTGTAAGAGTTTATTTGAAACAGATATACCAGAGTCTCTTTCCAGGCATCATAAGAAAATTTTCTTCTGGTTATTAGAATGAAGAATATTTCATTGAGGAAAAAAATTCAGAGCACTGGAAGCTTGGTCGATGTCTGAGCAACTCCACTGTGGTTTAGGCATTCTTTCTTCGAAGGCTAAGCTTCCTTAAGTTTTCCTATCTTTGTCTATGTCTTAACAGTTATACACAGTATTGTTTTGAAAAGTGCCATATCTCTAGAACTAAAAGTGTTGTGGATGAGCATTAACTTACTAGGGACTTAGAGGCTGTATAGAAGGATCGTGTCCTAAAATAGCTGCTCCTGATTTCTACTCCTCAAAATGTATGTTTATGTGGATATGTTTCTGGAGAGGAAAGAACTAATACTTTCACTTGCTGCATCTGTTTTTGTGTTTACTGTTTCTTTTCCAACTGGACTTCTACCTTTTTATTAATCTTTTAATGCAGGAGGAAAAAGAGCATGTTTTCTTCAGCGTAGATACTACCTTGCAATATTATTTTGTCACCTGTATCAGTATAACATGTGTGAAGCTCAGGGACTCTGTGATCATCTGGTAAGAGAGGTTCTAAGGCGATCACAGGTCTCCACAAGTCAGATGGAAAAATTTTCTGGTATGTTTATATTGCCTAAAAGTGTGATAAGGTATGTTGACATTGTGGTTTTTTTTGACACAGGAATTAGAGTAACCTAGTGTCTATTTTCTGTGCCCTCACATGCACACCTGACAGCTTTTGATGCGTTTAGCTTTACACTGTTTTCAATGACTTTAAAGACCTTTTTCTGATCCTCAGATGATATTTCAGCTGCACTTGTTGGAATATGTATTTAGACAACTCTCATTGTCTACTAGTGATGTGCTAAATATTTTTGGACTTAAATCCTCTCAAAGAAAACTTTGAATAAGAAGAATAAGGGGGAGATTATGTGATTTGATTTTATGTGAATTTGACTTTTTTATGATACAACATGGAAAAATAGCAGATTTTAGTTTGGTCACCAGTCCTAATTTGACAGTCGGATGTTTTTGCAAATGCTTGTAAAGAGGTTTTTTTTTTTTTCCACAAAGTCTAAATCTAAGTGAAATCTGAATTTTCCAAGTTTGAGCAAGTGTTTTTTTGACTCAGTGCTGGTCTAAATTTAGATACTAGAGTCCTTCTCCAGTCGTTAAAAACCTAGTATAAAAATCTTCTAATATTAGTATAATGTATAATTAGTGTAAAAGAGTAAGCTCTCTAAGTTCTGAAAGCTTGTCAAGGAATTAAGTAAGTTTGCTTATTTTAAAAAAAAGTTTTATAACCTGTGATTAAATAATTTTAGTATTCAAATCTTAAATAATTTTTCTCATTATGTCATAATTCAATGTATTTTTTAGACATCAAGTATTTTCAGCATGAACTGTGGATGGTAACCAGCATTCATACTGACACTGCCATGGCTGTGATACAATCCATGGCACGATTCATGGCTGCTTATTTCACAAAGCAGCTGCTCTATATCTTTCCCCCGCACAATGTTGACATCCTTCATCCACTTCACATCAAACAAGGTATTTCCTGTACAAACAGTTCTAGTTGATTAAATCTTACCATTTTTTCACATGTATCAATGATGTTTGTTATGGTTTAACTTGGTGATCAAGTTAGCTTTTCAGTGGAGTAGGAGACAGAAAGACAATATAAGGATGTCGCAAAAAAAAGTGTAGCTGATACAATTTTTGTTCCAACAGATAGGATCATTTAAGTTGGAAAATACCTTTAAGATCATTGTGTCCCACCATTAGCATTGCGAAGCCCACTACTAAACCATGTCCCTAAACACCACAGCTACACATCTGTTAAATACCTGCGGGAATGGAGACTCAACCATGCTTCCTGGGCAGCCAGGTTCAATGCTTGACAATCCTTGTAGAGAAGCAGTTTTTCCTGATATCCAATCTAAACCTCCCCACGCATAACTTGAAGCCATTTCCTCTTATATCACTTGGCTCTTGGGAGAAAAGATGGATCCCAACCTGGCTACAGCCTGCCTGCCTTCAAGGAGTTGTAAAGTGATAAGGTCTCCCCTGAGCCTCCTCTTCTCCAGGCTAAACATCCACAGCTCCCTGAGTTGCTCCTCAAAGGACTCGTGCTCCAGGCCCTTCACCAGCCTTGTTGCCCTTCTCTGGACGCATTCCAGCACCTCAGTGTCTTTCTTGTACGCAGGGGCTCAGAACTGACCCCAGCATTCAAGCTGACCTCACCAGTGCCGAGTACAGAGAGACAATCACTACCCTGGTCCTGCTGGCCACACCATTCCTGACACAGGCCAGGCTGCCCTTGGCCTCCTTGGCCACCTGGGCACACACTGGCTCATGTTCAGCTGCAGTCAAGCAGCACGCCCAGGTCCATTTCCACTGGAAAGCTTTCCAGGCTCTCTTGCCTCAGCCTGTAGTGTAGCCGGGAGTTGTTGTGACCCAAGTGCGGGACCTGACACGGCCTTGTTGAAAGCCATACAATTGTCCTTGGCCTGTCAGTCCAGAACCCTCTGCAGACCCTTTCTGCACCCTCTCATAGAAGGAGATCAGACTGGTCAAGCAAGACCTGCCTTCTTCAAGTCCCTGCTGGTTGGGCCTGATCCTGGTTGTTCTGAACATGTGTTGTGATAGCTCTCAAGATGATCCATGACTTTCCCCTGCACCACAGTCAGGCTGACAGGTCTGTAGTTCTCCAGACCCTTGTTCCAGCTCTTCTTGTAGATAGGTATCTCTTTTGCCAACCTCCGGTCAGCTGGAACCTCCCTGGTGAGCCAGGACTGTTGGTAATGATGGAAGCTGGCTCACTGAGTACTTCCTCCAGCTCCCTCTGTACCCTTTGGTGGATCCCATCCAGCCCAATAGAGCTGTGTGTGTCTAAGTGGTGTATCAGGTTGCTGACCATTTTCTCTTGGACTGGGGTCTTCATTCTGTTCCCCATCCCTGTCTTCCAGCTCAGAGGGCTTGTTATTCAGAAAACTGATCTTACTATTAAAGACTGAGGAATGGAAGGCATTAAGTACCTCAGCCTTTTTATCATTCTTTATCACAATTTTATCTAAAGATCTGGCTCTGACTGACTTTGATCCTCCCAAAAGTGAGGTAACAGCAGTGCTTAATAAGTGGTTGAATTGAATCTGTGATCTGGTGTGACCCCAGCTGAAAAGCCAGAGGAAAGCATTTTTTGCTTATCTGGCAGTCAAGCTCTTGGAATCCAAAATGCTTCAGACACCATATTGTCGAAGCAAGTGGGAATGTCAAGTTGCTTTGGTGTTGAACCCAAGTAGTACTTGTTAGTTTAAGTCCTGCTTCTGAGCTTTTTTCTGAGAATTACTGTTTATCACAGTGAGTGGTTTCAGAGAGATTCCATTTAAAGATTTCCTTTGTTAGGAAATTTTTATTTTCAGAGCTACTTTTTCAAATGTTTGTGGGAATAAAGATTTGTTTGGAAGTATTTTAAGTACTCTACTGGTAAGTTGATATTATAATGCTACATATTTTTTTACAATATTAACTTATTTTGATTGATTATGTTTTCTGTAGTGTATTTGAATACGTTGAGTATTTTTAATGCTTCTGTACTACAGCATGCACTGGTACCTACTTCTTTGTTCGTGGTCTTTTAAATGCTTTATTTGGACAGCTTTCAAGATAAAACCTACTAAATAAAACCTTGATTTTAATACTTGATTAGGCAAAGATCGATGTATGTGGTGAGAAAACCGTCGTACAATTATGTTGCACAAGCTGGATTAGTGTGAATATCTCCTAAGTAATGCCATTGTCTGAGCAAAACAGAAACTGTGAGAGAAGCAAATAACTCCTTAGAATTCATGTTGATCACCACCTCTCCAGGAGAACCAGGAAGCAAAACCTTGAAAAACAAATCTGAATATAAACAAAGAAGGAGATAGTAAATTTGTCTGAAGTTTGTCTCTATATAGTCTCATAAAATTACAGCCTCACAGAATATTATGTGCTGTTCTTTCTCAAAAATGCATTTTAACATTCTTTTGTGATAAGCAGCACAGTGAGTACAAACAATATGGGTGCACTAGGAAAACTCTAGGAATTTCCATTTATCTCAGGTCTACCCTCTGGCATATCCTACAGATATGAAAAATATTTGCAAATGGCCCATCAGTGTGATTAAGTCTTTAAAGTAACAAACCCCACGAGTTTTTCACTTGCTTGCATATCCCCTATTATTAAGCAGAAAAATACCCTATTCTGAACCCACTCTTATACCATTGCCTGAGCTGAATCTGCCTGCTGCAGATAAACTTCCATAGTGTGTCTCTAATAAAAGTAAATTAATAATAAAAGCAATTGTACACTGAAACTAGTCCGCAAGCAATGTGAACAAATGAATTCTAGATTATTCATCTGATAGCATGCATTGATTTATGTAAAATTTAAAATGTGTTTTTCATGTCACAGATGTATCTCCTCGCATTATTCCACTGCAACACTCTTTGGTTACCAGAGCTGTCAGGGACCAGAACCTTTCATCTGTGTGGACAGCTGAATATGCTTTTGATTTGTTATTTATTGGTGGACTCATTCCAGAGGCTGTGTGGTTAGCACACACTCTTGGGGCCTGGAAGCTGTCTGTTTCAATTGGTCTGGCCTACCAGCTGTATTGTCAGAACTCTGATGAGCTCTCAAGGTAAATTTACACTTGGAATTGGTGTACTGTATTTTGTTATCTAGTTATTTGTGTGAAGTTTATTGTGACAAGCCATTGTCACCATATATTGCCTCAGAAATTCATATTCCCAGACTCCCAGTAGATGTAGGACTTAAGTTATTTTGGTGTAGAGATTCATTTAACAGACCTTCATCGGATTATGTATGGATATTACTTTGTTATTAATGATCAGTTTCTTCTTATACTTTCAGACTGAAAAAACCAGAGTGTCACCTGCCATTAAGCTTATTACCAGTGAAGACTTTTCAGGAAAAGTTACAGTCTTTGTTAGGACAGCCAGTAACTTCTGAAACATCAGGACATACTGAATACAAGAAGTTCACAGGTACTTAAAATGAAAAATAATTGTGGTTATTTTTCATGTTATTTGACTACCTGTTCAGTGTTATACTCTGACTGAGAAAGAAACAATTGCTTTGTCTTCTCCAGTGTGTGTATTACTGTTATAATGTATTCAAGCACTTTAATTTCATGAGGTTGTGTGTTTTGGCTTTGATCATTCCAGAAATGGAGTGTATTATCAGTCTTGTCTTCTTCATTTGTATTGTCCAAACCCTTATTTAACTATATTTGATATTAACTTGTTTGGAAGAAAACTGAAGCTTCATTAAAACAAACGAACAAAAAATTAATGTGTTAACAGTATGGTAAGTATCATCACACTTGAAATTAGCTAAAAAAAGGTGTTTAGTTTTTGCCTTTTCCTTTCTGTTGAAGTGAGTCCCCAGGTCCAGCAGCTAGCAAGGCTGAGAGTATATTTGCAGTGAGCACATACACAAGCACACATACACAGCACCTGTATAAAACTGGTCACACATGAACACCTACAGACCTGCTCGCCACTCACACAGGCAGCACAAACAATCCTATTGTGTTTACCTCTCCTGCTGGTCAGGGTGAAGGTCTGCATATAGATGCCTGTTTGTACAAGGTGTATCCCTCCAGTATCTGGGCCAGTAGCAAGACCACTGATTGAGTAGATGGCCAGTAGACCCAGTTGCTGAGTGTCACAGGTTGTTCCTGTCTGTGTATGTGAGCCCCCAAAGCCCCAGCCCCTCTCTGTTGTCTGGTACAGACCCCCTCACAAATGACCTCTTCCCCCCAACACACACACTGTCCATGCACCCCCACAGTAGCTGGCCTGGAGTATACAGGTTACAGGATACAGCGGAAAGCTGGTCAGGGCTCCTCAGCCTATCCAGGTGCCTGACCTTTAGAGACACGCACATACCTGTATACACTCCGTATTTCTGGTTTATGGTCGTGGCTTCTTTGGTCTCCCCTTGTCTTGCCCTTTGAGACATGAAGACACACAAGCAGGTCTCTCAGTTGTCTCTCTGGCTGTTGGCCAGGTCTTCACTGGTCCCTGCAGATACTGTGAGCTCCTAACTTAATATTTTACTGCTGAAATTCACGCCATTATCTAGCTCAAGCTGTCCTTATTTATATTTTACAAAAAGTTTACTGGCACGATCTCTATTTTTTACTCTCTTTTTGTCTGTTTGAAAACATTTGAAGTTCTTGTCAGCAGGTGGATGTACTTACTCATAAAAGTGTTGCTTTAGTCATTATTAATAGTGTACCTAGTTTATGCCTGCTTGGTAAGAATGATCTGCTAGAATGTTATGCTAAGTAAATGCCTGGCTAAAAAGTTCAGTTCTCTACCTAGAAAGGCAATAGGCTCCATGGTAATGGGGGAAAACTTAAAATTAATAATTGAATACTATATTAAGATCTTATCTTAAAGCAAGTAGTTATCAGTGTAATATATGAACGCAGATTTGGACAACATAGCCTCATAATGTCAGAATGGAGGTCCTTGTATTGATTCAATTAATTTATCAGTTTCTGTGTTTAATATTTTATAGATCCCATTGAAGAGGAAGATGCAGATGTTCTTTGCAGTTCATTACAGGAACTGCTAAAAGCAGCAGTTATGGCAGATGTTGATATTCTCTCAGAGACATTTCAGCTTTTGATGGATTCTGCCAAGGATCTTTGCAGAAAATTCTATGGTTTGGTTCCAGTTGGGCTCTATCTTCCAGCACCACCATTGTACTGTCCTCAGCCAGCTTCTCTCAGTGAAGTAAGTGTGTTTCTTGTGTGTTTGTTTAAATGTATTTATGAACCTTTAGGACCTTTATTTTGGTTCCTTTCAGCTCATTTTTCTGTTTTCTTCCGTGTCCACTCATTCACTTAAGCAGCACAGCAGTGATAAGAAAGTATGTGTGCCTCTGTGTTTTTTCTGTAAAGGATCTATGCTGTAAAGAAGAAGGGATTAGGGCCAGAAGCATTTAGTTACATGTCCTTTCTAATTTTGGAATTTGTTTATCTTTACATTTTCAGGAGAACAGCAATGACATTCTTTTAAAAACGGAGAAAGAAGTCCGTCAGAAAGTGTCAGGAGTTCTTCAGCGAATTATCTTGCTCTTCCGGGCTGCTCATTGTTCTTGCTCTGCAGCACAGTGGTATATTACACAACTGAAGTGGGCAAGAAAAGTTATGCAGAAAGTAAACATTTAACTTTATATTTTTAACTTGATTATCAGTTATAAATATTAGGAATGAGTTTGCAGCTGCAAAAGCATTCAGTCTCACCTTGGCTTTGATGTCGTGTTTTGTACATGTCATCTTCTAGTTTTACACTTCACGTTCATTTTTTTAGGAAACCAGAACTTAAAGATATAGAGTATCTACTTCATAAAGTGTTTCCTTTTGGGTGTCTTTCTACACCTGCTTGGTAACATACAAATTCATTTATTTTCCATTGAAAGAAAAAAGTAGACTTTAATTGGGAGTTATAGCTGTTAGCTGGAAATATGCTACAAATCACCTAGAGTTGAATATGTAACAGAGAAGGTAATGCTCACTTCCGGTAAAGGGGTCATCTTAGTGCACAGAACTTGTAAGATCTCATTTTACTTTTGTGCAATTTGTTTGCACAGAAGCAAGTTCAGAATAAATTGATTAAAAGTTTTTGTGTATAATCAGTCTTTTCTTAGGTCATTGTAACACAGCTACTTAAAGAAGGTTGAGTTGATAGAGAAGGGAGCGTGTGTGGCTCTCCCTTCCTGGAACCCTCCTGCACCAGCATTAATGCAGTGATTGAGATCAGGAACTGGTCTGACTGTCAAGTATTTACTTCTGTTTGCATGGTCACATGCTTAATGTTGGCATGGGAAGCTGGTCAGATGTGCCAGCTGAAACTGGAGGCAAAGCTAGTCAGCTTTGGTGACAGCAACCTAGACTGTGTTGCATTAATCTGTTTTCTCAATTGTGATCTTAGTTCTTCTTATACTTTGTGTTACTCTTGTATTTCGTGGTAATAATGAATACCATTCAAACAAAAGCATTTTTTGGTGCCATAGCTGATATTAAACATATTCCTTTAAATGAATTTTCAGAATAGTGATTTGAAGAAAACGGAAAGCAAGCTTCAGGGAGTTCCAGTGATCTTGGCAGTATTCTGCTAATAACTGAGAGGCTGTGCATGTAGTAGTGATGCATGTAAAATGTTAACTGATTTTTATTTCCATTTTGATTGTTTATTTACCTGTTTCTGTAGATTCGAATGAAAGGTTCTCTTCCTTCACTGAGTCCATTCCCAGAGACTTTGCTTCGTTACTGCAATTTCTGCACTGTTCTCTATGGCTCTACATCTTCTGAAGCCCATCAGTTTGATGACATTACCTGTAAAATTTTAGGTCTGTGTGCAGTAACATAAAATAATTTAGAGCTGGAATAAAGAACACCAGTGAAAATCCACAGGTGGCAAATAAGCTCTTATTAGCTTGAAATAGTGTATTGCAGTATGTCAGGAATACGTTTCATTTCCAGCTTTAATGTTAGTTATCAAAACTCTTATTCTAAATGTGCTGTTCTGGATTGGGGGTGGGGGGGTCATGTTACAGACCTGACAGATGTGAAAGAATGTGAACACTAAGCGGTACTAAGTAGCTATAGCTCCAGAGCAATACTGAAAAATCTCAAGCTGTTCTATTTACTAAATTTAAACAGAATCTCACCATATTGCATATTTGTATTGTAGGTTGGTTCAGAGAGTTCTGTGCATTATGTTGGATGTTTCATGTTCGTGAAAAATTATCTGACAGCTGTAGGCGGTACCAAACTGCAAGGGAAAACTTTAACAATATCGAGGTAATACACTAATAAAGTAGAGATACATCTTAATTGCATGAAGCTATGAGAAGAATTGTAAAGCTCTGCTGTATATTTCTTTGTGAACTTTTATTTGCTTAACAGAACAAAATGAGCACAGTGCTTGCAATGTAAATCAGGTATTTGATGCTATGGAGTAGCAGTGTGCATGTGAACTTCATCCTCCTGACAGTATTTCTGTTAGGCTTTTGCTTGGTATTTAAGTCAGAAGAGCAGCCAGGAGAGCAATAGCTTCTACACTTGTTGACCTAAGAATTTACCTTCTGGTTTGTCTTTTTTCCCCTTTAAGTCAAGATATTTTGAGTATTTCCTTAATAATATATACTTAATACACCAAAAATGGGGTTTATGGTGTGCTAAATATATGTGGTTGTTAGAAAGAATAGTGAAAAAAATTAAAACTTAATAATGTTTTCTCTACTTCTACCTTCATCAATTCATGTCAGAGGTCCAGGAAGAGAAACAAGGAAACTACTAGCATATTTTTCACATATTCTGTAACAAGTCCAAAATTTTTCTTCACCAGAAAAAACAAGTTTCAGATAAACAGGATGGCTCTGTTTCAAATGGTAGAATATTCTGATTTTTCTGTACTTTGTGTGACAGTGACAAATGAAATAGAAAATACTGTTCAAAATAAACCGATCCATCTTAAAAGCCTCTTGCAAGGCTTAATTGTCTTGCTCACGAGAAAGAATTTATGATCACCTGAAGGCAAAGTAGAATTGTTTACTTCACAGTTTAGGCAAATTCTCAAGTTTTACTCATGACTGCAACCAGATTCTTCAGCAGAGTGCTTATGGAATTATTTCCTAAGCTGGTTTAAAAAAGCTCTTTTTTTTCCTCTCTTTTTTTTTTTTTTAATGTATGTTATGATCCATTGCAATGTTGATCTGTTTCCTGCTCTCATACACTAGTCTGTTTGGCAGATAAGTTAGAGATTTTTATTTTCTATGGGCTAGGAAAGAAGCATTACTATTTGCAATGTATGAATAATTTTGCTGAAATATATTGTTCATACCAATTAATGTTTCTGGTGATTTTTTTTAGGATCCGAAAAAGAATGGATATGATGCCTCCACAACTGAGCATTGTCTGAATGCAGTGGAGTGGGCTTGTCGAATGCTTCCTTTCTGCAGATTCATGAATGTTGAAGAATTAGTTCAAGATGTAATTTTGAGTCTGCTTGGAGAATTGCCACCAGTAAAAAAGGTAAAAGGCCTTAAAACTAGAATAAAAGCAGTAGAGATTATCACAAATATTTCTCCTCCTTGGAAAACCTACTAGTTAGATTTTCTAGTGGTGTAAGGTCAGTGTGAAAAGACACCTACTTGTATGATAGCTACTGGAAAAGATGCTTTTTTTTGTGTAGGTGGCAGAAATTTTTGTAAAAGCATTTCCTAATCCTGAAGATATAAGAGTTCCACTAAGAGATAAATATCACGGGCTTCAGCAACGACTCAGACACAGTACTGTTAAAGGTAATGTTCATCATTCTTCAGGAAATTTTAAAGAAGCTTTATTTCTCTATCCTACTTATCAACTTGTGACAATACTTTCTTTCATACCCTATGCAAAACAATTATTGTAGTTTTCACTTGGACAACTTTGAATTCTGTGACAAATTCTGTATTTTCTTTCTGATATGTCTATACCAGTCACAGAGTATCATGGCTTTCAAAATCTTAGTGTTTCTTCACTTTATCACAGTTTCTTGTTGAATTTATAAATGGCTCTAATTTGTGATTTTAATTGAAATCTAATTCATGTCTCAATTTGAGACATTAACTCAAACCTGAAAATTAAGGTTGAAAACTTGTTTTTCTTTCTTTCAGTAGGTCCTGAAAGTGAAGAAATGATGTCTGTTGTTATACAGGCTGCTGAAGAAGTGAGGAAGAAGGCCTTGAGACGTGTAGTAAAGAACATAGGCCCTGTAGAAATTAATATTTGGGAGCCAGGAGAAGAGGGAGCATCAAATGCTGAGGAACACTGTTATGACAGATTCTCACTAGGCACTAGTCTAAGCACAAGCACACTTACTGATGTTGGGAATCCTCAGGTATATAGTGATGCAGACACACTTTCTGATGCTTTATTTACCGAAGAAGCAAGAGCTCAAATACCTTCATTCCCAAGGTACGAAAAAATTGCAGCAGAAAGCTTTTGATTTAAATTAGGGGGAAAAAGAGAAGAAAACAAAAAGACCTGTCTCCTACTGATCAAGTAATCTCTTCACCAAACACGGCAGTTGTCACTATGGGTGATTTATCAAGTGAAGAATTACAGATTTACCAGATCTTAGAACTGCCAATGTTTTATCAGTTAGTATGTGACTAATATACTATTGAAGTGTAAATTATTATCAGCTATGTCCACATTCATATATGTTACTGCCTAGTATCTGTCTATGGATTTTGAATTTGATTAATTTGCCACCTTAACATTGTACTAATGTAAATCTGAGTTTGTTAGTTTGCCTTTTTTAACACCAGTGGAAGAAAAGGAACTAATGTTGTGTGTAATTCTTCTTAAAATGGATTTGAGTATTAACGGTTCTTACATTTATTGTCTTACAGGGAAAATGAACTCCAACGACAAAGGGAAGTAGTTAGCAAAAATACCACACACAAGATAAATGCTCCTAACTGTAAAACAAAACATAAAGACAAAGTAGGTAGGAGAGACATGCTTAATCAATGTAATTTGCCTGTAGTTGGTGCATGGGAATTTGAACGTGACGATGATGAATACGTTAGATTTTTAGAACTCTTTTTGAGTTACGTTCTTGAGAGAGACCTGGTAAAGTACAGTGACCTTGGAATTCCATTTCTTACTAGCTTTTCTGGGCTGCTTAGAGAGCATGAATTGAACTCTCTCTTTTTTGATGTTCACACAACACTAAAACGTCGACAAAACAAAACTACAAGTCAAAGTGTGTTTAGAGCAGGGTCTTGCTATACTGTCACCCTGGCATCTTGTGATCCTGAAAAAGTGTCTGCCTCTAAGGAAAACAAAAATGTTTTGGAAAAACCAACAATTGTACAGTCTGTTGTAAAGACCACAGAACCTTCTATGCATAACCTAATGAAAGGACTTAAAGAAGGATTATTTGGTTTAAAATACAAGTCAATTTACAGAGCTCAGATTGACAATCAAGGAGTCCCTGTTGCACTAGCAAGCCAGACCTTTCCTAACCATACTTCCTGTTCCCTGCAAACTCAGGCAATTTCTAAATATGTTTACAAAACTCTTTATGTAGTTGGTATTGTACCAGCAGAAGAGCTGCCTATAGAATTGATGGGCGAGTTGAGCAATATTGCAAAATTGCTGGAGTGGATGATTAGATGGTCCGATAAAAGACTTCTCTGTAGTTCCAATAAACAAGATTTCTTAGAAGAGACTCTCCCAGTGATACATGTGAAAACATCATCGGCAGCTGTCCTAACATCTTTTTGGTTGTTAGAACAGTTATACGGAGACAGATCTCAAACAAAGAGCATAAAATGTAAGGTAAGAAGAAAGATGGGACCAAGTGTCAGTGAAATGTGTGAGTGAGTTATGCCAGTAAGGAAAATCACATATGTGTTTTACCTCATAGTTCTGTTCTCAGTAAAACATAGAATATTGATTAATAGCCTTCCTTTTAAGAGTTCCTAAGAAAAGAGAAAAATTCCAGAAATACTGAAATTCTGTCTGTAGGAATACTAAGGCTTGAGTTGGAGATGAAAGTTCTCTTTGGAAGTCATATAGCTCATTTATGCAAATATCAAATTTTTGCACAAATTCCTGTAAGTTTGGCCACTGTGTCTAGTTTTAGACATCATCTTTGAAGAAACATACTACTGGAGATAGAATATGGCAAAGCAAGGCAAAGAATAAAGAAATAGTTTGTGTCAGAAGAGTTTAAGTTCATTTGTCTTTGAGGACAGTGCAGATACAGTCTGACTGGAGTATTTAAACTGGTTAAAGACCACTGAAAAATGACTAGCATTGTTACAGAGATCTGGAGTATATGTGTGGATATGAAGGAAGAGATGTGCCAGAAGAAGCTGGTAGGTATTGCTTTAGTTTATAATTTAGGGACAACTGGATCACTTAGCTTCTTTAATTAACAGTACATAGAGTCAGAGAATACATGAAAGGCTTTGAGGGGACAGGGTTGTGGGACCTTTTTTGAGAAGGCTTTTCTCCCATTTCGAAAGAGATTTTTTTTCTTATTTTTGGTTTGTATTTTCTGGTTTTTTGACAAGTATTTTATTTACAACTTACAAATTTTATGTGTGCATCTAACCACGAGGTTATGTATGTCCTTTTGCCTTTCGTAGGGTTTTCAGTGGTAATTTGAGAGTTCTATATTATGTCTGATTAAGGCCATATTTTACTGTATATATTTGTCTCGATTATATTGTCAAATAGTGTCTTTGACAACTGACACTCAGTTGACACTAAGAAATCTTTCTTATATTTCCTTTGGATAATTTAGAGGACAATTGCTTTGCTTAATGCAAAAAGGGGAGAAACTCATGTTTCACAGGCAGCTGTAAACTCAGGATTTCTTGCGTCTATGATAAAGAAAAGGATATGAATTAAGCATAATCATTCTGTATGAAAGCACTGTGGTTTTTAAAAAAGCATCTGGTATGTCTATTTTTTTAACTAGTGAATTTTGATTATCATTATTTTTATTAACAGCATCCAGATAATCTGAAAGAAATTGCATCTCTGTCAGAAGCCCAATCTGGAATAGAGGAAGAAAGTAATATGGATGAAGGCTCTTCCACAGTGGCCAATTCTCCTCTTGATGTCCAGATTGTACAAGCCAATGATGATCTTTACGAAAGTGATTTGGGGTAATTTTTTTTTAACCTAAGAACTCTAGTTGGTTGTAATTCCTCTACTGAGCAGCATGAGTAGATCAGCTGTTATTATGTGCTATATACATGTTTAATTTTGAGTGAAAAGTCAAACTTGTGCATATTGGTTACAGCTGCATGAAGCAGATTAAATATTCTTCATCAGCACATGTACATTAGGTAGAAAACAATGTAACTGTTGCATTTTAAGTGAACTGTACATGGTTGTTTATAAACTTAGCGATGTGGAAATAGAATCTAGTTTCTAATATAAAGGGTGTCATGGTTTTCTCAAAGAATCCAGATAACTTCCCCTCTCTTCAGTGCATTTTAATTTGATTTGAAATGAGTGGTTCACAATGTTAGTTTATTTTCCCCTGGATGTGTAATCCAGCTACGTTCATATGTGTGCATGTCAGAAAAATAGATGGAAAAAGCAGTAAATATTTTATTTGTTAATATCTTGCACTGTCCTGAAGACAGAGAATCCTTAACCTGAACTCCTCTGTGGCACTTAATCTTCTGTTGCAATAAAGAAAAAATAGATCTCTAGTATTAGAAGATGTACATATATATAGATAGATAGGTAAAAAGAGAGTTATATAGATCTCTAGTATTCTGAAAATAATCTCTAGTATTTTGAGACATTATTGTTTGTCTTGTCTGGCAGTTTTCTATTTTTTAATAAAGGGAATTTCTGTGAGGGAGATAAATGTAGCCTTAACCAGATGATTTTGAAGACGTAGCACAGTTTGTCTTCCATTTTTGGTAGATTGTGTATGTTGGTAACATTTTTCTGGAAACAACTGATCTGAAAGAGCGTACCTTTAATGACACTAAAATACCACAGCTACTTAAACAAAAAATAGGCTTGGTTTAAGTCATAGTCAGAGAGAAAAATTATTATTGATTATATCACAACAGTGATTATTTTACAGTTAGGCACTGCAGTCTGAAAGGAACAGCATACTTGAAGTGAGCCAGATACTTATATTGTTAATTACGTTTTGTAATCCAAATTACCAGAGTGTCTACAAAGTCAAAATATTTTTATAAGAAGGAAATTAATCATGGAAATAATTCTGTGCCTCATATGACTGAAGACCTGAATGAAGTGGGACCATTTGTTCAGCAGGAGCTGGATGTAACATCAGAAAAAGGTTTGTCTTAATGGTGTATACTTTTACTATGGTCTGACATCTAAAGCAGTAGGAGTTTTGCATGAATACGATTTTATGTTCCTCCGTTTATTTAATCAAAAAATGTGAATATCCTCATTGTTCTATTGTAATTATTTTATTCAGTTTATATTATAACTAAATAATATAAAATTGTTTTATCGAGACTTTCCTATCACTTTTTCACTATGTCACTTTTTTTCTATAGAGAAAGAACAATATATGTTAATATGTTTTTTTCTCTCATATACTTTCATTCCAGAAATATTCATGCAACTGTGCCAACAATTTGCAAATTTTAAGAGCTGAGTATGCATAAATTATCGTATTTGTACCCTTTACATAAGCTGGAATATTTTTTACCTCTCTCTTTGGGTGCATGCATCAATGCCAGTAAGAACACAAATTTTGAATTTGCTGGAACAGCTCTGAACACTTCACGCTAGTGAAAAAGTGGATTAATGTGACCTGCTGTCAGAAATCACATAACCGTACTCTAATCCATGTAGTTTTCTAATTTGGAGTAACTGTGTTTATTTTGTAGAGTTCTTTGAGGAGCCATATGAAACTCCAAAGAGCTCCAATAGCTCTGTCAAGATCAAACCTGTACAACGTCAAAGAGAACAGGCAAGTTACCATAGAATCGGCAGAGATCGTAGAAACGTTTGGGTTTGGAAGGGACCTTAAAGATCATCTCATTCCAGACCCCCTGCCATGGGCAGGGACACCTTCCAATAGACCAGATTATCCAGGGCCCCATCCAACCTGGTCTTGAATACTTTCATGGATGGAATATCCACAACTTCTCTGGGTAACCTGTTCCAGTGCCTCACCTCCTCACAGTAAAGAATTTCTTCCTAAAATCTTTTTCAGTCTGAAGTAATTCCCCCCTCTCCTTTTACTATGTCCTCTTGTAAAAGGTCCATTTCCAGCTTTCATGTAGGCTCCTTTAGGTAATGAAAGACTGCTCTAAGTTCTCCCTAGAGCTTTCTGTTCTTTATGCTGCACAACCCCGACTGTGTCAGCCTTTCCTCATGGGGAAGGTGCTCCAGGCCCCTGAACATCCTTTGTTCTGGACTTGCTTTAGCAGGTCCATGTCCTTCTTACACTGGGGGACAGAGAGCTGAACACAGTGCTCCAGTGAGTCTTCTGAGGACAGAACAGAGGGGAGAATTGCCTCCCTCCATATGTTAGCCACACTGCTTTGGATGCAGCCCAGGACAAGTTTGGCTTGGACAGTCTCAATATTCCTCACCCTGTCCTTGTTTCCACCCTCCATGGGCTTCACTTTTGTGTTTGTATTTGTCCGGGAACTCCTTGTTCAACCATGCAAGCCTCCTGGCATTTTTGCCTAACTTCCTCTTTGTTGGAATGCATCACTCCTGAGGTTGGAGGAGGTCCAATTCTTGAATATTAACCAGCTTTCTTGTGCCCCTCTTCCCTCCAGGGTGCTATCCCATGGGACTGTACCAAGCAGATCCCTGAAGATGCCAAAGTCTGCTCTCCTGAAGTGAAGGTCAGTTAGCTTTCTGTGTGCCGTCCTCACTGCTCTGAGGAACTCCAACTCCACCATTTCATGGTTGCTGCATCTAAGGCTGCCCTTGAGTTTCACATTCCCCACCAGCTCCTCCTTGTTGGTCAGAATGAGGTGCACTGCAGTACCTCTCCTCACTAACTGTTCTGTCACGTGTAGTGATCATCAGTGCCTTCCAGAACCTCCAGGATTGCCTGTGCCCTGCTGTGTTGCCCCTCTAACAGATACTGGGATGGTTGAAGTACCCTGTGAGGACCAGGGCTTGCAAACATGAGGCTGTTCCTGTCTGCATATAGAGGACCTCATCTGCTTCATCTTCCTAGTTGGGCAGCCTTTTATCAGACCCCCACTGTAAAGTCACCTGTCCCTGCCCTCCCTGTAAACCTGAGCCGTAAGCTCTTGGTCAACTCCTCATCCATCTCCAGGCAAGGGTCCATGCACTCCAGCTGGTCACTGACATAGAGGTGTCCTTGTCTCCCCTGCCTGTGCTTCCTAAAGAGCCTGCATCCATCCGTTCCAGCTCTCCAGTCATCAGAGCCATCACACCACATGTCTGCAATGCCAGTAGGATCGTACCTGACAGATGTATGCATCTCCCACTCTTGTTTATTACCCATGCTATATATGTTTGCATGGAGGCCCCAGTGAAGCTGAGTTACTGGCAGGAGTATCTGTAATTCCTGTGTGCAGCCCTTTAGGTGCTCTGTTGACATGCAGTTCCTCTCCAGGCATCTCCCTCTGACCCTGGCATAAAATTGCCCCTCCTCTGGCAACTTTAGTTTAAAGCCGTCTTCCTCACTTGCCAAGGCTATGACTGATGATGCTCTTCCCGTTCTCTGATAGATGAACCCCATCAGCCCTCAGCAGACCAGGTTTCTCAAAGCAAGTCCCTTGGCTGAAGAAGCCATACCCCTGGCTAGGGCACTGGTGCTGTAACCATTTGTAGATTCACCAGATTCAAACCCTTTCAAACACCCTCCTTTTGACTGGGAGAATTGAGTCTGCACTCCAGAGCCCTCACTGCCACTCCCTTCTCAGCCTGCTCCTGGATGTGTCACTGGCACCCATGTGAAACAACAGTAGCAGGTAATAGTGAGCTGTACAGAGCTTGGTTGTCTCTCAGAGACATCCCTGACAGGAGCCTCAGGGAAGCAGCACCTTTCTAGAGATTGTGTCAGGTCAGCAAATCCGTGCCTTGCTACCTCTCAGAAGAGAGTTGCCTCCTACCACCACCCATCAGCTTTCCTTAGTTGTGCTGGTTGTTACACAGGGAGCAGGCTGGGCTGCCTTACTCAGCTGCAGCATTTCTCCTGATATTACAAGATCTTACATAGAAGCATTGAATTGTTATGAATACTGTTTTCAAAGTATCCTGAATTCATCAATACATTTGTGAGGTTGAGGGCTTAAAGTGTTCAGGGTTGGTGAATCTTGTTCCTTGCTTGATAACAAAAGTAACAATTAAAAGGTAGTAAAGTGAGGTCTGCTCTGAGCACTTTTGAAAATATGCGTATGCTTTCATATACGTATATACAGTAGGTGTAATTATATATACATAAAATTGCATTAATTTTTAAAAGAATTAAGTATATCAAGATCTTTATTTTGCTTCTGTCTGAAAACAGTCTGGATTTATAAATGAGCCTTCTTTTTTCACACATCATTTTTGGTCACAGGTATCTTTTTGAAAGTGACTAAGGGCAGGGCTATTGTGCTACGTGTTGTGATCTTCAATTTTTCAATACATTTTACTATAGTGAATCTGTGGCATGTGTAAAATCCTATGTTTGCTTCATTTTCTTAGTTTGAGATAGTTTATGTATAATGGGGTTGTTTCCACGTTTTCATCTTTACCTAGGGGGTGTGAGATTAGCAGAATATATATCCAGGATACTACATGAATATGAATCTGAAACTAAAGTCTCATAATAATTAGATTGTTTTAAGAAAAAGAAAGATGCTCAAGTGAATTCTAATATCTCTTTGTTGCTGATCTGTAACTGTCTTCTGATAAGTATGTAATTTTGTTTATTTTTTAGTTGGATTTTTTTAATTGGATGATTAATCAAAAATACATTTGCCATACGCTAAAAATCCTGTACTTTATTGAAGCAAGAGGGATAGAAAAATTTGCAAGTTCAAATACATCTTTTTATATTCAGCAGGTCGCTGTTTCAGCTGTAGATAGTGCTGAAGAAGATCAAAACGTGGAAGGAACAAAGGAAGAAAAGGCTGAACAGAATATGTAAGGGACTTCTTGGGTTTTTTTAATTCCCCTTTTAACTTTGCTTAAGAAATCAAAAGTAGTTTTGTTAATGATTGTATCCAGTGACATCTCAGGAGTTCCTGCTGTTGCTTATAGGAGCAAAGTCATAATATCAAACAGTTTCAGTCACCTCCTATTTCATGTACAGGCATTTCACATATACGAAGGGCCGGGTTAATGAGTCGTTATTTTAGTAATGATCTAATAAAATAAGCATGGTCAAATAGCCAGAATGTTTTCAGTGCTTTTGTTTGAGTCAGTTTCTGATTGCTAGGGGAGACAAAACATGAATGTCAATATTTGCCAGCTCAGATTGCAGTGTAATGCAGTAATTGAAGCAATGCAGATCAGTATAGCTTTGATCAGGTGGCTTTCAGGTATTTTTTCTCATACTAATTAAAATACTTTTTCAGGAGGTTATGTATATATTTATACACATACATGTGTATAAAATGAAAACAGCATAACAAATTACTGTAGTATTTGCAGTAGTAATTTTTTCTCTCTTTGTAGTATGACTGAGGTTGTTCCTAGCACCATTTCTCACTCACTGTCATTAAAACAAGATGCAGAAGTTCCTAGGTAAGATAAACCTATACTGCTTTATGTAATAAAATAAAATTTTCAGTTTGAACTAATGTGATGTGTAGATTTGACTGCAAAATATTTGCAGGTATAGTATATTGTACCTGCAAGCTAAGTAGCTTTTTCTGAAACTTTTTTGTAGTATAATCCTTGTGGATCATATACACTCTTGTGTTGTCTGGAATATCACATGAACCAAATGTTAATTCAGAGCTACCAGATTTCAAGAGACATGACAGTTTTGTTTTCTGGTTATGGTTGGAATTCATGATATAATACTACTATAGAATATACTTGGTTATATAGAACACCTGAACAATAATATTTGAAACTTATATATGCATTTTAATTAATACTATTAAAATGCATATATGCTATGGCAACTGATATATTTACATAAATATATACGAAATACAGAGAGTGTTGGAATTGGGAAAAGGAGTCAGGAGTCACTCTCAGGTTTTCAGTTCTAGAGCAGTCCTCTATAAAGCTTTTTTCAGTTTAGAGGAAAATATGAACTACGCTTACTTTTGGGTTCCATTTTCATGTGTCTCGAATCTCTTTTCCTTTTTGGGCTTTTCATGCCAGCTATTTTCAGAAAAGATTTTACTCAAACTTCTGACATTTCAGGACATGCTTGCACATTCTAATTGCCTTCCAAAAATTTCATATGTCCCTTCATGCCTATTGCATATCTAAAACAGTTACTCATTAGCCATAGCTTTATGCTTCTGTTTGTTCACATGCTTGGAGGCCAACCTGTACAATTGTAAAAAGTTCTCCAAGGGTTGCCTGTATCCATAGCAATATCAGCATTTTTCTTAAAAGGAGAAATGTCTTTTGGGTCAGTTTCTGTTGGTGTAAGTAAAGTCCTTCTATTTCTTTATAGCTTAATGTAAAGCCTAACCCTCTCTTCTTCATGTAAGGAATTCATGCACTTAATATTCTTTACCTACTTAAAGATCTTGTTTTCACTGTGGGAAAATGCAATGTATTGTACGTATTACTCAATTTTAAATTATTTTCTTTAATCTGAAATCTTGCTGCTTTTTAAGACCGAATAACTAAAGGAACATTACTTTAAGTCAAAGTGAATCTGCCTTCTGCTTGATTTCAACTAAAAATGTCCCTCTTCATTTTCCATCAGGTGTTTGACTTTATGGCTAACCAGGCCTTTTTTCTCTCTTTTTTTGTCAAATCACTGTTTTCTGCCTGTATCTCTAGTGAAAATAATGTTTTAGATACACTTGTGGCTACAAAATCAGATAGAATTTACATCTTTGCCACTGTTTTTCATTCAGTATTTTAAGAAGTGTTGGGAAATACGTCATACATGCTCTCTGGTCAAGACTGTGCAATGTTAATTATTAAATTGTTCCTACAAATTAATTATGCTTTTAAAAAACACAGGTATCTTTAAAAAATTTCTGGATTGGTTTAAGACAACCTTATATAGGTGTTTTGAACTCTGAATGTTTTTCATAGTTTTGTTCTTTTCTTTCTGAAGTAGTGCAGACATTTCTGTAAGTGATTCTCAGCCTTCTCAGACTGTTGTGTCAACTGTGTCAAGTCTTGCCTCCCGTACTTCTGTTTGTGCAAAGAAGCAAGAAGTCAAGGAAGAAGTCCGTAGAGAAGAGAAACCAAATGCATCGGAAACTGTCAGGCAGATGCTGCAAGATGAAATGTTTAAATTAGTTCAGGTGAGAGCATCCAAGTGTTTTAAGTAGTTTTCATGGTACCAACTGTGTCGTTTAAAACAATGGAAGTAATAACTGTATTAAAGGCATTCTGTGTGTGGTTGTTTTTGAAAGAGGTTTACAGTTCCATGTTAACCATGGCGAAAACTTATTTTAGGCTTAACTCTTGCTTTTGATTCAAGAAAATGAGTAATATAATTATAGAAGTTTGAGTAGCTCACATATGTCAATGTGCTTTAATAGTTTACATTTGGAATAATTCTCATGCTGTAATAACTTTTCAATTGTACTAGGATTCAAGTTGTGGTAGTACACTGAGCCGATTTCAAGTGGCCTTACATATTGAAACTTTTCAAAACAGTGAGGACGTTTGTCTTGCTTTAGCATAACCTGTCTGTGGCAGGTATTTATTGTGTCTTACAAGAAAGTCCAGTACAGCAAACAATTATACAAACGAATCATTATTGAATCGTCCCATTATTGTGATGTTGTTTGTTTTGTCAGCTGATAGTGAACAGCAGTAAGATAGCCTAGACATTTTTGCTAAGATTTCTGTTAAAGTTATCGGCTTTGTTAACTTTGTTCATGTGTGTATTCAGCTACAGCAGATCAACTTCATGAGTTTAATGCAAATAGTGCAATCATCCTTTACCAATGTGCCAAATGTGCAACAAATGTTACAACAGTATCAATCGATTCACCTGGCCGGGAGCCAGCCTGCACGCACTGCTGAAAGCAGTGCTTCTCCAAAAACACAAGTGCCCACTCGAGAACAGAAAGGAAAAACTGATCAAGAGAGCTCTGTTTTTCAATCAAGGAAGAGTGTAGAAGATGAAAGCAACAATGGCCGAATAAAAGTAGGTATATCAAAGCGTAGTTTATGAAGACTATTCAGTATATCTTATATATTATCTATCCTGTTAAGAAATGTGTTCGTAGTGATTGGTATAGACAGAGCTATTTTTGTGCATATTTAGTGCATGGTTGATATGTAAATGCTGGTTTGTTTGCTTTTCTCATTTAGAATCATCTGGATATGAGTGCGTCTTTGACGTTACTTGAAAGCAACAGCAAGGAAACAGGATTAATGTCACCATCCCAAGATTTGCATTTTTCAGTGCCTACTAAACCACTTCATCTCCTAGCTCCTTCCTCAGGCATCCAGAAAAAAATAAAGCTTATCCCTGTTGAAAAAAAAATTAGTTACTCAAATGGATTTCCTTTGCTTAAGCTCGAATCAACTTGTTATGTCAAACCAGCATTTTTACATCCAACGGAAATGTCATCAGCTTTTGCCAGACCACCCCCAGTACCACGAGTAGCTTGGAGCTCATCAGATTCCTTAGGGAACCATCAGTCATCATACACACCAAGAAAGAGTAAGGCAGAACAAGATTTCCACAGAAATAGATATAATCTTGAGATTCCAAGACAAATCCATGAGGAGAAGGAGAGATGGGCGGAAACAGTGCAGAAGGGACCTCCCAAACATCTGAATTTAGATCAGTATGAAAGACAGCAAGAAGATTCACCTCAGCCGCAGTTCCCTGCAAATGTGAATGTGCTCAAAGCACCAGCCACTCGGAACCTGGCTGGTATTCCACTGTTGCACTTGCAACTTGACCCAGTACCTAGAGTTCCACCAGTTGTAAGGCAGCCAATCACTACTACTTTAATACCTGTTAAACATGCAACAAAGAGTATTGACTCCAAAGAAACACTACAGGATGCAGGAATATCACTGCTTCAGATTAATTTACCTCAGAAAAAGAAGGTACTGGATTTTAATAATACATTTTTCTAAGTTGTACTGTTTTGTCAGTTTCATGGTTTCTTACTCATCACAAGTGAGTTCATGTTTACAGACTATGGAATTTGGAAGTGTTCAGCACAGGTACCAGGAGGGATCTAGAACTAAGTGTACCTCTTTATTGACATGTCAGTATGAGGCAGGCTGCAAGCCTGAAAGTGTTTTTAACAGCATTAGTTTGATTCTATATTCCATAGTTCATCAACATTCAGCCCACTGGTAATGAGTGTAAAGAACTTACTATCTAAAATACTGGACAATATTTCTGTCGTAAAAGCATAGGGGTTTTTCCTGGAAGTTATAATAGAATTATTTACAGAAATAGAATGTGGTGAAAAATCCTTTTTTTCAGGGCAGAAGGGGAGTGGTAAAAGGCTTGGTAAGAAAATCTTACAGATACTGAATATCTGATGTTTTGAAAAATGTTATTTCTTATAGATTTACATGCTTGCATATCCCAGTTGAGAAGAATGGAAATGTTTTCCCTTAAAAGGTGCTTCTTCAGTCCTTGCCTACACTGGATGGTTCCTAACTTCACCCTGAACTACGTACATAAGAAATGAACATATTAGTGAAATATGTTCTGTGGAAAAAAATCATATGCTCTGTGGAGAAAATTCATACCTTTTAATTAATTTTCAGAAAATAGTTTACACATGTACACAGTGCCAGAGGTTCTGGTCTGATGCTATATATATTCCATTTCCATTTTCTTTACAAAATGCTACAGGACTTTTGTTTGTGTAACTGAAATCCAAACTGCACTGACTTTTTTCATCCAGTCTAACTGGGGTTCCCCTCCCTGTTTCCTCTGTCTTCTTTCTCTCTCTTTGAACCCTCTTAGGCACCCAAACTCATTCCACTTCAAGATCTCATTGCGTTTGAGCAACACTACAAGTATCACTCTGTGCCCTGCACTTCCTTTGGACGAGAGCAAACCAATCCTATCCAGCTGCTAAAAACTGATGTTGAACCATTTGAACTAAGAGATGTGCAGAACAATAGAAAAAGGCAAGACAAATTTTTAAAGTGGAACTTTGGTTTGAAAAACTAGCTGGTAAACCTGTACCCTCTAGCTTTGACATCAGAGGGAGTGGATTCTCTCAGCAGAAAGTAAAATAGCAAATGTTAGTAAAGACACAGCAGAAGTGTATCATTAGGGTATGAGGAGGTTTTACTCTTTGGAGATTGATAGGAAGAAGATTCAAGAGGAAATGTTTTTCATTCCACTATCTGTGTTTTAAAGTCTTGTTGTCTCCTGAATGTTTGCTACACGCTCTTTCTGAAATGCTTTGCTCCTTGCACAATGAATGTTAATAGACTGCTGTCTGGGCTGCATATTGTCACTGTCATCTTCAAGAAGGAAAGGATTATATGATCTTTCAGTATAATTAAATATGTAGGCTGTTTTTAATACAGACAGTGATTAACAAAATTCCTGCTGAAGCTGGGTTGTTTTGTTTTGTTTTTCTTGCTAGGTATGTTATTTATAACTTACAAAATTTGGTCTATTTGATGTTAATTGATTGCATAAACAGTTAAAGCAGTTTGTTTAAGCTTCTTATGTATCTTTGTTCAGTTCTCATAGAATGCTGATAGAATGTTCTAAAATAGAATACTTGGTTTCTTCCAGTTATGATGCTTTTAACTCTGTCGTTTGAAACAGAGGCTCAGGAGGAGTTTTTCACTCTTAAAGTGAAAACTTGCTACACAAGTAACTGCAGATAGAGTTTAGAATACATTTTGATAGTATCTGCGGATGTGCTTAAAGCTACAGTTGCTGCTGTATAATCTACTTGTCACATGTTAAAGAAGAAGCTACAGTTGCAGTCTTGTAATCTACTCGTTACCTACTAATTAGAAAACTTCCTCCGTAACTGGAGTTTCTTACGGATTCCTTACATGCATTTTGTGTAGTAATTATTAATTATACACAAGATATAGATGTGAAATGTTTGTGATATTTAATACGAATAGCTTATGAAGCAAGTAATAGATTTTAATGTGATTGCTGGTATTTTTGTGGTTTCTTACAAGTTTGTGTAGATTTCAAGCAGGCAGAAAATGTGGTTTGAACTGATATGTATGCAGCAGTTCTGTTTATCTTTTCCAATCTTTACTTCAGTGTTAATTTCTTAATAGTAACATTTCTTACAAAACAACAATAGGTATTTATATTATTTCAGAGCACTTCTTACTCTTTGTCTGTAATTAATATGTTGACAGTAAAAAGAGGCGTAGTAAGAAACATCTGAAAGGGAAAGAGGATAAGAAGAAACCAAGCGTGTCCTTCCGCCCAGACGACTCCATCATCAGTGTTAGTGACACAGCAGTGGTTACTGAATCAGAGACTGAGGTATAGAATTATGGCTTTTTCTTAGCCTTTTTCTGTTCAAGTATTAACAGAAAAGAAAGAAGCAGAAAACTATAAACTAAACAATAATGTACTTCTATTGCAGTCTCTAGCCTAGGAACAGTATGCACATTTTAAATTCATGTACTTGCATCTTTTGTAAACAGGAGATTGATTTTTATAAAGGATTCCAAGGTTGCTATTTTCTTTCCTGGAACATGAACTTGTCTGTTTTGATAGTATGTAAGTCTTTATGTACATTTGTAGTAAATACATACAAAAATGTTAAAAATGAAAAGAATATATATTTTTCCTAGTAGTAATGATAGGACAAGTGACCCAGGCTTTACTCGTTTCGTGTGGGGCTGGATGGATGACAATATAAGAATAAGGATGTGGAGCATTGGGATCTCAATTCTGTCTCAGCCTAGACACTGAAAAAAGAAAGCCTTCACCAGGCTGGGTTTTGATTAGGCCTTTTTGATGTCTTTTGGGGGTTATCCTTGTAAGTACCAAATTTCAAGCTAGAACACTACCAGTTTAATGCTGGATCACTACCCAGAGCTGGGTTTCTGGTCCCTACCATACTTTCTCTGAGACTTTACTCCAGCA
This sequence comes from Cnemophilus loriae, assembly GCA_013397755.1. Classification (NCBI taxonomy): domain Eukaryota; kingdom Metazoa; phylum Chordata; class Aves; order Passeriformes; family Corvidae; genus Cnemophilus; species Cnemophilus loriae. The sequence goes on from VZTF01005904.1 coordinate 942,754, forward strand.
CAGCAGCTGGAGACCCTCACCAGACCTAGAGATATTAGTCAGGGTCCAGCAGGGGAAGGATAGACTCAAAGAAGCATTTGTGTTACTGCACATCACCCCAAGGTATATAAGAGAATGTTACATAGTCGGTAAATTCCACTAAGTTGGAATGGATCAGAGGAATTTAAACAGGGGTTGAGAAAAGTAAGTGACAATTATTTATTTTTTTCCCCCAAATCATTACTCATATGAGGTGTATTGGATAGTTAACATCATCAAGGAAGCCTTTAATCTGCACTGGAACTGTTTTTAAAGATGATTGGTTTTTTTCCTTATACTAGGATCACAAACCAAAATCGACATCTTACATTCAAGATAGTTTTCTCATCTCAATGGGCAAGTACAAGTCTTTTTAATGCTTTGAGTGCTCAAATAAAAAAAATCAAGGAGTGTAAGTTTGTTAGAATTCACAGGAAAACTCTATAGTCATCAACGTGTTAAAAACTCGGATAATGTGGTCTGTTGGCAGTAGGGCTTACTGGCTTATGGGATCTTTGCCCAGACCTTTCAGGATGTACAACAGGTATTTGGAATTTTCTGGGGATACTCAATTTTTAGGGGTTTGGTGTGGAAGGAGATCCAGGCACATTTAAGATCTTGTATGAATTAGCTGGAGATTCAGAATTGTTTTCCCAAAAATTATAGAAGTATTTTAATTTTTCTTAAAAATGAGTGTCAGTCTCGTATGTATGTTTATAAACAATAGAGTTAATGAAAGAATAACAGTATGTTGAGCTAATTTAATTAGCCATGGTTGACAGTGATTACTGTTCATGTGATTAATCAAAATAATTCTGTAAACCTTTCAAATCCTAAATTTTTCATTTATTTTAAAAAGATATTATTCCAACATTATTTGCCTGCATAATTCTAATTGCAAAAAATGTAGGGCTCTTGGAAAAGAAACTCCATGTTTGCAGTGCTTCTAGCTTGCAATATGAAGACCATGCCTGTGGAAAGATTTCCTTCTTTATGATATGTTAATTCATGATAATATTCAGTTCTATCACGGGACAAAATGCAATTCATCCTCTGAAATTTGGCCGTAAAGAAATGCAAACTCTGTAGAAACAAGAATAAAGAAATGAAGACATACATGTCATAAGTATTCCTCCACTCCTTTTAGAACGTGAAGCGCACTGTTACTGTTCAGCATACTAAAATATTTAATTTAAAAATCACATATCTAAACCGAATCTTGATTTTAATTCACTGTAATATTGTAAGTGTCAGTTGTATATTCACATAAAGTAAATAGCATAAACTTTTCTTGGAATTGTTTATGAGGTGTGCTTAGGGTAAAGTCAAAATTGTCTGTCAGAAATACAAATAAGAAAATGTTGAAGCCCATCGTTGGGAGTTAGTGTCATTGCTTCCAAAGATGTCTAATTCTTATGTCATTTATAGACACCTAGTTTGTATTATCACATTTTAGATGCAATGGAGAAAGCAAGTACTATCTCAGCAGATCTACATTATCTGGCTTCTGTAGGAAAAAAACCAGCAGAAACCCAAGATGCAAGTACAAATACTAACCCAGGTAAGTGCTACACAGGTGATCTACAGAAACCAACTGTTTCTGGTGTTGTTTCCTGATTAGTTGTGATATTTGGTTAGTTTTCAAAATGCAGCAAGTTTGTAAAGAGGAAAAGTTTTTTGTGCCCTCATTTCTTATTTCAAAAAGAATTAAACCAGAAAACATTGGAATATAGTTTATAAAGCAGTAGTTAAAATAATTACAATTCAAAAGATTACTGATGCAATTATGTAAGAGTCTCCTCATGCTTTCTGTAAGTCAGTTCTGCTGTGACTTTTTCTGAAAGCTTGTTTTGACTTGACTTTATCTAAATGCATTTTAGACAATGTTTCACACTTGACTGAAATTGTTTCCTTGCCTCTTCCCCCACAACTTTTTGTTGATTGTGAACTGGCAAATCAGAAATGTACACTCAGGTAATTCCACTGGTATCTTTTCTTTCCTTGAACTCATGCATTCTGGTCCTCTTTTTTTTTTCTTTTTTTTTTTCCCAATCAAGTGCTCAGATCACATCAGGATCATGGGATCAGTGGTGCAAATGAGATTTCCAAAGTTCAGAAATACGAGCTGGTCACATCTGTTCCTGCATCAGGTGTGGCTGCAGTCTTTCTCCTCTTCATTTGTTGTTTGGCAAGTCTCTAAAGGTGTTACTATTCTGACATGGGTTTTGTACTTGAGATAGCTTAATGCAGGATGTAGATAGCATGCTAATTTATCTGACTTCCTGAAACCCAGTCTTTATTTTGTGGACTTTAGCTTGATTTTAGTGTCACTTAATCTTTGGGATTTAGTGTGACGTAGACCACATGAATTGACCAGTAGGCTGTTAAAACAGATCACGTGAAATTGAGCTGCTGTAGCACTGTTCCATAAATACATTACGTAGATTTCATTACCCAAGTATTTTCCCTGTGGTACCAAGAGAGCATACTGATTTTTCCATTATTGTAAAAATCAACAGTGTTTTTTCCATTTGAAGAGAATTTTGCTACATCACATGACACATTTGCAGATAGTTTTATTAGAGGTTTCTATCTGAGTAATCTAATTTCTTTGGATTAAGTAAAGATGCAGATACTTTTTTTTTAATCTAAGTAGGAGGGACTTGGATATTAATAGCAATCTAGATGGCAGCTTAGTCAAAGCTTTTCTTATCTGCTAAAGAATGCAGAGCTGTTTCCTAATAGTGTGAAGTTTTTGTGGCTTTTACTGTAAATATAAGACTGACTATTATTATTCCCTTGTAGGATCATCTAGTTCCTCTGTGATACTATTGCCAGACATGTATTTAAATCTGAGTTTCCCCGCTGAAGTGAATGAGAAATCTTTACCATCCTTTCTGTCAGATGCACCTGATTTGGTTAGTGGTCTAATGTACATATGGCTGAAATGCATTTTAAGTGTACTGTTTGTTTTCATGAATTTGGGTTCTTTGTATCTGCATGAGTCAGTTGTGTAGTATGGCAGGGAAGATTGTATTAGTTTTGTTCCAAAACAAAAAGCCTTTCAGCTACAAATGTAAAGAGGTAAACACAAGAAATGGAGAACAATGCACTATAAACAGCTCTTTCAAAACTCATACTGTATAATTCTTCATTATCTTGTTTAGCATAAACGGGAATATATCAGTGTGATTGACATTGAAGACAGTGACATCCTTAAGAATTTGCCCATGATACCTGAGTCTGCAGAAGAGATAGCTGCTGCACAGCAAAATGAGAAGCTTGAAATTCCATCTACTGCAAAACTTCATCACACATCAGCTTCTGTTACTAATGCAATTCCACCTGAGGCACTTCAGAACCAAGGTAAACCATTTCAGTTTCAAATCCAAGAAAAAGTAATACTCTTTTGTTGTAATACTCCCACAGAAAATCTGCAGCTTTTCCTCAATTAGCCTCATGCTTTTTTAGTCTTAAACATCAACATTGATATGTTTGACTTCTTTTGTAATGATTCTTGCCTCCTAAGACACCCTATTAGGTATGGCACATCTATGCCTAATTACCTGCAGTATTTTGGTGCTTGTGGCTTATTCAGTGATATTAGTGCATTTTTTTTTATTATTATTTTAAGATGATCATCAGAAAAATGTATCAAACAAGTTGCAAAAGAAAGATAAGTCAGATTCTGCTACAGACAGTGCAACTTGGAACATAGCACATGAAGATGGAGGAACTTTTCCTTCTTCAGGGCTTCCATCCAAAGTAATTGAAAAAGAATACTTTTCCACAAAGCAGCGGGAAATGGATATGCAATTACAGACACTACAGAACATAATTGAAAATATGGAGCAGGATTTCAGAAATAGCAAAATGGTGAGTGCTAACTGTTGGTTTTTAAAAGGTTTGTTTTTTCAGCTAGAGACAAAACCTGCATTTTGGAACAATGTGTTTGCAAATCTGCTTAGTATCTGTTGAGAGATATGGAGAATAATATATATATATATTATATTTATTATATATTTATTATATATGTATTATCTATATTATAATACAAGTTTTACATATATGTACAGATAATGTTCTTTCAAATTTAGTGCTGGATCTATTGGCTGACATGGTTACTTACAATGGACCAAATTTTGGCCAGAATGGTTAATTTCTGTGTAACTGAGAAAATGGAATAGCACACAAGTTCAGGCTGACCAGCAGACCTTTCTGGCAAAGATTTCTGCATTTGTGCCTCTGCAAAATATTATGTGACTATTTCTGGAACCTGATACTATTTGTTTCATAAAATATTTGCATTTTTGTCATCTTTATAAATCTGAATATGGAAGTAATATAAAGCTGGGCTTTGATGGATCTTGTAGGTCTCTTCTAACTCAGGATGTTCTGTGATTCACTGAAATGTAAGGACCTCATTGTGTCACACACAGTAATTACACTCAGGTGGATTATTTAATCACTTACATTCTTCATCAAGGTTGTTATTTAAGTCAGATTTTTTAAAAGCCTGTAGGGGAAAAAAAATCTTTACATATCCTGTACTTGTTTCAGCATTTCCTAGCACCTGGATTTTAAAACTTCTGGGTATCTAGCCAAATCCTGAAGAAAAGCCTTTATTTTTTTGGCCTTTTTTTTCAATTCATGTTAGTTGGTCATTACTTTTATAACAATTTCTCATGTATTATTACATATCAGTTATGAGATTTGTTCTTTTTGAGACTAATGCTCAGTAAAATGTCTCACTCTGGGTTAGTCAGTTTTAGTTTTCATTTTCTAGTTTTAAACTTCAGGAAACTTCTGACTTACGAAGATGATGGAAATATTTTAATTTCTGTGGGTTTTAGATAAAATATATATTGGAAAACTTCAGCTACTTTAAAAATAATGTGATTGGTAGGAGTAAAACTGTTCAAATAAATAATAAAGTTTATATGTATTTTTTTCAAAGTAAGTATCCAGAAAATTGATATTCTTACATTAAGTGAATCTACTTGAGCTACTTTGATTCTTGAACTTTTTTGTTTGTTTTCAGTCAAAAAACTGCTTAAAATATTTGTAAGATTCTGACAAGAAAAATGTATTTAAAGTAGACTTTGCATAAATATCTGTGGTGTAAGTCTCAGAAATACCTTGAAGAAAGTATCATTACCTAGTTTGTTGGTTTTCACTTACAGTTAGTGAAGCTGATAGAAGATTTTGAAATGGCTGCTGGTTCAGACCTTGGCGCTCGTCCTGCAGTCTCTGAAGCTGCTGGCATCATTAGTGCTGGTATGTGTCCAATTAACAGAAGAATAATAAATTTGCCATGGAATATTCATCTTACATAACTTTTAGTTACTACTGATGTTTAATGCACTCCCTAAAGGTGTTACTGAAATATAAACCAAAAATACCAGAGAAAGAAATAAAATGAAAGGTAGCATATATGAATATTGAGTTGTAATATCTACTGGTTTTATTAAAATCTTGCATCAGTTTAACTGTTTACTAGAGCAGATGTTTTGAATTATTTATTGTTTATTTAGTAAAAAACTATGTAGTACCTACTTATAGCTACTGTACTGTGCCAAGAGCATAGTCTAATCTGCTTATGGAGTTAGTACAAAGGCAAGTGGTGGAACCAAATCATGGCTATATCTGTATTCATACGTAAGATGATATTTAGGATGTCCTTTAGGCTCACACAGAGCAACTCCTGGTCCAGTCATTTTCTTTGTGCGTGCAGGACTGGTTCACACAGCACAGCCCTGGAAGTGCCCTTTCATAGGGAGGCACAGCTGATCCAGGCTGTTGTAGGTGACAGATAGACTGAAAATGCCACTAACCAATATATATGAGTGATAGTTTCTGGATTGTGAGGCTTCTCCATTGGTCTACACTAAGTACAATATAATTTTTTTTGCACAGAATCAGAACATCATTTGACAGGCATGATTTTTGAAGATGTTATAGATGATCAAAAGGAGAGCTTAAACTTGGAATATCCTATACCCAGTTCTACTACAGTGGATGTACACTCTCCTGCCTCTGCAGCCTTGGCTTCTAGCTCTCCCAGTGGCCTGAAGTCACCTTCTGGTATAATCTTTATTGTCTATTTTTCCCTTTGTCATCTTTTAAAAATAAGTAAACCTTATCTTCATGGTGTAATACTTTCTCATGGCTGTTACACAGAATGTTATGTAATGCTAGTGAGCTCATTTAAGTCAGGCATGAGTCTTTCTAGATTGCATTATTTAGAATGGCTTCATTGATGTGCACTGATAATGAGTTTGTTACATGACAGAACAAACTAAGCTTTGGAAACAGTTCAGCAGTGAATCATACTTGCATACGAATTCACCATTATTGAAAGAAAATAATCTGCGTTGGGTCTCCTTCTGAAACCCATCACTGTGCTGACTTGTACTTATTTATCTAAGTGAATATAAATGGGTACAGTGTCACAGAACACTCAAAGCTTCCTCCAAAGCTGTCTTGATCATCTCTGTCATCTACCCGTGTCTAGACAGGTGACATCTCTATTAAATGCAGCCTACATTAGCAAAATCAATTGGTTTATTTCACTGCACAGTAACTACTGTCTGTGTCCTAACAGATTATTTCATGAGGTCTAATCATTTTGAAAACTGAAGGTAAATAGATTTTTGCAATTATGAAGACTGCAGTAGCATTAAAAGGAGGAGGAAAAATCATTCTGCAAGCAACCTGTTGCTTGAGGTTAAAAATGCAGTTGTATTGTTTTCTTTGTGTATTGCCTGCATTGCTTGCAGTCAGGCTCCTGAAAGTGATACGTGCTTTGTACATGTGAATGTGCATTTGACAGTCACATTTACAGCAATCTGTCTTAAAAAGTGTTAAAACATGGTTCCTGTGTCAGTATACGGCACAAGTGAATCTCAAATAGTACACACACCCAGGTAAATTTTGAAAACAGTAATAGAGTTTTCTAAGTATAAACTTGTTACTTGCAAGCTAAGAAAACTATAGGTGATACTAAGTTACAACTATAATTTTTTGAGATGGAGAGTTTAGTTTAGGAGAGGAAGCAGTGGTCTTCCTTCCAAGACAGCCGTACTGCTCTTCAGTTGCATCTTCTGAATCCCAAGCTTCTTCTGAGTGCCTGGATTACTCAAGTAAGTGCCAATCATTAATTTTTCATGAAGCACTGTATAATTAATTGTAACAGATAATTTCCGGTTAGTTGGTCGTTGCAGAAAACTGTCAACAGCAATGATACCTTCCTAGCAAAACCACCCACAAAAGCCAGGAACTAATTAATGCTCTCTGGGGCCTCTGTGCTCACCTGGCAGTCAATGACATGTTGTCTCACAGGCTGTTAAGCTTATGTACAGTATTAATTTATTTTTAATGTCAACATATTGAGGTTGATGTGTTTCTATATTTTGTCCCAGAGGGTGTCTAACATATGTATGATTAGTTTGTGTACAAGTGCAAAGATATTATTAAAAAGGATTGTTTCTGTTTCAGGCTCTCACATATGGAGAGATCTGTGTAATGGGTATGTATTTTGAGACTGGTTTTACTGAAAGTTTGTGAAAAAGGTGACTGTCAGGGTGGAATCATCACTTTATAAAAATCGAGGCATTTATTTTCAAACTTAATAAAAGCCCCTTTGTTAGCTAATTTCAGGCATTTACTCTGACTTTGGCAGTGCCTGTTAGATTTACTTCAGGCAAAAACTGCAGAAGCATTCAAAGTTCTTTTCTAGTTACAAGTACTTGAGCTGTTAAGGTAGATGGTGCTCTTATCTGTGCATATTTGTTATTTCTCCTCTTTGCAAACCACTTTTTCAGCAAAGTACATGCAGCTGCTGCTGGTAGTTGACTACGAAGGCCAGCTATCACCAGAAGGTTTTAAAGTCTTACTGTATGAAAAGTGTAAAGCAGCAGACTGAATATTTCAAAACTGGGAAGAGCCTATGCATTAAATAAAATGGTCTGACATATGTATTTTTACTTTTAGCTGCTGTTAGTCTTCTGGATCCAGTAGAAAAGAGTAGCTGGTTTCCTTTCTTCCTGGTCATTCTGCTCCGTTACCCATTGTTATTATTTTGATTGAAGCATAGCAGTAAACTGAATGGTTTCTCTTATTTTTCTAGTTTTTTAAGTGGAACTGGTTGTTGTGACTGAAGCAGATTAGAGAGTGATTACATAAGGTGGAAAATGCATGTGAGGCAATAAACTTTAGCAGACAATGATAGCTTATAGTCCTAAACTATGAGATTTGTTTTTTTACTGGGAGCAACTGATTAAAAGAGAGGAAAGAAATGGGGAGAATTTAGGTGAAGCTGTGCTCTCACTGACACCGATTCTTGCTCAGAAGGTCACTGAGATTTGGGTACCACTGAAACTGGCAGCACCCCATAACCTTATCTTCTCATGGGCAGCAGTACAAACTCTGTGGGTGCTCCTGGCTGCTGGGCTCAGCCTCCTGTGGGCCAGCCATGTTCACACACCACAGTGGAGCTCAAGCATTTCAGTTCTGGGTGGTCCCTCTGATCTTAGTTGGGTCTTGATCCTTCTGTCCTCATCGAAGTTCACTCAAGTGTACTAACCCAGTGGAGATGTGAGGAAAGAATATTCAGTCCAAAGGTTGTTTATGTAAAACAACCTGGATATTCTCATTTTAAGTATAAAAGAAAGGGGTTTGTTGATCTTACAGGAATGTTCTACATAATTGAGTAACAGCTTTTTTCCCCTACCTAACATCAAGCTCTTTAGAAGATCCCCTGCAAACTACTGGTCGGAGTGATGTTACTGACGTTGTGATTGATCGTGTGGTAGAAAGTGACATCTCCCTGTTGGAGCTGGGCTTTGCAAAAACACAGGCTAGGAAAATCTCTAGGTAATACCATGGCTGGTTTTTGTTGTGTGTTGGTTAAATAATTTTAACCCTGGTTATTCTCATAGCTCACGTCCTGTAAACAATGGAAGCAAGTATGTGGTTTGATGTTAATGGGACTGGTATTAGAACTTTTAATAGCCACAAATCTTCTGGCCATTGTTGTCAAATGTACTATTTGCTTTCTAGTGTTCTGGTTTTGAAATTCTTTCCTTCCTATTTGCTTGTTCCTTCTTCTGCTAAGGTGTAGGCTGGAGCACAACTCTTTTTATACAGCAGATTCAGTTCAGACCTTCAGGTCTTCTAAAGCAATTCTGAAAGACAGAACAGAAACTTCCTGCCAGTGGCACAGCAGCTTCAGAAACTTCCAGCCCCAGATTCCAGCTTGTCGTGCTCCCCTCCCTGCTGGAGATTTCTACACGTTCCTGACTGTCAGCTATAAAATCAGCTGTGTTCTTTCCTGAGAGAGGTCAAAGTGACAGCTGTTTCCTACCCCAGTTTGTGATATCAATTGCTGACAAGGCAAAAAAATACAGCTGTTCAGGTCACCAGTCTGCTGCATTGGTGACACACCTCCCACCAGTTTCAGCTCTAGTTCTGTTGTCTGATGTAGCTAACAAGTAGAACAAAAATGTCAGGAAATGTCTTGGAAATTACTTGTTTACCAGGATTTTATGTAGTAAAATTTTGCAAAAGAAAATTTCCCCTCATGTTCATTATTTACGCTTCCAGCTGGGTCAGAATTTTAAAGTGTTTTATCCTTTTTAATCATGTAGTTGCCATTGTTTGTAATTTACAGGATGTGCTAGATTCTTTCCTGTGTACATTTGCCCTCAGGGTTCTTGATTCTCCTTCTGGGCACTCTCAAAGAACAGAAAAAGAAAGGAAAGAGATACAAACATGGATGAAAAGAAAGCAAAAGGAAAGAATGAGAGAATATATGAAGAAACTGGATGAACAAAGACAGAAAGAACATCATCCATTCAACCTGAGAAAGAATATGGTAAGAATAACGGGTGTCTTGAAGAGTAACTGTTTCTTATTGTACAAGTGTTGATTATTCAGATTTGTTAATGTAAAGGCTGAGAGTGATTTTTTTTTTCCTATTGTAATGTTGGGTTTTTACATGTATGATTTTATTTTACTGGAACTGGCCATGGTTGTGTCAGATAAGTAAATACACCAGTGTTCTTCACAGGCTGCAGTGGTGACCATTGGCTGCAGGTGGCCCTTCACTGTAATGGATACAGCTGCAACATTCACTGGTGAAAGGTGTTTTTCAGGGAGTGATAGCTACAGCAGTTGTTAAGATGTGTTTACACCTTGTTTCATCTCCCCACGTGCATCCCAAAACCCTCCAGTGAATTTAAAAAGCAGAGTTCAGATGCCAGCATCCTTTACAAATGTGACAGGATACTGACAGCAGCTGTCACTGTCATTCACCCGCACAGAAGGTGTATGCAAAAATCATGAGGAGTCAGCAGAGATGCTAGAATATGCCATATATGTCAAGTATCTTGGGAAATTTTTTGTTGAAGTCTAGTTTCAGTGGATAAGCAGTCCCATTCTAGAACTTTTTACATTTTAAATTTAATTAGTGAAAACACGTTTATGGCCTGATCCATCTTTCCTGTGCTGGAAATAATAGAAAGTACAAAAATGTAAAAAAGCAGTTCAGAAGAAATTTTCCAATTGGTTTTAACTCTCAAGATACGCATTTGCCATCTGGATGCCTTCAGGACCTGAAACGACCCTGCTGAGTCATAGGAAGCTCTGGGATTACAGGAGATGAGACCTAATCACACCAAATATATCCGTATACTTTCTACTTCTTGAATTCAGGATATGCTGTAAATTCTTCCAGGCTTAAGCTGTATTTGGTTTTAACTCCCAAGCAGCAAATATGTAACATAGTCAAGTTCCCTGTTACTAAATAATTCAATTCTATTCATTTTCAGAAAGAGTAACAGATCCATGTGAAATAAAGTATTTCACCTGGTTTTAAACAATCTTTCAGAAATGAACTGGGCTGCTTTTCTGCACATGTGCGGAGAGGAGTGATTCAAGGAAAATGGGTTCTGCTTCTCTCTCTCTCCTGTGCTGTCAGCCCATAAATATGCACTTGATGCTTTTGCTATGGGCTTTTCTCCTGAAATCATTAGTGGAGTGACTCTCAGCTTTCAGTGGATGGTTTGGGTTTGGTTTGGATTGGTTTGGATTTTTTTTTTAAGAGGAATTAAAGGCTTCAAATTGTACTCTAGCAAATGCAGGTCAAAGTGCAACCTTGCTGTGTTTTTTAAATTAGTTATTAGGAACATCACTGATTTTTAGGAAACTGAAGGTGAGGACATTTGAAACTTTGAGCTTGACTATAAGAACATCTCCTTAGGAATGTTAATATTTTAAGCATATGAGGTATTGAAGATGTGACTGCAGGATTTAAGTATATTTTTTGAGACTGAGAGGTTACTGAAACAGTCTTACCTGAATTTCCTGGTAGGGCCATATGCTTTCGTATTGTTTTTCTCTCTGAAGAGTGTCTTAAGCAGTAACTTTCAAGTCAATTAAGTACATTTTGAGAGTGAGACACTGGAATGAGGCCACAGTATATAATTAGTTAATGGTTTTTATTCTTTTACACAGCATCGTAATCCTACTTCAAACGATATTAGAGTCTTCCAGAAAAAGAAAGAAGAAAAAGACAAGTAAGTTGCTATAAATGTAACTCGGGATATCCTTATTTTTATATTAGTTTTCCAGTCCTGAGAAAGAGGTAGAGATAGTTTTAACTGTACTGCTTATCAAACTTCAGGTATTAATGAAATTTCAACCAAAAGCATAAATAATTCATGTTTGCTTTACCATTTAGGAAAAATCTTGACATGTTCCATCCTTTGACTGTATTTCTCACTTTCCAAATACCACTGGATTTTTTCTTTCCTCAACATTTACTCATTCATTCTGTCAAACCCATTGGTAAGAAATGTTCTAACTTTTTGCTAACGATCTTAAAAGGCTTAGTATATTTTCTGTGAAATCCTGTAAAAAGATGTTGTTCATGTAGCCTTACAGGCCTCTGAAGCCAGCTGTGGTGAAATGAGTGACAGCATGAGGTAATGTGTAATACTATTTCTCCACAGAGCCCTGTTGTCTGAGCATCACAGTATAAGAATATCACAGGCACTTTCCCTGATGAATGAAATGTTGTCTGAAACAGTGGCATCACCAGCAAGTGACCACAGGACATTGTCCAGCACAAGATCACCTCAAACTTACAGAAGGAGGAATGTGGCGTCTAGTATAGGGTAACACTCTAAGCATGAAATTTGCTCTGGTCTACTGGTGTCTTTACCACACTCCAAACTTTGTAGCAAGTTTAGACAGGATTAGTTTGAGAGAAAAGTCATATGCTGGTGGAATCAAAGATACAATTTGTCTGAATCAGAGAACTCTCAAGTTCCTGTTCCAGTCTTATTAAAACCAGTACTGCAAATCTTGGAGGGAGCCTTAAAAATGGCTTTTGGAGCACCAAATAAGCCAACTCAGGAGTTGAGCTGTAATCAGTGTCCTAATCCATTCCAGTCAACATCAGTTCCTTTACAGAGGGGTGATTAAACACTGTAACAGGCTGCCCAGGGATGTGGTGGAGTCACCATCCCTGGAGGTGTGACTGGACATGGCACTTGGTGCCATGGTCTAGTTGACAGAGTGGTGATCCCATCAAAGGTTGTACTTGATGATCTTGGAGGTCCTTTGCAACTTTCATGGTTCTGTGAGTTCCACTGGACTATAACCAGCATTATAGACCCGAAGTGCATCTAACAGCAAGCAATAAGCAGTAAAGATTCTGCTGTGCAAACTCTAGATTTGTTCTCTTTCTCGCTAATTTTTTGATTACTTAGGATTTTGCTTGTTCTTTCTTTTGCACTTTGCTTATTGCCTTTTGAGGAGATGAGGGTATCTGAGTATTATAAATTGACACATTTATTCAGTTTGATGGCATTAATGCTACGTGTGTATATGTGTAATCCAGATGTATATTAAATTGTAGTTTTTCTTCTTACGTATATAATTTTATGCTTTTCAGAATAATAGGAGGAACTTTGTACTTCAGGTAATCCTGTAATTTCCAGACTTAGATATTTCTGCTTCTCTTTTTCAGTACAGTACCTTTTTTAGGTACAGTTCCAAGATACAACATTAAACTGAATGTAGTCAGTGCTGTACAGAGCCTGCTGGTGGTGTCCAAGGGAAGTTTAAGTGCATCAGCCCAGCCAGAATCAGACATACTAAGGAACATCATGCAGGAATCCAACTTAGGAGTGGCAGGAACTACTAACTAATAAGTTTTGTTGGACCTAAAGTGGCTCTCTGTAAAGCCAGTTTGATGTGTCTTCACTGTGACTGCAGCAGTTCTGATTCTGGTGAGGCTTGTTGGCCCCACAAGCAGTGTGTGTTGCTGATCATCAGCTAAAGTGGGCTGAATATGATTTCTCTGGTTTTTATGTCTCTTCTGAATATGCCCTGTCAGATCTACGTTGTGTGGAGGAATGGTATATGGTACACAGTAGCAAGTATTTAAGCTTTTTGTTGTGTTGTTTTTTCCCTTTGTCTTGTTGTAGAGGGCATCTGAACAGTCCTGTTCTGGCAGAAAGGAGCAGAATTGCTGCCAAACCTGGCTTTGGTCAAAAAGTACATTTCACCCCAGCTCTTGGTTTAACACAGTCCAGGGGTAAGAACAGAACTTTTTTAATGAAGGTGCATACTGAAGAGGATCTTCAAGTGACTGCTGGATTTTTGGGAGGGAGGAGCTTTGATATCTGTGTGAAAAATCAGATTTGTAATCCTGGATGTTTCCTGTCCTAAGGCTTTTGCAATTCTGCTGCTGTTGACCTGCTAAATGATGAGAGTTATCTTTTCTTATCACTTCTCTTTAAATCCAAAGTATCTTAAATTGCCATAGCAAGAGAACTGTGTCATCCAGGCAGCAAACTCATAGATGAAAATTTCTAAGCATCTTTGAGTATATTTGGTCTGGATTTAAAAAAGGAAATGCTTACTTTGTCATTCCAGGAAATGCCTGTATGCTCCATCAGAAAAGTACATCCAGAAGAAGACTGAGAAATGCTTCAAACTGTCCTGTTAATTCTAGGCACTGTAAGTTACACAGAACAATGACATAGTGCTGCATAATACAGAGGGGAAAGTAAGATGCAGATACATTGTTTAGAAGAATAAAACTCAGTATTTTTTCTCCACTTACAAATCCCTTTAATTAGAAACTTGTGAAATATTTTAATCACCTCTGTTTACCTTCTGAACAGTTTTAGCCAGATGACAGTTTCGAGATTACTGAAATAATTGTGCTAGATTTTAGTGAATTCCTGAAACACATGTTATGAAATCACAAGGGACAGAGGCTTTGAGTCTTATCTTTCAATTCAAACCCACAGAGAGAAAGCTGATTAGCAGACCAGGACACAAGAATTATGCCTCTCCCTTACCTTTCCATGCTGCTTACTGTCTGAGCTCTTTAAAATAGGAATTGTCTTTGTTATCCTTCTGTGCAATATCCATATAAGAGATCATTTTGTCATAATGTTAGCATGGAAAAATTTGACTAAGCTTAATAAAAAAAACCCCTTTGGATTTTAGTGCTACTTTTTCCCATGCCTGTCTTTGTAGGTCTGGATCCACAAAAGATTGCTCCTGATCAAATTCTTTAACAGATACAGTACTTGCTAACAGCACCAGAATTTCTGATCAAGGAATGAGGAGAGAATCAGTCTGAGACTTAGGAAATACTGTGGAGTGATTCTGTTCTGCCTTACACCAGAATTATACTATTGGCATAATTTGGGCAGTCAAAGGTCAATGTATTTGAGTTGGCAGTGCAGAAAATTGAGAGAAGCAATAATAAGCAGGAAGGCACTTTTCCTGAATCACCTCTACTCATGTGGAAAAGTAATTTTTCTCCATTCCATATATTTGCTTTTTAAACTCTATATTCAGATTGATCTTTCTCTGATTTACTGGCATCTTCTTGTATCTGTTTTTCTAGTGTATCACATCACTGCTAAGGGTTTCATTAAAGTTCCATGTCTTCTAAAGACGCACAAATTCAGAATTTATTTAGTTTAGTCCTCTGCCAAATAATGAAGCAACATGCTTTTCTGGGGGGACTGTACCACAGAACCTGGTTGCTGTAGGCACCATGCATTGCCCTGTTCCACTTTGTGTTCTGCCCTGGGAAGGCAGTTCAGAGCATGAGGCTGGAAGGAACCAGCAGCCTTTTCTCACCGTAACCCCACATCAGTTCTAGATAACAGGGCTTGCTGTTTTCATATGGATTTACACATAGCTTCAGTTCTTAGAGCCTGGAGCTTCTATTTTGAAGGAGTTTCAAGAGATTGAGACAAAAAGAGCAAGAAGTGTTAGAGTGCAGTGGTTGGCCTGTTTTCTCCCCAGCTGCTGAGTGCAGAGTCAGCAGAAGCTCAACACAAAAGCCTCCTCAAGTTGCCACTGCAGTTCAGACAGAAGGTGTTGATCTTGACTCTGATCGAGACGTAGTGAGTCCTTGGACTGTGCCTGATGATATCCAAAGAATACTTCAAGATACCCATGACTCCATGTTTCAGGTAGAGTACCTACTTAGTCTATGAACTATTTGATACTTGCCATTTAACACTTTGTTTACCTCTGCTTTATTTAAAATGTGGTTCTCTATTCAAAACATGTGGATGAGATACATACAGAGGGACAGAAATGATGGGGCTTCAGTAGAACTACATTTTTTTTTTTTTACAAGTGAAGTCATTCTTGTGAGCCTTGAAACTGAATGTTCTTTTTAACAACTGTATAGGCACATTGCCTGTCCAGGCAACATACAGCGGTGGGAGGGCATAAACAGGAGAACAGATTGCATGTGTTGCAGGATAATCAGACACATAACTTGATTTGGACGTGTTTTAAAAGAGTGGGATCATTTCTGCTGTCCGTGAATGATGCACAATGATCAGTTCATCTTCTCTTCCCCCAACAGGCCTCTGCAGTGCATGGCAGGAGTTTCTCTCCTCTGGGCAGTATCAACACTGACAGTGTTTCTGAAAGCACAGGGAGCATCCTCAGCAAGCTGGACTGGAATGCAGTTGAGGCTATGATAGCAGATGTGGAAGACAAGTGAATAGTTCTCAGCCACTGTGCTCTTCCAAACAGTTGCTGGAGTTTGGTTTTGTTGTTTAAAAATAGTAATTGTTCTGCTTAAAATGGCTTGAGGCCTGCATTCGTTTCCTTCTTAAGCAGCATGGAAACCCTCACTGTTTCCAGCCTTGCCTAGATGAAGCTGAAATCCTTAACATGTAGTTTGCCTTCTGTATGTCTTCAGGTCAAGAAGAACTAAATATAGTCGGTAAGGCAGACCCACAGTCTTAAACAGATCTGCGTCAGCTGCTTTACACAGAAACATACATAAACGCAAAAAATGTTACTTTCTTTTAAGAGCAGTGTACAACTGTTTTACTTTTGGATTTAATATTTAACATTATTATGAAGTTATTTTTGTAACATAAGGGTTGTGATAAACTGGTTTAATAAAAGTGATTTTATTAGTTTCTTCCGTAAATGATTTACACGGGTAGCACTATTAATTATTGCTGTGTACCACTAGGAATGTGTGTGTGCATGTGCACTACCCTGATATTTTAAATCCACCCTACTTGTGCAGTAGCTTCAAGAAATCTTAGAAGAGTTTGAATGATAGAAAGAGGTACAAATAGTCAGAAATGAAAATAAAAAATAGACTTTTGTTAGGAAAGTCAGGCAGCAGTGTGAGACTGGAAGGGCAAGTACTGGGGTGAAAACAATATCGCTGTTCATCTGTCTGCAGGATGCTGCTGTTTAGGGCTCCTCCAGCAACCCCTAGGGGTTTGTAGAAAAATTTCCCATGTGCTCAGTCACTATCAAGTAGTTGTGGCAGTTTGAACAGATGCAGCTGTGGTGTCTTTTTCCCAACAGCTGTAGTTTTTATTTTTGTAGTGAAGAAATCTGAAGTTTTCATGGAAGTCAAAGGTGTGTTAATTTGAAGTGGTTAATTACTGTCACCCCAAACTGTAATAGTTAAAAACCCTGAAAATTGCATGTTTCCAAGTGAAGCTGCATCTTGGCAGACATCAAAAAATACTGTTCAGAGAAAGGCTGTTACAGGATTACATGTGTGCCAGGATAGAACTGACAGTTCCTGTAGGCTCAGAGGTCCAGACTGGCCATGTTTTTTTAGCAGTCCTCAGAATCTGCATCAGGTTTTCTCACAGGATTGACCAGAATGCAAAACTCAGTATTGGGTTTGAACATCTTCAAATGAAAGGGGCCAGTGCCTTTGAAGAGCCAGACCAAGCACAGTCCAACTGTGACTTTACCCAAAGTGTAATACTGTGTTCCTCCAGAGTGGCAGCAAACAAATAATCAGAAGTACTTTCTGTTCCTGGTGGAAAAATACTGTGAAAAATACTGTTTTAGCCAAGTGTGGAAATCTGCTTATGCCCACAGCCAGCTGTGAGAAGGAAGAGAAAGCAGTCAGTCCATTTCATTTTAACAGTGGTAAAGGAAATACTTTCTTGACGTGCCTCCAGAGCCAAAGCATCACAAATCATTAACACAAGGGCAGAGAGGCAGATTGGAGTCCTCCCAGTCAGGATGTCGGCACTGCTCTCACACTTTGCCTGAGCTGTGACAGCAGCAGAGCCTGAGCAGGCAGAGCTGGTCCTGCAGAGCCACAGCAGTGAGAAAAAGCACTTGGGACACATGGGAGGACCATCAAGAGCGATCTCTTAATCAAGCTGCTTCCAAGGACTCACAAAATTTTTTTGCAATTTCTCTTCTTCTATGATGCTCCTTTTAGTGCTGGAAAGGGAACTGTTTAGTACATCTTTTTCTGAGAGGAGCAGATAGTCATTTGAAATTGATGAAATTTTGAAATAGACATTAAGAAACCTTTGAGGAGGTCTGCTATCATAGAAGTTATGAGGATCAAAGAAGTAAAAATCTGTTAAATCATGGCAACCTTTTAGAAACAAATTTTTAAAAGCCCATTTTCTCTACTGTCCTAGTAAAGGTAGTCGAAATACAACTGTATATGTATTTATTAATCCAAACTGGTTTACAGTTTAATTGCCTTATTACTTGCTTAACTTTTCAGGGTCAAAGTTTTACTTGCAAAGCTGAAAGAGAAGTTAATACTTATGTTCAGATTTGTAGGCTTAAGATATTCCTCAAGCACCAAATTGCAGAACTTGAAACTTTGGAAAAGGAGAAAGTTGGTAATTTTTCCTTCATTATCCAGCCTGCCTCATTTTTGCCACCCCTTCGGGGTTTTTTGTTGTTAGTTGGTGGTGGTTTTTTGATCACAGCCTCTCACCTGTTCTGATGACTCACTCACCACCTTCAAAAGAAAAAATTTCTTCTCTGTATCTAGCCTGAATTGACCCTCTTTCAGTTTAAACCCATTCCCTCTTGTCCTGGCACTACCTGCCCTGGTAAAAAATCCCTCTCTGACTGGGGCCCCTTCAGGTACTGGAAGGAGCTCTAAGATCTCCCTAGAGCCTTCTCTTTTCCAGGCTGGACAATCTCAACTCTCAGTCTGTCGTCGGAGCAGAGGTGCTCCATCCCTCTGATCATCTTCATGGCCTCTGGACTCACTCCCACGGGAGCTGCCTCATGCTGGGACCCCAGAGCTGGATGCAGTGCTCCAGGTGGGTCTCACCAGAGCAGGGGGCAGAATCTCCTCCCTCCTCTGCTGCCCACGGGGCTCTGGATGCAACCCAGGACACATTTGGCTTTCTTTTCCAGGAGTTTCCTGGATTCTCAAAAATACTTAAAATTCCCAAGCAAATGTAGGTTTACACTTTTTTGAAAAGAATAAATGTTTAGAAACATAACTTTGTTTATTTTAATTTTGGGTTAGTGGCTGGCATGGGAAATTTTCAAAGTAGCCTCTTTGGGAAAATAAGAAGGAAAGTGAAGAATAACATTGCCAGACACAAACAAAATCCTCATTGTTCAATTACAGTGTCAGTTCTGCTCAATGTATTTGTCAACGATCTGGATGCTGGAGGTGAATGCGCTAGTAGTAATTTTCTGATGATCCAGACTGAGAGGTGCTGTGGATTCTTTTGAG